>CM067322.1:36098397-36698397 GCA_034231615.1 Meghimatium bilineatum
ACATATACGACTTTGGCATGAAAGCAATATGTTTTATAAAGATCAACGTTGGCATGAAAGCAATATGATTATGTCAGTGATAAGTTTGAAGCGAGCTGTTATTGAGGTATTTTCTTATTTATGATCTATGTCTGAAGAAATTTCCAATATGTTTATGAATGGCAAAATACAAATATTACGTCGTTTTTCACAGTGTAATGTTGATGCCATGAATGCGGCTTTGTATCGTAAAAATACTGCTTGCTCGTGAGGAAGAATAACTATTGCACGAGTTTTTCATGCAACTACATGCTTACAGTAATCAATGCCTTCGAATCACAAGTTTATCCTTAGCTGGAGGTGTAATCAATGCCTTCGAATCACAAGTTTATCCTTAGCTGGAGGTGTTATAATCAATGCCTTCGAATAACACGTTTATCCTTAGCTGGAGGTGTTGTAATCAATGCTTTAATATCCTTACTAACTTATCTATAAGCGGGAGATCTATCCATTCGCTGAAACCTTTTGTTGCGTTTCGCGGCAGGGGGTAGAAGAGTTTTCTGGAGACGGCCCTCTTGTGCGCTGAGTACATTGTGCAAATTGTCGCCTCTTTTATTTCCGTGATCCATCGTTTTCGTGGTCGGTCTCTAGGTCTGCCTTCGCTGTATCTGTGTAGCATAGCTTTCTGCGGTATGCTGTCTGATGGTAGTCTGCTGATGTGTGCAAACCATTTTATCTGTTGTCTATTGATGTATTCTAAGATTGCGGTGGTGCCTGTTTTTTGTCGGGGGTCCTCATTCCTCATCCTGTCTCTTAGCGGTATTCCTAGGGTTCTGCGTAATCATGCCATTTCAGCTGTCACAAGGTTACGTTTTTCTTGTGCTGTCGTTGTCAATGTTTGACATTGGTAGCACAGCGTTGGCATAAATAAGCGTTTTGAATAGTGTTATTTTGGTGTTTAAATGTATGTTTTTGTTTCTGAAGATTGGTGTCATTTGCCCTAGGGTTTGTATGCTTTACTACATCTATTGTGTGTTTCTTTGCTGCTCTTGTCGTCTGTTCTTATATTACTTCCTAGGTATGTGAATTCTGTCACTTGGTTAAGTCAATATATATATTGTGTGATATATGCATGTGTTTGTGAGCTGTTGTTTTGTTCCATATAATGTGCTCCATGTATCTGGCACTGGAGGCAAGTATTGAAATTAGTTAGATGTAATTGATCTATTTTGTTTAAGTGTATATTGAAGGAGACGTGGCCTGTTCTTGTACAGTATTCCTCATATACATAAATTATCTACCTAACGCCATCTGCATTACATACGACCTAGTAGTTCTTCATTATGTATTTTGTGTTTTCATTAGTTAATGATCTCGTTTCTATTTACGAAACACCAGTACTTTGCCATTACACACGATTATTCACCACAATAGCACTTCCCACGTGAAATACGTCTAGACAACAGGTAGTTCATTTTGGATATAATCCTGCCAGGCACAGTATTTTAAGTACCGCAGAGAGGATGTTATTATTCCAATGTCAGCACATTTATGCCAGCAGCTGCAGTGAATCGAGATGGCCTCCTTACGCGAGAGAAATACAGCTAGAGTGATTATGAAACAAAATTTAGAGACTTGTCTTTACTCAACTCGTGGAGAGCTTTTATTATAGAAAATCGTGCTTTCCTTACACATTTTTGGGGTAAATAACAATTGTTATTGGCGACTATATATCTTTATATATACTTGGGGTTTCCTTTTATCTCTCGCATCAGCACGTAATGTGGCATAGGATATATTACTTTCGCTCTTACAATGGCATCCAGCTGGCACAATTATTGTTCCAGTTTTCCTGTCTCGCCAAAATTACTGTCAAAATCAGAAAGAGACAATCAATAGGGGTAAACAAAACACGTTATTTTACAGTTCATCAAATAGTCTGAATCACATACAATAATTTAGTTTTACTAATCACAAAATAGAATGAGTCACATACAATAATTTAGTTTTACTAATCACAAAATAGAATGAGTCACATACAATAATTTAGTTTTACTAATCACAAATTAGAATGAGTCACATACAATAATTTAGTTTTACTAATCACAAATTAGAATGAGTCACATACAATAATTTAGTTTTATTAATCACAAATTAGAATGAGTCACATACAATAATTTAGTTTTGCTGTTCATTAATTAGTCTAAATCACATAAATAATGTATTTTTACTGTTCGCACATTAGTCTGAATCACATACAATATTTTTTTTTCTACAGTTCACAGAATACACTGTGTCATATGAAATTATTTATTATTACTGTTAACTAATTAGACTGAAGTACATTAAGTACTTGAGTTTTTTATTGTTCACAGAATAGACACCGAGTTATATATAGCAATTGAGTTTTTTTATTGTTCACAGAATAGACACTGAGTCATATGTAGTAATTGAGTTTTTATAGTTCATAGAATACACACCGAGTCATATGTAGTAATTAAGTTTTTTCATTGTTCACAGAATAGACACTGAGTCATTTGAAGTAATATAGATTCCGAGATAACAGAAGACACCGAATAACAAAGTATTTTCGTTCTATAGTTAGGTATTCCTATTTCTTCTTGTGTGTTTGTTGTCAAACTCCTGCAGATTAACAGAATTTATACCACAAAATGAAGTGCGTTCTATCTTAGCTTACAGATTGTCTTCGATATTTGCGCCTTTCGGTCTGACATCCCCTGCCTCAACATGGTCTCAATATATTTTTAACCATTTGCAGGATGAGAAAGTCAAACCCACCCACTAAACCTCATTAGTTCCCTCTTATGAACATCTTCGGCAGGTAATCATGTCGTTATTCCTTTCTCCCCCTTTCGATACTCTGCTACACAATGGCGAATAGTCGTATAAAATTATTCCATTTACGTATGTCTCTGGGAGAAAGAAATACAAGATTCTACTCACCGACATAGATAACAATGTGATACTTCCTTTACTTAGGAACAAGAAGCAACACTGTAGTTGACTTTTGACACTGTGTGCATCCGAAACAAAAGGCCAAGACATAAATTGTACATGTGAAATCATTAAATGTATTACTCAGCGTAGAGTGGCGGTGTTTCTCCTTTGCAAGCAAAGATGAGCATGGCATGAAAAACTATAAATGCGATGGAAAAAAAAGTTAACAAAATAAATATGATGAAAGCCATGAAAATTGGATTAAAGTAAGGGAGAGTTGCGCACTGTCGTCAACCTCACTCTCTCGCCCCTACACATATGGTCTCAGTGGCAAGGCGGGTCAAGACGACTGAGTATGTCGGGGTGCAGTAGATGACCAGGGAGCCTTACTGTCTCACCGTGCTCTTTGACGATCTGCGACGCTAGCTGAATGATGCCTTTCTGCCAGTGACCCATGTTGTATGACTCAGCATAGAGTACATACAGATGGGTCGGCAGAGAATGCAGTGAAAATGGACGAACATGAATATATAAAGTAACCAATCAATGCTAGGGATATAATCAAAATACCAACTGGAAAATTATGTCATAATTAACCATGGGGCAGAAATCCAGGCAATCAAGGTGGCAAGTGGAAAACTGCTGAGAACTAATCTTGGATCACAGCCTGTAGTGTTCCTAAAGAATGCAAGATCAACACTCCAAGAGCTCCTGTCCAGACATCTACTGGACCTACAAATACATTGATCGAACTGAGAACTGTGCCGTAGATTTTCTCAGGCTGATGCAAATCTTGATTCAAAATTATAGTGCGCAAAAAATATATCCGCCGCATATTGAAAGCACTAATTTTCTCTTTTACATTTCTTGTGCGTTTCTACATCCGGTGCCTGGTTACGTTTTCCATCAGTGGAACATGGCCCGGTCAAAATCAGTAATCAAGTTTATGTTGATTCGTTTGTTTTAAACGTTATTAATTTCTTGAAAAAGGTCCCATTTGGACCGATTCGTCGAAAATTGTCCTGTTCTGTTTTATTGCATGTTTTATATACCTTTTCATCTTAATTTATTCATAGTTAGGTATTCCCAGTAACTTGTTTATCTAATTTTGCATTACTATTTGCAAATCTTCGAAATGCCCCCCTCCCCACCCCAACGACCTTTAATGTTGTTTTTTTCGAAATGTCGCCCCGATAATGTATTTTTAGTGGTGCCGCCTGATGCGGCCGCCTCTCTGCATCATAGCACGACACAGCCTTGGCCGAACTAAACATCCACAATAAAATATATACGCATTAATATCGTCGTATTGTGGAATACATGGAAACGACACAGCAAATCGTTTGGTTAAGGAGAGAGCTGCTTATGATCAACAAGATGGATCGATAACGAACGATCAAACGACACATATGATCAAAGCAAATCGAAAGCCATTCTCAACGCACTTTGACTACCAAATTATGAACAGACTAGATCAGTGTTTTCCAATCTTTTTTATACCATGCCCCACCTAAGTATTTCTAAAATGCTGATGTCTCCCTATATAACATATACATAATTTGTAATATTCAAAAATGTAATTATTGTCGAAATTAAACCTAATTACAATTTGTTTGGATTGCCCCCCCCTCCCCCCTGAACAAGAAAATTGCCCCCCTGTGGGGTGTGGACCCCACGTTAGGAAACACTGGACTAGATCATATTGTCATTCTGCACTTCAGAACATAACAGAGTATTCAACTAAATGTATACACAGTTCAGAAATAAAGTAGAGATGTGTGCAGGTGCCCAGGAGCCATTGCTTTTAATAGTGAAACGACGAAAACTAGCATGGTTCGGACATGTATGCAGGCACGATTCCTTGTCAAAAACAATACTGCAGGGAACTGTCGAGGGTGGAAGAAGCAGAGGAGGAAAAATAAAGACATGGACAGACAACATCAAGGAATGGACAGGGCTAGATATTTCCACACTCATCCGCATCGCTGAGGATAGAATTCGCTGGAAGACTCTGTGTGCTGAAGCTTCCAATGTGGTACCCCCTACGACCCTGAAGGGTTATGGGTTTTATTGATTGATACACAGTTCAAGATTGGCAACACAGCTGTGTGTGCCTGTGGACAGGTACCTCAGAACAGGACACAATAGAGTCTTCATCCCCATCTATAGACAGTTAAAGATTGACAACACAGCTGTATGTACATGTGGACAGGCACCTCCAGACAGGGGGAGTATATTCTTCAGGAATTCCAGGAATATTAAATTTTGAGTCATATACACCGGCCCAGATAAATAACATTTGAAGAAATATTCTACGGACCTCTGTGCGAGTTACTAAACACAGTCAAGTTTATAGAAGATAAAATACTTGAGATCTAAGTATATTTCAGGCACACAAAAAGATAAAATTAACGAATTGTTCAATATAAGCTAATTTTGTGTGCGATTTATTAACCGTGACCTGAGATTTGTGATAAAATACACACAAACTTTGATGTGAGATATAAGAGTTGTGTTCAGATACCCACAAACTTGATGCGAGATGTGAGAGTTGTGTTGAGATACCCACAAACTTGATGTGAGATGTACAACTTGTGTTGAGATACCTACACGCTTGATGTGAGATAAGAAAAGTTGAGATTCACATTCCTGTCAAGGAAGGTACGATCACAAGTTATGTTGTATGTGAAGTGTTGGTTTAATGAGAGGCGATTACGTAATGTGATGATATGATAAAAAGTAATACAATGAGGTATGTAGGAAATGTTAGTAATATTGTGAGATGAAGGTAAGTAATAAGGTGAGATGAGGGTAAGTAATATTGTGAGATGAAGGTAAGTAATAAGGTGAGATGAGGGTAAGTAATATTGTGAGTTGAAAATAAATAATAAGGTGAGATGAGGGTAAGTAATATTGTGAGTTGAAGGTAAGTAATAAGGTGAGATGAAGGTAAGTAATATTGTGAGATGAAGGTAAGTAATAAGGTGAGATGAGGGTAAGTAATATTGTGAGATGAAGGTAAGTAATAAGGTGAGATGAGGGTAAGTAATATTGTGAGATGAAGGTAAGTAATAAGATGAGATTAACGTCAGTAATAAGGTGAGATGAAGTAAAGTACTATTCTGCGATGAACGGATGTAATAAGGTGAGATAAATTAAAATAATATTCTACTGTTATAATATAATGCAAAATGGTACTATAAAAGTGAAATAGTAAGTAATATTATGTGATGGAAGTAGTATAACGTGGTGGAAGTAACATGATGAGATGAAAGTAAGATGATGAGACATAAGTTGTATATTGATATGTAAGGAATATGGTCAGGTGTAAGTAATATGTAATATGTAAGGAAACTGACGAGATGTAACTAAAATGGTGAGATGTAACTAATATTTTGAGATGTAAGTAATATGGTGAGATATAGGAATATAGTGAGATGTAAGTAATATGTTGAAATGTATGTAATATGGTGAAATGTAGGAATATTATGAGATGTAGTGATATGCTGAGATGTAGGAATATGGTGAGATGCAGGTAATATGGTGTAAGGATATGTTGGGATGTAAGTAATATGGTGAGATGTAAGTAATATAGCGAGATGTAAGTAATACGGTGTAGGGATTGTTGAGATGTAAGTAATATGGTGAGATGTAAGTAATATGTGAGATGTAAGAATATGGTGAGATGTAAGAATATAGTGAGATGTAGAAATATGGTGAAATGTAAGTAATATGATGAGATTTAAATAATTTGAAAAAAATACGATAAAATCAACTGCAACTCAGTACGATTTATCTTATCATTCAAGTTTCTTTCGTCACTTCGCCATTTCCAATCTACAATTATACGATTATATATATATATATATATATATATATATATATATATATATATATATATATATATATGCACACTCATTCTTTCAGATACATCCGACAAGTACACCAAGACGTAAACTTATAGCGTACCAAAACACACATTAAATACATACTTCTAACTCACTTTGGGCCGTGTGTTGGCAGGGCCCGAACCAGGAGCAAAGAATAGCGAAGCTATACCCTGTTATCAATGTCTTATAAAGCCACTATGGAGATTTTGAGTTGGATTTATCCATCCTACACCATAGATCAAAGTTATCCACAATCATGCTGAAAGTGGATGTATCAGGCCGAAAGTAGCACCAAAACTCATACTGAAAGCGGATGTATCAAACCGAAAGTAGCACCAAAACTCATACTGAAAGCGGAGGATGTATCAAACCGAAAGTAGCATCAAAACTCATACTGAAAGCGGATGTATCAAACCGAAAGTAGCACCACAACTCATACTGAAAGCGGAGGATGTATCAAACCGAAAGTAGCATCAAAACGCATACTGAAAGCGGATGTATCAGACCGAAAGGTGCAGATAGCGTAGCAGGCAGTGAAGGATAATACAGTGTTCTTTGGCTCTGGCTGCTAAGCAGCTGGAGTTTGAAAACGAACAGGGAAGAAGAAGAATAAAAAACTGTTATTCCGAAAATCTCACACACTAAACACACATCGGTCTCTGTAAAACGTGTATCACTGAATCTCACACACACTAAACACACATCGGTCTCTGTAAAACGTGTATCCCTGAATCTCACACACTAAACATGCATCGGTCTCTGTAAAACGTGTATCCCTGAATCTCACACACTAAACATGCATCGGTCTCTGTAAAACGTGTATCAATGAATCTCACACATACTAAACACACATCGGTCTCTGTAAAACGTGTACAGCTGAATCTCACACATACTAGACACACATCGGTCTCTGTAAAACGTGTATCACTTAATCTCACACACACTAAACACACATCGGTCTCTGTAAAACGTGTATCACTGAATCTCACACATACTAAACACACATCGGTCTCTGTAAAACGTGTACCACTGAATCTCACACATACTAAACACACATCGGTCTCTGTAAAACGTGTACCACTGAATCTCACACATACTAAACACACATCGGTCTCTGTAAAACGTGTACAGCTGAATCTCACACATACTAGACACACATCGGTCTCTGTAAAACGTGTATCACTGAATCTCACACATACTAAACACACATCGGTCTCTGTAAAACGTGTATCACTGAATCTCACACATACTAAACACACATCGGTCTCTGTAAAACGTGTATCAATGAATCTCACACACACTAAACACACGTCAGTCTCTGTAAAACGTGTATCAATGAATCTCACACATACTAAACACACATCGGTCTCTGTAAAACGTGTATCAATGAATCTCACACATACTAAACACACATCGGTCTCTGTAAAACGTGTATCACTGAATCTCACACATACTAAACACACATCGGTCTCTGTAAAACGTGTATCACTGAATCTCACACATACTAAACACACATCGGTCTCTGTAAAACGTGTATCAATGAATCTCACACATACTAAACACACGTCAGTCTCTGTAAAACGTGTATCAATGAATCTCACACATACTAAACACACGTCAGTCTCTGTAAAACGTGTATCAATGAATCTCACACATACTAAACACACATCGGTCTCTGTAAAACGTGTATCAATGAATCTCACACATACTAAACACACATCAGTCTCTGTAAAACGTGTATCAATGAATCTCACACATACTAAACACACATCGGTCTCTGTAAAACGTGTATCAATGAATCTCACACATACTAAACACACGTCAGTCTCTGTAAAACGTGTATCAATGAATCTCACACATACTAAACACACATCAGTCTCTGTAAAACGTGTATCAATGAATCTCACACATACTAAACACACATCAGTCTCTGTAAAACGTGTATCAATGAATCTCACACATACTAAACACACGTCAGTCTCTGTAAAACGTGTATCAATGAATCTCACACATACTAAACACACATCGGTCTCTGTAAAACGTGTATCACTGAATCTCACACATACTAAACACACATCGGTCTCTGTAAAACGTGTATCAATGAATCTCACACACACTAAACACACATCGGTCTCTGTAAAACGTGTATCACTTAATCTCACACACACTAAACACACATCGGTCTCTGTAAAACGTGTATCACTGAATCTCACACATACTAAACACACATCGGTCTCTGTAAAACGTGTATCAATGAATCTCACACACACTAAACACACATCGGTCTCTGTAAAACGTGTATCACTGAATCTCACACACACTAAACACACATCGGTCTCTGTAAAACGTGTACAGCTGAATCTCACACATACTAGACACACATCGGTCTCTGTAAAACGTGTATCACTGAATCTCACACACTAAACACACATCGGTCTCTGTAAAACGTGTATCACTGAATCTCACACATACTAAACACACATCGGTCTCTGTAAAACGTGTATCACTGAATCTCACACATACTAGACACAAATCGGTCTCTGTAAAACGTGTATCACTGAATCTCACACACTAAACACACATCGGTCTCTGTAAAACGTGTATCACTTAATCTCACACACACTAAACACACATCGGTCTCTGTAAAACGTGTATCACTGAATCTCACACATACTAAACACACATCGGTCTCTGTAAAACGTGTATCAATGAATCTCACACACACTAAACACACATCGGTCTCTGTAAAACGTGTATCACTGAATCTCACACACACTAAACACACATCGGTCTCTGTAAAACGTGTATCACTGAATCTCACACATACTAGACACACATCGGTCTCTGTAAAACGTGTATCACTG
Source organism: Meghimatium bilineatum (assembly GCA_034231615.1). NCBI lineage: Eukaryota > Metazoa > Mollusca > Gastropoda > Stylommatophora > Philomycidae > Meghimatium > Meghimatium bilineatum. Next base: position 36,108,089 of record CM067322.1, read on the forward strand.
AATCTCACACATACTAAACACACATCGGTCTCTGTAAAACGTGTATCAATGAATCTCACACACACTAAACACACATCGGTCTCTGTAAAACGTGTATCACTGAATCTCACACATACTAAACACACATCGGTCTCTGTAAAACGTGTACAACTGAATCTCACACACACTAAACACACATCGGTCTCTGTAAAACGTGTATCACTGAATCTCACACATACTAAACACACATCGGTCTCTGTAAAACGTGTACAACTGAATCTCACACACACTAAACACACATCGGTCTCTGTAAAACGTGTATCACTGAATCTCACACATACTAAACACACATCGGTCTCTGTAAAACGTGTATCACTGAATCTCACACACACTAAACACACATCGGTCTCTGTAAAACGTGTATCACTGAATCTCACACATACTAAACACACATCGGTCTCTGTAAAACGTGTATCAATGAATCTCACACACACTAAACACACATCGGTCTCTGTAAAACGTGTATCACTGAATCTCACACACACTAAACACACATCGGTCTCTGTAAAACGTGTATCACTGAATCTCACACATACTAGACACACATCGGTCTCTGTAAAACGTGTATCACTGAATCTCACACATACTAAACACACATCAGTCTCTGTAAAACATGTATCAATGAATCTCACACACACTAAACATGCATCGGTCTCTGTAAAACGTGTATCAATGAATCTCACACATACTAAACACACATCGGTCTCTGTATCACTTAATACAACTCCACATGTGGCAAACACTCTGTACAAGAACTCTACTCACTACCGAGCTACAATTTTGTTTGAAACCTGCTTTACGATGCAGTTCAACAGCTTGTGACACCGTTTACATTCACGTATGTCATGCTACTCAATCTGATATTCTTCTCCCGAGTGTTTGTACAACCAATCAATTTGCTGATTAATTCATGAACATCAAAATGGTTCATTTCCATAGCAACCATTACGTTATCTTCACACGCACGTTCAAACGTTATGTAATATGTTCAGTGTGTATGGAACTTATCGCCTGATAACAAGTTATCAATTTAATCTTTGATAGCCGGTAAAACAGAACACGTGTAGATTACCAAATTACCAAATCCTTCTGCAGGATAGTTCTGCATGCTAATCTCACACGGAGTCCCTCAGCTTGGCTGATGAGAGTCATGATTTGTCGCTTTGTATATGCTTTGTGTTGCCAGCCAATTAAGAGCACGGAAATAATTTGATATACTGCAGGTTATTATCTTCCGCCGCAGAACAGGACACAACAGATTAAAAAGCCACTTAAATAGACTAAGATTGGTCCCATCACCACTGTGCCTTTGTGGGCAGGCAGCACAGACAGCTGAACATATCCTGCAATACACTAAACGAGTTAAGGGAAGAACACTGGCCCACAGAGATGGATATCCACAGAAAGATGTATGGGAGCACTGAGGAGCTTACACATACAGCAGCATTTATTAAGAAAACAGGACTTGCTGTGTAGACATGTCAAACTGGAACGAGAAAAAGAAGAAGATATGATATATTTAGGTACGTGATACCGCATAAGACCCGTGGCTTCGTAAGCATACGGCAAGTGGCTAAATTGGAAACCATACTTTTAACTTAGCATTTGACTTCTCCCGTGATTTTGATTGACAGTCAAAACAAATTATACTCAGAATGACGAATGAAAATCAGGGGAAAACTTAAATGCTTCACTTTAGAAGGATGATTCTTGAAGAGCCAGCAGGACTATATAATTGACAAAAGGCATTATGCGATCAGTGAAACTATCCTAGGGATAGAGAAGTACTCGTTTTCTATGAGAATATGTTTACAGGGAATATCACGGCTAGTTTTAGTAACTATCCCCTCTTTGTGTGACTCGTGGTCATGGTCATCTATAAACTTTCGCTACCATCTATACAAGCCGCTACAGACATGTACAGATACATAACTAAAGCTCATAAACTAATAATCAGAAGAGAGATGTGTATATGATTGTCTATTGTCTTTCCCCAGGTGGTTTATTATCCATTCTTGCCGTTAAGCGTAGGGGTGATTGGAGATCGAGCTTGTGTTCTAAAACCAGAAGTGTGGCCTCGGCTGTGCTATGACCGTGTTTGTTCAGGATGTCCCTGATATTTTCTATCCATCTTTTCTGTGGTCTTCCTTTGGCTTCGTACCCTGATCTCATTTGGTTATATGCCTGTATGAGCAACTTGTCGTGATGCATTGTCATAATGTGGCCAAACCACTTGATCTGCTGCCTTTCTATGTATTCTGTGCAAGGTATTATACCTATTTTCCCCTGATATCTTTATTTCGTAATCTATCGAGCATGGTGACCACTGCGGCTTTTTTCAAGCATTTCATCGCACATGTCACTATATTTCCGTAATGTGAAGATCCGAGAGACCAGGTTTGGAACTGGTAACACAGTGTTGGTAGGAATATGCTGTTGATCATTTGTCTTTTAATTTCCATCTCAATCTTGGGATGAGGAAGTAGTGGTAACAGTTTTATAAGTGATAGGATTTTGTGCGGAAATAATACTAGACTTATAGAAACAAACACGTGTAATAAAGACTAGATTTATAGAAACAAACACGTGTAATAAAGACTAGATTTATAGAAACAAACACGTGTAATAAAGACTCGACTTATAGAAACAAACACGTGTAATAAAGACTAGATTTATAGAAACACACACGTGTAATAAAGACTATACTTATAGAAACAAACACGTGTAATAAAGACTAGACTTATAGACACAAACACGTGTAATAAAGACTAGACTTATAGAAACAAACACGTGTAATAAAGACTAGACTTATAGAAACAAACACGTGTAATAAAGACTAGACTTATAGAAACAAACACGTGTAATAAATACTAGACTTATAGACACAAAGACGTGTAGTAAAGACTAGACTTATAGAAACAAACACGTGTAATAAAGACTAGACTTATAGAAACAAACACGTGTAATAAAGACTAGACTTATAGACACAAACACGTGTAATAAAGACTAGACTTATAGAAACAAACACGTGTAATAAAGACTAGACTTATAGAAACAAACACGTGTAATAATGACTAGTCTTATAGAAACAAACAGTGTAATAATGACTAGTCTTATAGAAACAAACACTTGTAATAAAGGAGCACATATTGCAGGTTTGGCCTGGAATTTGAGTGCTAATAGATATAATATGTTGATGAATTGTTGATTATTCTTAATGATGGTGATGTTGGTGGCTGTGATAGTAGACGTATTGATGATGATAATGATGATTAATAGTGTTGGTCGTGTGGGTGGTATTAGTGGTTGTGGTAGTAATGATGATGTGGTGAAAGTCATGGTCATCATCATAGTTGATGATTACAGTTGATGATGATTATGATGACGAAGGTGGTGATGGTAATGTTGATGGTGGTAGTGATAATATTGATAATAGTTAATGATGATAGCGGATGTTAGTGATGCCGATAATGATGAAGGTGTTAGTGTTGATGATGATGATGATGATAGTTGTTGATTATAATAGCAGACGAAGATGATGATGGCGTAGATGGTGATTTAAGAATGATGGTTATTAACGTTTAGTGCAAATTCACGCGAGATTTTAATGAATCTTTAACAGAAGTGTTTGATGAGCACACTTCCGAGATAAAATCCTTGCAGACTTGTCAGACACACATCATCATTCATCTTGGATGATTGGACTAATCCTTGTTTTTCATTGGCGGGTAACACGAGTATATGAAAATTGACCAATAATACGCGTGGATCAGTTAACATAAGTGATTATGTGTAACCCTTCTACAGGACTTCCTCCTCTTCTTCTACGTTGAGCTTCTGTTGCCATGTTAGATTGTCAGCCATGTCTAAACGCCATAAGCGTTTTCTTATGACGTTTGAAACATATTCTTGGTGTGTTTTGTTTCTTAGGTCACTATTTCTGACGAAATCGCTCCATGTTATGTTCATCAGTTTCCGGATACATTTGTTTTCGAAGCTATTTAATTTTTGGTCCGTTGTTTGAGTTGATTCCCAGCTTTCACTTCCATACGTTAATACTGAGGCAATACAGGAGTTAAATAGTTTTAGCTTGGCATTTCTTCCTAGATCTTTTGATTTCCAGATATTAGTTAGTTTAGTAAATGCAAATGTAACACTTAGTTTGTTCCTTTCGTGCCGCAAGCGACACATAGGGCAGAGGTTTTGGTTCTCCATATGATGCGGTTCGCTGCCTGTAGCAGTAGTTCCTGGATGGTCTTACAGCCTATTAATTCCCCTTCTTTAAGAATGGTGTTTTTAAGGTTGTTTTAGGTCTTCCTCTGTTTCTTTTACCCTCAGGTGACCACATAAGGGCTTGCTGGTTTATTCTGTTTACATCTAGTCGTAAAACGTTGCCAAGGTATATCCATCTTCGTTTTCGTATGATGATTGAAACATACTCTTGGTGTGTTTTGTCTCTTAGATCACTTTTTGTGACGAAGTCGCTCCATTTTATGCTCATCAGTTTTCGTAGACATTTGTTTTCGAAGCTGTTTAGTTTGTTGTCTGTTGCTTGAGTTGATTTCCACTGATACAATACATGACCGAAAATATTAAAACGATCCTCCATCACAAAAAGAATCAGTAAACATCTGTTTCAAGAATAATGGGGGTTTTACGTTTGTGCTTATTAGGACACAGATCAACCGACCATAGCAAGTACGAAGAACACAACTACTTCCATCTTGAACCGGAACCCAATGTAACACTACACCTAACTTATTCGCCTCTTACGATATGTGTGAGATTTCATATTATTCGCTCTAGTCAGACTCTGGCAACACCCAAGAGAAAACTGTAATAATAAATATAAACCTGATCTAAAGCAAACGCTAATAACAAATACATGATGTTTACAAAGTCGCCGTGCACTCATTTACAATGCTGGTGTCACTACGTCATATTAATTGTGATTATTTAGTCGTGGCCATTGAAAATATATGAATTGCTGTCTCATCCGGAATAATCCCTCTAAAATGTTTTTTTCGATTGATTTTCATTGGCTGTTGACACAAACTGTACATAGCGACCAATGAAAATAACGAGACATGTCATTAAGATCACATTATAAGGATGAGTCCCCATGAGTTCGCATGTTTTTAAATCTGTCTGTAGTCTCGATTTAATGCGGATGTGCAATGTCAGTGCACAGGTATTTTAATATATAATTTCCATCACACATAACAACTAAATTATATATATGCACACAACCCAAATTGCTCACATTCCGAGGTGTGCTGTTCTCAATCTGCGCCCGGCATGTGTAACTTCATCAATAATCTGTTTCAGGTTACAATGCAGATCAAGCTATTCCAATCTCAGCCTGAACAATAATTTGATCGATCTGGTCTGTTTACCATCTCCTAGATTACGTGTCCTATGACATATCAATGCGTGTCTCTATGGATGTTCGAATTGATTCCAATAGTATTTAATAATGTACTGATTGCTATTTGGGATCAATAAGTCAACAACTGAACACGTGGCAGGTTACCAAGTCTCTCCACTACTTTCTCACAGTTTCTTGCTTCATTTACTGTACCATTATGGCATCACAGATTTAATATATAAAAAAGACGTGTATGCGTATGTGTGAGTTCACGCGTGCGTGTGCGCGCACAAGCACGCGCACGCGCACACGCACGCGGGAACTCACACATACGCATACACGTCTTTTTTATAAGATAGGGGAGAGAGAAAGAGGCCACAAAGGCAGTAGCGGACGAGGAAGAGCAAACAGCAGGAAGAGAATAATATCACCATTATCTGCTCATATTCTCTTCCTGCTGTTTGCTCTTCCTCGTCTGTTCCTGCATTCTTGGCGTCTTTCTCTCTCCTCTATCTCTCTCCCACCTGATCCCTCGAACCATCTCATTTTGTTCTTCCCTTACATTATGATTGCTTGTCTGTAACATTCATTCTCTGTTGCCACTTTTGAGGTAAGTATTTTTAATTTACTTTGAATTTACTTGCTACCATATCTTTTCCCTTTTCCATCTCACTTTCTTCAGTCTACTTTTCCCTCCCTACTTACTACTAACTTCTCCCCATACCTTCTTCTCTCCTGTCATGCGTCCACATCTTTGCTTCCCCCATTACCTATCTGCTATTGTCCTCTTCTCCTCCTTATTATAACCCTATTTGTCTCCATGTAAGATTTGTTTTATTGTGGTCTTTTGTTTGTCCTGATAAAGGCTTTATAGTCGAAACGTCGTCTGTACCTGTATCTCGTTGTAGAATGACCTCAATTTTCTCCTTATTAATAGTAAGCCACCACCACCTTGAAAATGAAAAGAAAATGAAAGACCCCCCCCCCCCCATACTTCGGATAGAACGAAACCAAACCTGGGTCGGTCAAAATAGGTACAGCACAGACTAGTGAGGGTGTACCTTCCGTATTTAGCAAACAGAATGCATATAAACATAGATCCCTTTTCTCTCATTAAGAGGTTTCTTCACAAATTATTGCGTACATCTGAGAGTTGAGGTCTTCTGTGTATTAAGGAAAGCTCTCAATAATCTTTCCCCCACAAACAAACAAAAAAATGTACAAAGGAAACAAAAGTTTTTATTTCTCGTAATTCCTGGAATCGAAACAAATAAAAATCCTCCTTGTCGTTTCCACTTAACATCTCCCTGTACTTTTTTTTTCATCACAGTGTCTTCTTTTTTTTTTACATGTTCACAGATCGTGTCTGTTAGCTGTTCTATCGTAGTACTTCATTCTTAAGTTTTCAAGAACGCATTTAGTTCTAATATTTTTGTTGCTCATATCAAATGTTTAATTCTTATATCTGAGATGTTTAGACTATGTCTTATACACGTTTATGTCTACTCAATGTTTACATTTATTTATTATGTTAGTTTATAAGTTCATGTTAAGCAGATGCGGCCTATTTTTACGGAACTAATCTCATACATTATTTAACGAAACGAATTTTCGCTAAATGCGCATACAACGCAGCAACCATAGATCTGCATGTATCGCACTGAAAGGTTCCCCCCCCCCCTTCCCCTCCCCTGAAAAAGCCTTTGGAAGTGGAGCTCTCAGTGTGTTATGCAAAGATCGAATTAACGCTAGCAGACGCTTCGCGTTTTTTATATCAACGTCACAGAAGCTCAAAGAAATTAAATCTATTATGAGAAAGAAAGACTGCTATCACGTGATGAGGTCACATTTGGGTAACATGAACCAGCTTATATTTTCTTTGTTTTTAATAGATTCGCGCTGATGTATAGGTATAGTTTATTTTTACGATTTTGGTCATATTATCGTAGGTTGTTCTGCTGGTTTACAGCCAAACTCGTGTGTTGCCAATTTCTGACTATAACATTTTATTGGTTTAATTTTATTCTATTCCAGTCGTCAATTTTAACTTTAGATGATGTTGATGATTATGATTGTGATGGCGATGGAGATGCGAATGATACTAATAATCAATGATGATGGCGATGATGATAATGATGATGTAATGATGGCGATGATGATAATGATGATGTAATGATGGCGATGGAGATGCCAATTATAATAATATGGATGATGGCGATGATGATGATGAAGGTGATAATAATGATGGCGGCGGTGGTGGTGGCTATGTTTGTGGTGGGTGATGATGAAGCCGATTGCGCTGGCATCGACGGTGGCCACGATGTTTATGGTGTTGCCAACGGAGAGGAGATGATGATAATGATGAAAAAATGGTGATGATAGTTATGACGATGATCATGATGATAATGGTGATGGTGATGACGGCTATCATGATGAAGATGATAATGGTGATGATAATGATGATGATAAGAATGAGTATAACGCAAATTTGAGCTACATCACAACACCAATAACTACAAAAGTAACATTAACAATTTACGCCGCTCATAACAACAAACCCATAAAACAAACCAATAAATAACTCGACTACATACTTGGTGAGTGTTCTCAGAATAGAACATCTATTCCTATATCTTGCATTATTCCTCAATGACACATGTCATGGGGACACAGCTGCACAAAATCGATCAGATACCCACCCAACAAACTGTATCGTTGTGCAGTAACTGACACATTTCCTGACTGATACAACGATACATTCTCACAGTAGTTACTGATTTATAGGAAAATATGAAGGACGAGAGTTGCGAGACATGAGAATCATACACCACGATATTTATAAATAGGGAGGGAAGCAGAAGGTGTGGAGAAACAGTACATGACAAATAAGGCAGAGCAGTTCGGTAGGCATATAATCTAGAATGATATAGAAATAAAAATACATATATATAAAAATACATATATATACAAAAATACATATATATGACATATATATATAATACATATATATATATATATATATATATATATATATATATATATATATATATATATATATATATATATATATAACATATATATATAACATATATATATATACATATATATATATATAAACACAGAGTATGATAATGATGATGATAATATTTAATAATAATAATAAATAATAATAATCCATCTATCTATACGCAGTGGCTCTTGTTTGCCTTGCGGCGTCATGGATGGAAGAGTTCTCTGGAGATGACCTTCTTGTGTGCTGTTTGTAAGCTTGTTCCTGTGGCTTCTTTTATTTCTGTGATCCATCATTAACATGGTCTGCCTCTGGTTTTATAGCCGTTATGTCTGTGTGTCATTGTCATTTGTGGCATGCTATCTGTTGGTAATCTGGAATCGTGTGAAAACCACTTGATCTGTTGTCTTTTGATGTGTTCCAATACTGGCATTGTTTTGGTTCTCTGTCTGATATTATAGTTTCTAATTCTATCTCTAAATGACACTCCGAGTATTCTTCGTAGACATGTAATTTCTGCTGTCACTAATTTTCTTTTGTCTTGAGCTGTCATTGTCCAGGTTTGGCACTGGTAGCATAGTGATGGAATAATAATAGTCTTGTATATGCAACTTTTTGACGGTGATGTCATGCCAGAAATTACAACTCGCATTGCCCTAGTACCAAGTGCATTTAACAGACTGTCTAATATCTGGAAGTCAAAGTCAATCAGCACACGCACAAAAATGCGCTTATTTAATTCCTGCGTTATTCCGGTGCTATCATCTGGATGTGAGAGCTGGAAAAGCTCTTTATCTTCAGAAAAGAAATTACTGAGTTTCGACAACAAATGTCTTCGTAGGATAACTAACACTCATTGGAGTGAATTCAAATCGAATGATAAAATCAGAGAAGAGACATCAAAATTTCATCACAGATGTTATCAGAAAACGCCGTTGGTCCTACATCGGGCATGTCCTACGCGCAGACACCAACAGAATACACCACCAATCTCTTGAATGGATACCTACAGGCAAAAGAGCAAGGGGTAGACCAAAAGAAACACTCAGAAGAACAATACTTTGAGAAAGTAAAACAACCAATACTCATACTATTCAAGAACTGCACAGAATAGCTTTGAACAGACAGAATTGGAGAGATCTGACCTCTGCCCTATGCGCTAACTTCAGCGCAAAAGGAAAATGAATAATGCAACTTTAGTGTCTATGTTTACATTTTTGTTCTTGAAAGTACGCGTCATCTGTCCTAAGATCTGGTAGGTGTTGTTGCATCTATTTTGTATCTCTTTATTGGTTTTCCCCTCACTCGATATAATGCTTCCTAAGTAGGTGAACTCATTTATCTGTTTAATGTGCTTGTCATCGATTGAGATAGTGATATTTCTTTCCTTCTTTGCTATTGCCATTATTTCTGTCTTTTCAATATTAATCTTCATGTTGAATTTTTGACATGTTGTGTGGAGTCTGTTCATATGTTCTCGCAATTGTTCTTCTGATATCGCTATTAGTACTTGGTCGTCTGCAAAGAGTAGGTCGTTCAATTTGTCTTTTATGTTATCTTCTTCGTTGGTACGTGTTATTTTACAGATGTGGTCAATATATGTTATAAAAAGTAGGGGGGGGGGATAGAACACACCCCTTTCGAACTCCTGATTGAATTTGAAACTTATTGGACACTCCTGCATTTGTTCTTACTTCACATTGGCTATTCGCATAAATGCCCTTGCATATATTGATTAAATGTTCTGGTACTCCATATATTGATAGTGTTTTCCATAGTTGTTGTCTGTCTGCTCTGTCGATAGCCTTTTCTTGGTCGATGAATGCGATGTATAATTCCTTGTTGTTTTCTGTCGCTCTTTCTGTTAGCTGTCTAAGTGTAAATATATCATCCGTACAGCTTTTGTTCTTACGTGATTTCTACATCTGAATGTGATAGATTATAACACAGTGTAACCATTTAGAAACTGTGAAACATCGTTGTGACAGATCTAGCAAGTCGACAGCGTCGACACTCACTGCTCATAGAAAATGAAGAAAAATAATAGAAATAATGGCTTTTTTTGTCTTTAAAGACGTCCAGGTGGCGTGCCAGCGTAAAGATTAGAAATGAACTACGAAGACTCATATTGCAGCATCTCTCTCTATCTCTCTCTGTCTCTCTTGGTTACTATTGTCGAATTTTAGATGATGAATGATTATGTTCCTCCTTCGCAAGCGAAGATGAGCATGGCTTGAAAAAAACACATTAAATGCGATGGAAAAAAAAAATATATATATATATACGAGTATAATATTTAAAATTGGTAATTAACTAATTTAGATTGTGAGTTCGTAGATGCCCGATGAGTCCGATTCGTGCACGGAAAGTTCTATTTGCAGTGCATGCAGGAGTGCTGAAGGTTCGGGGTACGAGAATTTACGGATTTGTCCTTCCTCCTCTTGCGCTTGTGGATTGCCCGCAGTGTTCTTTTTTTCAGATTTCGTGATGCCAGCAGTGATCTGAGTGTGCCAAGCTGAGAGATCAAGTGATGTAGTCTCCCAGGAGCTAGGATCGATGCTGCAGTTCTTGAGAGAGCTTTTTATGTGATCCTTGAAGCGTTTTTTCTGCCCTCCACTTGAACGTTTACCTTCGCACAACTCCCAATAGAATATAAACGAATTTAGAATTTTAGATACGACGTGGTGAGAACAGAGATACATACTAGAAAAAGATAAAAATGTAGTAGACAGAGAGGTTTGTACAGTAGAGAGAGGGAGAGAAGCATCCTAGACGTATACTAGACAGAGAGGTATTATAGTAGAGAGAGGTAGAGAAACATCGTATACTAGATGTATACTAGACAGAGAGGTATTATAGTAGAGAGAGGTAGAGAAACATTGTATACTAGACGTATACTAGACAGAGAGGTATTATAGTAGAGAGAGGTAGAGAAACATCGTATACTAGACGTATACTAGACAGAGAGGTATTATAGTAGAGAGAGGGAGAGAAGCATCCTAGACGTATACTAGACAGAGAGGTATTATAGTAGAGAGAGGTAGAGAAACATCGTATACTAGACGTATACTAGACAGAGAGGTATTATAGTAGAGAGATGGAGAGAAGCATCGTATACTAGACGTATACTAGACAGAGAGGTATTATAGTAGAGAGATGGAGAGAAACATCGTATACTAGAGGTATACTAGACAGAGAGGTATGTATAGTAGAGAGATGGAGAGAAACATCGTATACTAGACGCATTCTAGAGGTATACTAGACAGAGAGATTTTCTAGTAGAGAGATGGAGAGAAACATCGTATACTAGACGCATTCTAGAGGTATACTAGACAGAGAGATTTTCTAGTAAAGAGATGGAGAGAAGCATCGTATACTAGAAAGAGTTATATATAGTAGAGAAATGAAAAGAAACGTGGTATACTAGAGTTACATATAGTACAGAGAGGGACAGAAGCACGGTATACTAGATGTATAGTAGAGAGGGACTGAAACAATGTTTACTAGACAAAGAAACAATATTCTAATAGAGAGAAGTCTCTTATTACAAGTAAATGTATTGTAGATCACATAGACTCTCAATTGTCCAGGCCCCCGTTGTGAGCTATTGTTTTCTAGGAAACTGATCAGAATACCATTTTATGTTGCCAGACTTATTTGCCATGAATGTTGTATTTTGAGACAAAAGTTTTTGGAGACTAACGGGAATTGAACCAGTCAGTTCAACGGCACCAAATCGCCTAGCAACTATCGTACACGGGTTTTTCAAAAATGATGCTATTTAACTTGAAGGTTTCGAAAAAAGTGATGTTATTTAACTAGAAGGTCTGTATTTTACAGGAAAACCCCGTGCACGATAGTTGCAAGGCGATGTGATGCCGCTGAACGGGCTGGTTCAATTCCCGTTAGTCTCAAATAAATGTTAATTTATCCTCTGGCTTCCTACTTGAATTTAGTTTGAGGCTAAAGAGATCTAGGCTGGGATGTTTATATTATAGATGACCAATGTCGTCCAGAACACATTCTAAAGTTGGATGTATTGGGATAAAAAAAACCAAAGATGTCGTTTCCAAACTGTAAACTAAGAAACAACGCATGCCTTTCTCGCGATTACATACTGCAGTTGTTTGAGAACGAACGCAGACGTTCAGGTAAGAGGAGCTTCACTTCATTCATTTGAAGTATGGGTCGTTTGCACCAGGTAGCCTAAATCTTACCCAACAGACGGACATGGATACGTACAATGATAGATCGCTGAAAAGCTTCTAAATGTGCATGAATGTCGATCTAATGAATGTTAATCTTCGATCATAGAAACAATCGACCTGAGTTTTGGAGGGACTAGATTGTTAATGAGTGTTATAAAATAATCGGTGCTTCACAACCCAGCGTAGGTTAATCCGCTTCATGTAGCTCTGGCAATGTTAAATGGTATAGTTGTGTCTAAACATTCAACACTAATTTCTTCTTCTTCCTCTTCTGCGTTCGTTCTCAAACTCCTGAAGATTAGCAGGATGTAGTCCGGAGAACGTAATGCATTGTGTCATGGTTTACAGCATTGCTGCGATATCTGCGCCTTTCAGCCTGACACATCCGACTTCAGCATGGTTTTGGGTCACTGACCCTATATGGGATGGGACAGCCAACTCCATCCCATAACCTCCTTAGTCGCCTTTTACTACATGCGTGGAAGGTAAACAGTGTTGCTATTCTTTGCTCCCCTTTCGGGCCCTGGCAACACACGGGCGCAACGCTAATTTAATAACCATTATCCTACACAGAATAAGATATATTTATTATTACAGAAGCCATAATCGCCTACACCAGCCGGCATGGCACCTGATGATGATAGAAGCCGTATAGAATAAAATTAACAGATCTACGGGTCACGGGCGTATTTTTAGTCTCCATAGAACATATACTAGGGGATGGATAGACGTGAAGAAAGATAGAAGCTGTGTAGAGAGAGGTAGGAAGGTACTTTTCAGCAACTAGAAAGCCATTCATGTGATGTTAACAAGGTTACCACTCATGTGTTAGAGATATCTCCCAGATTTTCTTGAGGAGACACCAAGGAAACCCAAGCTATTTTCCTTGAACATGTACTTTCAATTCCGCCTTCCATTATGGTTTTCAGAAAAGAATCACTGATCAGAATTCAAAATGAGACAATAATTTTAAAAATATTTTGCTAGCAACAACGAAAAACCATTCAGAAAATGTGTGAGCCATTATTTTCTATTTATATTCTCACAATTCACTGTTCCTGGCACAAAATAAAAACAGATCGATAGAGCGACAGATGCGTATTCAACCAACAGTTCATTAAGCTACTACAATAGTTATTGTGAATTGTGGAGTGTTAATGCCACACTATATCAGTGTTTCCCATCGTGGGGCGCACGCCCCACGGGAGATGGGGAGAGGGGCAATTTGATTATTCAGGGCGCAATTTGGGAAAACAATGGGGAATAATTAAATTTTTGAATAAGTTTTTAAAATGTATATGTTACATGGGGGGATATCAGAATTTTAGAAAGACAGAGGTGGGGCATGGTAACATAATAATGTTGGGAAACACTGCTCTATATCGTTCTTCTAGAATCTAGAAATCTTTCTAGTATTTATATGCTAAAGAGCATATCGTTCGTATCTTTGCCTTGATTTCATAAGTGAATTCACTGAACATAAACCTTCACTTCTCTTTGTTAAACCTTCACTTCTCTTTGTTAAACCTTCACTTCTCTGGGTTAAACCTTCACTTCTATTTGTTAAACCTTCACTTTTCTTTGTTAAACCTTCACTTATCTTTGTTAAACCATCACTTCTCTTTGTTGAACCTTCACTTCTCTTTGTTAAACCTTCACTTCTCTTTGTTAAACCTTCACTTCTCTTTGTTAAACCTTCACTTCTCTTTGTTAAACCTTCACTTCTCTTTGTTAAACCTTCACTTCTCATTGTTAGAAAGACATGCAGCCACTATAGCATATGATCAACTGATGTATGATATTAAAATGAGGAGACAATTACTACCGACGAGTATATTCAATTATATTGTATGTTACCGGAGTAGAGAATCACAGAGTTAGACGATTTACTTTAGGCTCTGGAGTTGTGGGCCTGTAGAACAAATGGCTTATTTTAAGATATTGTGAAAGATATTGAAATATATTGACAGAAAGATATTGTGAAATCTTTGATATATCAGTAATGGAATCGCCCGTGTGTTGTCGGGGCCCGAAACGGGAGCAAAGAATAGCAACACTGTTTACCTTCCATGCATGTCGTAAGAGGCGACTAAGGAGGTTATGTGATGGAGTTGGCTGCCCCATCTCATATAGGGTCAGTGACCCAAAGCGATGCTGAAGTCGGATGTCAGGCCGAAAGGTGCCGATATCGCAGCAATGCTGTAAAACATGACACAACGCATTCCGTTATCCGGACTACATTCTGCTAATCTGCAGGGGTTTGAGAACGAACGAAGAAGAAGAAGAAATAATGGAATGTTCTATGTTTGAATGTAGAAGGTCATACTTTCACTAGGTGGTAAAACGAAGCGCTGCAATTACTGGTTTAATTCCTCACTGAAATACTTTTTCATAAACTATGGTAAATGGTTAGACGTTGCATGAAACAGTGATACGTGGTGCTCTGCAATGAAAAAAACGGTGCATCATCTGAAAAAATAATGAAGGCAGCAGCTCAACAACAGATTAGACACTATCAAAAGTGGTCATGCAATAGCTTCTGCAATAACATTTGGATCCAGATGATTATACATCTACAAACTCATAGACAAGGACACAACTCTAATTGGGTATTTATAAACTAGATGTAACAAATGGCCATCATCAATTGTAGTCGCCCAAAAAACAACGGAATGCGAAATATTATAGCGTAACAGGAAGACAAGACAAATGGTATATTTTTTTGTTGAAAGTCATACTAGAAAGTAAACTTGTAGGTCTACGTCAAAAGTGACGTTATTAACTTCAAGGTCTATGTCAAAAGTGACATTATTAACTCGAAGGTCTACGTCAAAAGTGACGTTATTAACTTGAAGGTCTATGTCAAAAATGACGTTATTAACTTGAAGGTCTATGTCAAAAATGACGTTATTAACTTGAAGGTCTATGTCAAAAGTGACGTTATTAACTTGAATGTCTACGTCAAAAGTGACGTTATTACCTTGAAGGTCTACGTCAAAAGTGGCGTTATTAACTTGAAGGTCTACGTCAAAAGTGACGTTATTAACTTGAAGGTCTATGTCAAAAGTGACACTAATTAACTTTTTCCATGATGCCCATTAGTCACTTTGTGTTCAATCCATAAACCTCATACATTTTATCTTCATACCCATATTGTGTTATCACTTCCAGACATAGACGCTAATTATGAAACCAAAGGAGAATGCTTCTAATGTGTGACATAAGCCGTTTAAGATAAGCAACAAGCACAACAAAAAAAGATCATGTCAGGAATGAGGAGATAAACAATACCTGTTGAAGCAACGTTGGTGGTCAAATATATAAAAAAACGGAGATTTAAATAGTTCGTGTTTAATGATAAGGAACCCATATTGAACAGCAGCCGGATCATTCAAAATTAGAACGGAAACAACAAGATATAGGGTAGAAAAAGAACAAGAAGAATGTGGATTGAAAGAGTTACCAATATTCTAAGACGTTACAATATTGCTGCATATCAAGCGATCACACGTGTCAAAGCCCGAAAATCGATCGTCATTCAATTCTGTGACAACTAACAGCAAATACTGGGAAAAGAAAATAGATAGACATTGTGTATACTATGTGTTGAAAGCCAATGAAAATCACAGGAAATGTAAAATAGTGTCAAGTGTGAAAAATAAACTGATGAGTCCACAAGGCTTTATAATTTAAGGAAGACTAGGTTTGTCGAAATGGCACGTATATTACATGGGAAGATCACGACTACTGTCCAGTAATAATACTTAAGAGGCTGATGAAATGTGCCAGTACTATTAAGCATGATATCTGTTCAATAGAAATAGAATAGTGTATATAATAAAATACAGTGTAGATGTACAGAACAAGATTAATATATTATTCAAGAGATAACAACATATTGACTATAAAAATTTTTTTATAAACTTGGTAATATCATCCAAACATACTCGTAATCATGACAAAGATGACTACGTGTATGTTATTACTACTACATCACATATGGGAAAAAAAACTACAATTGATCAACAAGGTAAAGAAATCAAAATCACACTTATAATTAACCAAAGAGTTGTTTTTTTAAAGAAATAAGTATTAGCCGCCATACGAATGATCGGACATTAACAAACGTTGTTCAGTAGCTAATGTAAAAAAAATAAGCAACAACAGAATCAAAGTGCAACCAGAATCCCATTGATGGAGACAAAAATACTGAATAACTCAATTTCAATCCGCGACTAAAGCAACAAATGATAAATGTGTATACAAACTAATAGAGACATAGAAATATTTTAAATATTGATTAATGTAGGAAAACATGAAGCGACAAAACGGCGGCATCAAATACAATTAGCAAAGCAGAAATATAACATGAATCCTAGCCCATTATCTAGGACGTACTCTGGATAGACCAACATCTGGATAGTCTCCAGAAAATATTGAACTCATGAAAATAGTGGAACAGTAATCAAAGGGAATTATTACAGAAACAACTTATATCGGACATGTACTTAGAAGTAATGAAAACAGAGTGTCACTACAAGCATTAAAATGGGTACCAGATGGCAAAAAAAAAAGAGGAAGACCAAAAGAGACTGAGACTGAGACTATACAGAACAATCATCAAAGAGAGTATGAGTATGTGTCTCAACTACATGCAAGAATTACACACAGGCAGCATCACACTGCTCGAACTGGGGAGATCTGGTTTCTGCCCTATGCATCGTATTCGGCGTTGGCGCTGAAGGAACATAGACAGACAGGCTGGCTGGCTGATTGATTGATTGATCGGTAGGTCGTTTTAATTGATTGATTGATTGATTGATTGATTGATTGATTGATTGATTGATTGATTGATTGATTGATTGATTGATTGATTGATTGATTGATTGATTGATTGATTGATTGATTGATTGATTGATTGATTGATGGGTGGATGACTGGATGGATGGATGATAGAATTATTGGATGGACTGATAGATAGCTAGACAGACATACAATAACAATATATAATAGATATAATCGGAAGAGATGTGGGCGGAGTAGCTTAGGCTTTAGTACACTAGCTTCCCAGTGATCTGAGGTTAAATTCCTAGTATTTATTTTTGTTTTTCACCAACGGCTCTCAAGTCACTCCAACCTAAGGATAGGGGTAATAGAACTTCTGGAAAAGTAAAGTATCATGGTGAGTATCATTCTGGCCACATCATATCTAAGCAAATGTGCAGACCAAACGCATTATTAGCCTTGGCAACAGGGGAAGAGGATGCCCAAGATGACGATATTGCAGTGCTATATCAGATCGCGTCTGTGACGGTCAAGGTACCGATCTCGATCCCCGCTACAAGCACATGGGCACCGGGACCGTTCAGAAAGCAAAGGCAAACTACTGAACGTATCTATATTGCCTAGAAAACCACCACAGCCAACAAATTCTGGATTGATAGCTAAGTCCTGTAAAGGATATGCTACCAATTTTTTTTTCAACATCAGATTGCTTAAGGGTCTATAGCTGCGGCAAGCCAACTTGCACAGAATCGCGGAGTGTTCAGAGAATCCATAAGGAAGACCACGTTCTGGAAAGAATATGCCACGAGATGAACACATTATTTAATATGCCTCAGGGGATTGAGAAAAGATATGTTTCATTTTGTTCAAATGGAGAGAGAAATATAGGTTTGCAGGCTTAAGACAAAAGAGGATACTATGGAACACATTTTCAACTTGAGAAATAGATATAGGTTTACATATTTAAGACAACCGAGTAATCTATGGATCGCATAAACTAAAGAAATAGATATAGATTTGCAGATTTAAGACAAAAGAGTAATCTATGGGTCGCATAAACTAAAGAAATAGATATAGGTTTACAGATTTAAGACAAAAGAGTAATCTATGGGTCGCATAAACTAAAGAATAAGATATAGGTTTGAAAATTTAAGACAAAAGAGTAATCTATGGGTCTCATAAAATAAAGAAATAGATATAGGTTTGCAGATTTAAGAAAAAAGAGTAATCTATGGGTCGCATAAACTAAAGAAATAGATATAGGTTTGCAGATTTAAGACAAAAGAGTAATCTATGGGTCGCATAAACTAAAGAAATAGATATAGGTTTTTAGGTTTAAGACAGAAGAGCATAATAGATAATAGAGACTACAAATAAACTTGAGAAATATAAACGTAGACAGAAATAAATACCATCAGCATCGCTTGGTTTCTCATTGAATGGTTAAACGCCGTTTGAGACACATCAGAAATTATACTGAAACATCACAAATTAACAGCAGGGGAATTGCACATCGTGTCAAATCTCTTATTAATATCTTGTGTGCAAGGAGTAACAGGCAGATGTGCATATCGAGGGAGAATCATCCAACTAGTTCTATGTTCCAAATTTGTTTTTTAATGTCTGACAGAGCCGCATCCTGTTAACAATCTGTTTAATATATATGTAGAACAGATCGCGCAGAACGTACGAGTAGACAGACACACATTGCGAACATTTTAACCTCTTCACACTGGAGATCACCAGATCCCGGAAATTATATATGTAGATCATCATCATCAAGTGCTTATCGGCCGGCATAGCCGATCATGCAGCGCACTTTATCTATAATATTTTTTTCACAGGAATATGTTTCAAATGCTATACGAAAACGCAGATGGAAATACCTGGGACACGTTCTTAGACTAGATGAAAACAGACAGAACAGGCAAACCCTTATGTGGACACCTGAGGGTAAAGAAAAAGATGAAGACCAAACATTACTCTGAAAATCACCATACTTAAAGAAAAAGAAACAATAGGTTGAAATCCATACCGGAACACTCAGCGCACATCAAGGCATTGAGAATCAAAACTTTTGCCTTATGTGCCGCGTGGGGCACAAAAGGAACAACCTAAATAATCTTTTTTTTTCATGAACGTTGCTGACTCTTTGCCATGCCACTATGTCAAAATATCTAATATTTTTTCATGTTGTCTTTCTCGGTCTCTATATCCTTAATTTTACCCGTTGTAACCATATTCTACAAATCCACCACCCACCCAATGTGATAACATTGTCAACAATAACAACTCTTTCTAATACTACTGAGTAATCCCAGTTTCGTTTCTGACTTCTTCGACATCTCCTCCTTAGATCTTCTAGCTTCCCATAGTATTCAGACTCCTTCGACACTTCCTCATTAGATTTTCTAGCTGCCAATGGTATTCAGCCTTCTTCGGCACTTCCTCATTATATGTGTTGATTTGAGACCCTAAATTAGATGGGAAAGCCAATTGCCAAATCCACTGCAGATTCTCCTTAGTCACCTCTTACGACCATCATGGACCCACTACGAGACTCCAGCATTCTAGTCTCCTGTATGTTTATTGTAAAAGACTCATCCTTACATTAGAATCGGTGTTATATAACTGAAGAACTCCCTTCTTACTTCATTGACACCATATATCAGAATCGGTGTTATATAACTGAAGAACTTCCTTCTTACTTCATTGACACCATATATCAGAATCGGTGTTATATAACTGAAGAACTCCCTTCTTACTTCATTGACACCATATATCAGAATCGGTGTTATATAACTGAAGAACTCCCCTCTTACTTCATTGACGCCATATATTAGAATCGGTGGTGTGTAGCTCTGAAGAACTCCCCTCTTACTTCATTGACACCATATATTAGAATCAGTGGAGTGTAGCTCTGAAGAACTCCCTTCTTACTTCATTGACAGAGACATATTACACAGCGTGCTTCTCACTTTTGGAATCCTGACTTTGCATGTGAATAACAGCTACCTAATTTCAAGCCACAATACTGTTATGATGACTATAATGTTGTCATTTCGATGCCGTGAAGATACGAGCTATTAAAATTTTGTTTTCAATTTGCGGGATGGTTTCTCCGTGACTTGTACAAATGTAAAATACTATAAAGGTATGCAATGTTGTGGGGGGAAAAGTATCCTAATCTGAGGGATTTACGTTGATAGAATTCCCACGGAATACATGTTTGTCACTCTTGTTCTCTGTGCTAGAAGGCAAAGTTTTACTTTCAGCTTCAGTGTGGTGCTCTTCTGACATCATTTCATTGTATTAATATTATCCAGAGCTTTTGATAATAAAACAGATGAGCTCAATATGGTTGAATATTGTACAAATAATGTTACGAACTTTTATTTTTCCGGTGCAACATACGGCTGTGAAACATGGACTCTAAGTAAAACAGCGGCAAAAAGATCAACGCCTTCGAGCTGAAATGCTACAGAAAGATACTTAGAATATCATGGAAGCATAAAATCAGAAACTCAGATATTATAAACACATTAAATATTCCAGAGTGTTGGTTACTAAACACAATAACAAAAAGAAAACTACGCCTGTTTGGTCATATAAAGAGACATAACTGTTTAGAAAGACAAATAATTGAGGGAAGAGTACCTGGGAAGAGGAGAAGGGGCAGACCACGAAGACGATGGACTGACGACATTAAAGATAATATGAATACATCGCTAGAAAATGCAAGCCACATCGCCCAAGACAGAGAGAGGTTCAGAGAGTTCATTGGGAAGACAACGTTCTGGAAGGAATACGTCACATGACACATTGTACAAATTCTGCTACAGCGCAAGAAACGATTGTTACTTTTTTGCTATCACAAGGTTTCTTTCCAGAAAAATGGTTCATTAATTGGAGTCATGTGGATTCATCGAAAAAGCAACCAATAACAATCACGGGAAAAGTCAAATAGTAGTACTTTGGAAGGATGATTCTCGATTAGTAGACATGACTATATTGTCGAGGTACTTGATTAACTCCATACACGATCGAATGCCGTAGTGAAATCGATAAAGTTGTGATAGATTTCATGCTGGTGTTGTTGATCTCAGGCAGATCACTGATCACCCTCGAATGATGGTTTGGTCATTAAATGATTGTACTTTTAGCCTCAACCTACCATTGTTTATGTTGTATGCTTTGTATTGTTTCCATGTTCCTTTAGTGCAGGTTTATTCTTACATTATATATGATGTACGTCCGTCGTAATCGACGATGACCAAAAACTAAACCATAATAATAACAATAATTAATTAAAAAAATTATAAAGTTAATAGTGCGTTTTTAAATGACTAACTAACAAGTCCAATGCACGCACAAAATGTTCATCTACAGAATTGACAACTGTAGAGGGTGTCTATGGGACGTTGAGAAGTTTTTTTTTCTTTTCTACGTGCCCGCTTCTGTTTTGCAGTATCTTGTCTGATCTCTTCCGCCGCTAGTGCTCCCGTTCTAAGGCTGTAACGCCATTGTGGTATATCCTGAGCGAGGCTCTCCCAGGCGTCTACGTCAATGTTAAGATGTTTCAGTGATGACTTGAGCGTATCTTTGAATCGCTTTTTCTGTCCACCAGCTTTTCGAATACCCGCCTTGAGTGTTCCATAATATATTTGTTTTGGAAGACGCGAGTCCTCCATACGCACAAGATGACCTGCCCAGTGTGCTTGCGCCTTCATAAGTAATGTGTAGATGCTTATTGAGGTTGATTTTTCCAAGACCTCGTAGTCTGGTACTTTGCCCCACCAATGGATGTTTAGTAATTTACGTAGGCAGGTAAGATAGAAATTATTTAATTTTCTTGCATGTCTAGCCTGACCACGTATAGTAGGGTTGGTATAACAGCCGCATTATATATAGCACACTTATAGCACACTTATAGCACACTTATAACATTGAATGCCTGCTATAAAAGAGACCTAGATTGTCTATCATTCTTAATTCACTATTTCTGTTCGTTTTGTATTCGTTTCTTGACAAAGTCCCTATTGGCTGAAACGTAGAAAAAGTCTTTGATCTTTCGTGTTCTACTTTGAGAATTATGTTTAATTTATTATTTGCACTTATTTTTAACACTTGAGTATAGGAAAAAGTAATATTGCATTATCTCAACCTTATATATTATCACTCCGTATGAAGCTGAATTCGGATGTGTCGGGTATATTTACGCATATTATTGCGCAAATAAATCTGCAACACAACGCATTTCTTTTCTTTGGGTTACATCCTGCTAGAAACCTAATGGAACCATTGTCCTGCTATAAGAGAGATTCGGTGGGAGTTTGAGAACGAACGAAGTAAAAGCAAAAGCTTTGTTAGAAAGATAATCTGAGCCGAATATATTGCGATCCTACCAAATCTATATTTGTTCAGTCTACCAAGCTGATGTCAAATCTATATATGTTCAGTCTACCAGGCTGATGTCAAATCTATGTCTTTAGTCTACCCAGCTGATGTCAAATTTATATGTGTTCATGTCAAATCTATATGTGTTTAGTCTACCCAGATGATGTCAAATATATATGTGTTTAGTCTATCCAGCTGATGTCAAATTTATATGTGTTCATGTCAAATCTATATGTGTTTAGTCTACCCAGCTGATGTCAAATCTATGTGTGTTTAGTCTGCCCACTTGATGTCAAATGTATGTGTTTAGTCTACCCACTTGATGTCAAATCTCTACGTGTTTAGTCTACCCACTTGATGTCAAATCTATACGTGTTTAGTCTACCCACTTGATGTCAAATCTATGTGCTCAGTCTACCCACTTGATGCCAAATCTATACGTGTTTAGTCTACCCAGATGATGTCAGAATGTTTGTTTACTGAAATGTATACATAGAATAAAGAGAGAATGTCGGGGTTGAGATACACAGTTGATTGAATTTGTTTGCCGCATTTTATATCTGTAAATTTAAACACAGACCACGAGACTCTGATTTGTAATCTGCCGTCCAACGAACAATTTTCTTAAATCACAAACAGTATGCAACATCACACACATTAGTTTGATCGCATCAACATTTGAGATGAAAACTTCGAGTAGCCAAAACTAAATTATTTCATCTGAAATTGTCGTGAGCACACGAAATTTAGAGAATATCGATCTTTCAATGTGTTCCAAACGTCTAGTTAGCAACCCAAAGACAAGACCAATTAACTGAGATGAACAGATTCGTTGAAAACGTGCCGATGAAATGCTGTATAAAAATAATCGAGAGTTATTTTCCGGAAATTAAATTCTGGAAATAAAAACATTTGGGGATTTTGCATGACCCAATCTTAGCGATTTTCACACAGAATATCTTAGAGATAAATAATGTCTGTCACAAATTCTTTAATAACTAGATCATATTTTCTGAAGATTGTACTAAACCATTTCTCATAACATTGAGTTGTGAGAGCCAAAGATGGCAGGTATAAAATACTAAGCACAGTAAATTATACGTTCAGAGTCTTTTCACAAGATTAGTCTTCTTATTATATCATTATCATTGAGGGATGCATATGTCATCAACTAATCCTCATTATTTTCTTGAGCTCTTCGACACTGCTATCCATTATTTTCATATGATCCTCTACATTGGAATAGAATGTGTGGATAAATTTGAATACTTAGGAGCAAACATCAACGGTGCAGGAGACTACATGGCATAAATAATGAAAAGAATGGCAATGGCATATTGCAAAATAGCACGGTTGAAAAACATATGGAAAAACAACAAAATAGAAACGAAAGTGCTAATGTTACAAACGTTTATTTTTCCGGTTGCAACATACGGCTGTGAAACATGGACCTTAAGTAAAACAGCGGCAAAGAAGATCAACGCCTTCGAGCTAAAATGCTACAGAAAGATACTTAGAATATCATGGAAGGAAAAAATCAGAAACTCAGGTATTATAAACACATTGAAGATTCCAGAGTGTTGGTTACTAAACACAATAACAAAAAGAAAACTACGCCTGTTTGGTCATATAAAGAGACACAACTGTTTAGAAAGACAAATAATGTTGGGAAGAGTACCTGGAAAGAGGAGAAAGGGCAGACCAAGAAGACGATGGACTGACGAATTTAAAGATAACATAAATACATCGCTAGAAAATGCTAGTCACATCGCCCAAGACAGAGAGAGGTTCAGAGAGTTCACTGGGAAGACAACGTTCTGGAAGGAATACGTCACATGACAACCTCTACATATGTTTTCTGGGTACCAGTTATTCCATGAGAGAATCTAATGATGAAGTTATGAAAGTTCGTGATATGTGACACATCCATTAGCTCTTTCTTCTTACTATTTCACTTTATATTTTAGCCTAGTTCTGTTCTATAATCACGTGATTGTAGTTTTCACACAAGCTGGTCTAAACAATACTGTGGTAGATTAGTGGTTAGTGCGTTGGTTGTTACGAGGGAGGTCCAGGATCAATTATCCATTTCATTGGAAACATAGTAAGTATTGAAAGTATGATATTGGTTAATAACGAAATACCGACCTAGCACTGCAGTCCTTTATACGTGGCAATAATTAATTTGGACTACTTTACCTTTTTTTACTTTCGAAAAGGGGTTCAAAAGACGTTTCAAAGGGTGTGGAAGATTAATTCTATTGTAATCTGGTTACCCCCAAATGTACATCGAAAAAGGAATGCACACAAGCACCTCTTCGTGTTTGCATTCAGTTCTGCGATCATGCTATATTGCAGTACTATTCAAATGGCGGTTCGCGGGCCTAGTAAGTGGCCCGAGGATCATTGCTAAAACAGTGAAATTATTATAAAAACACTAAATGTATGTAACTGTATTCGGACCTCTGACCCATGATGATCCCTATTTTCTACATTTTGGCCCCCGAGTAAAAATAATTGAATAGCCCTGCATTGTATGTCCAGTTGTCAGGTTTAACTCCGATGTATTGTCCAGGTAAGAGCGGCCGTCCCGTAGCTTTCATAACAGTTCTATATTTTGAGGCCAATCTGGCTATTTGTGTGTTGGATAAACATGTAGTATGTTAATAGGTTTTGTTCTGTATCAACATGGACATTCGTGAGTGTATGAAATCGTTAATCGGCAGAGGATTATCATCAATCAGCAGTTGCCTATTATGATACGAAATATAGTGATCTGTTCATGCATTTGGAGATCATGTATTGCATTGGGTTTGCCATCCACTTCTATTTGTTTCTTTCACGCCAGCACTTTTATAACGAAATATGCAATCTTCTAATGTTTTTATAGAGACTAACGGCAATTGAACCAGTCCGTTCAACGGCACCAAATCGTCTAGCAACTATTGCACACGCGTTCTTCCGTACTTGACTAACCGCATCTCCAAAAAAAAGATTCGATTTCGTCAAGACATTCAAAGCGTGCACTCAAATTCACCCTAATATATATATTAGGACCATATTATATAATATCATCGGACCAATCGCTACAAGGACTATTACAACAACAACAACAAACATCCCGTACAGACATTGAAATATCCTCAGTAACAACAAACATATAACATTTAATATCCGTATTTGTCTCTAATATTTTTTTTAATTCTCCTCTGGCTTCCTACTGAATATTTACTTGTATAATGTTTTTATAGCTTTTCTGCTGTTCCTATGACTCTAACGAGAATATACTACGAATATTGACTTATCAAACAGATGCTAAATATTGATTTAAAATCGCTCGTATGCTTCAGGGTCCGAAGGACGAACAGAGAATATTAACAATGTTACCTGAGACATGTAAAAACTGGCTAATGAGGTTTTCGGGAGGAGTTGACTGTCCCATCCCATTTACGGTCAAGTAACGGTCAAGATACTCTCAAATGGCATTTGTCAGACCAACAGGCATAGATATCGCAGCTAAGCTGTAAACCATGGCATGCAGTATTGTGTTCCAGGGATAACATTCTGTTAATAAGCAGGAGTGTGGGGATCAAAACCAGAACACAAAGAAATTTATTTTTTTTTAAATTAAAGTGTCGCCCACAATTGTTATTTGCATTGTTGTCTATATAGTAGAAGACGCGTGTTGCTTATCTCCGCAAGTGTGGAATTGTTCATGAATTGGCATCTCTGTGCATAGTGGTTAAACTATTTCCCTTGTGTCAAGGTTTCGAATTCGACTTGTGACGACTTGTTTAAAAAGTGGACTTTCTCTTAGATCCTTTTGATTATAGCTTAAAACTACGGAGTTGTGTGCTATAAGTCGTACTCTAGTAAGAGACACTGTTTCGTTGAGAGGGACCCAGTAAATATGGGGAACCTTGAGTGCAATAATGTAAATCCTCTACGCGTTTTGAAAATTTTATTAGCCTTTTGTTGATAAAAATATGATTAAATGGAAAGTATTTGATTCTAACACGAGCGCAACACGACCTTTCATGATTGTATTTTACCTGGCTGTAACATGTATCTTCTTTCATGATTGTATATTACCTGGCTGTAACATGTATCTTCTTTCATGATTGTATTTTACCTGGCTGTAACATGTATTTTCTTTCATGATTGTATATTACCTGGCTATAACATGTATCTTCTTTCATGATTGTATT
Source organism: Meghimatium bilineatum (assembly GCA_034231615.1). Classification (NCBI taxonomy): domain Eukaryota; kingdom Metazoa; phylum Mollusca; class Gastropoda; order Stylommatophora; family Philomycidae; genus Meghimatium; species Meghimatium bilineatum. The sequence continues at coordinate 36,135,104 of CM067322.1, forward strand.
TTACCTAGCTGTAACATGTATTTTCTTTCATGATTGTATATTACCTGGCTGTAACATGTATCTTCTTTCATGATTGTATATTACCTGGCTGTAACATGTATTTTCCTTTTTCACATTTTATTTTCTAGCTATTCTAATTTCAATAATTTCTTCCATTAGATAGACTATTTTGACGGAATAGTAAAATAGTCATCTTTTGCATGTTTTACAAGTCAAGTAGGCTATGTATTGTTTTCTGTTTTAGGACATTTCCGAGCATCCAAATATTTCAATTGCTCTGGGTTGTTGTAAAGTCTAGATTTACTTCTTCATACATGTGCTGGTAAATTGTATTCTTGTATGTTCAATGTCTACTGTAGTCAATTGTTCCTCTTATTCTTCAAACCTGCATCTCACTAGAGTTTTCATATGTATCGATAGTAACTTAAAACTTTCATTACTGCTAGTTTTCCTGTTAGGTAGTTTTTTAAATGTTTTTTTATGGGGGGGGGAATAAAGGCCGTTTTGTCATAGCTGTCGCTGCGACGCGTACAAGAAGAACTTTTTATTGCACATCTCAAAAACAAACATCCTCTTCCCAACCGTGGATTGAACCCGGTCCTCATGGTTCTGAGACCGGTGTTCTATTCATACGGCCACGTGCGCAACATCATTAGTAACAACATCTATCGATACGAGATTCATACGTGTATTATGATGAGTATGATGAGACGATAGTATATTGTAGAGGAGCTCGGTAGCCTAGTGGATAGTAAGCTTGCTTGCTATCATCTGACTACAGCGTGCCAGGTTCGAAACCACATTCAAAACATGTTAACTGATGTCTTTTTAAAGAATATTGTCGACGTCAAATTTTGTTAAATGTCCTCTCCCACTTGTCAATATTTCAACAATTGTTACAATTTTCAGATTCCCTCCATCTAATTGTTGACGTACTGTATAGACTTCCCGTAACCAGTATATCTGTCCACAAATGAAGTGTATAGTTCATGCGGGAATATAATGTTATATCTTTCAAAATATATGTTATGTTATGTTCCTCCAGGGCCATAGGCGGCGCATAGGGCAGAAACCATAGCCTTCCATTTCTGTCTTTGTGTTGCCAGGTCTTTCAATTGTTGCGTGTTGTTTAGGTTCATTGACATGACTTCTCTATTAATGGTTCTTCGTAGAGTTTCTCTAGGTCTCCCTCTTCTTCTTACTCCGGGTGGCACCCAATATAGTGACTGCTGGGGAATTCTTAGGCTGTTCATTCTGAGAACATGGCCGATGTAAGTCCAACGCCTTTGTCTAATGAAGAAAGATATATAGGTTTGTTTGCTTTCCTCTCAGTAGTAGTGTTAGATTTAAAATCACTCCACTTAACGTTCAGAGGCATTTAGGCATTTGTTTTCAAGGGAACTTTCGCACCCATATGATAGAATAGGGATGATGTTGGAGTTAAACAACTTGAGTATGAATACATTGGAAATAATAGTTGTCAGCATGCATACACAACTTAATATAACAATGTTCTTATTTTTATATAGCTCGTGTCCTGGTAAGTTGTGTTTAATATGTATGTTATCCAGCCATATATCTCCAGTACCGCCACTAAATTCCCGTTACTGATGTTCCCCTGTGCACGATGCTAAGCTGTCCAGCATCTTCCACAACCCGTGCTCTTCAGATATTCTTATCTCACAATATACACCTCGTCTCATCTTCTCATGATGTGTTCGGTCATTAGAAAGTTAAGTCTTCTTCCAATGAGCAGTTATCTTTTTTAGTTAACTTCAGTCCACCAGTCCATGTTGTTCTCATACTTTTTGTTTAGTCCACCAGTCCATGTTGTTCTCATACTTTTTGTTCAGTCCACCAGTCAATGTTGTTCTTATATTTCTTTAGTTAACTTCATTTCACCAGTCAATGTTGTTCTCATGTTTTTTAGTTAACTTCATTTCACCAGTCAATGTTGTTCTTATATTACTTATTGAGTTAACTTCAGTCTATCAGTCAATGTTGTTCTCATATTTTTTTAGTTAACTTCAGTCCATCAGTCAATGTTGTTCTCATGTTTTTTAGTTAACTTCATTTCACCAGTTAATGTTGTTCTCATGTTTTTTAGTTAACTTCATTTCACCAGTTAATGTTGTTCTCATGTTTTTTAGTTAACTTCAGTCCATCAGTCAATGTTGTTCTCATGTTTTTTAGTTAACTTCATTTCACCAGTTAATGTTGTTCTCATGTTTTTTAGTTAACTTCATTTCACCAGTTAATGTTGTTCTCATGTTTTTTAGTTAACTTCAGTCCATCAGTCCATGTTGTTCTTATACTACTTCTGTAAAAGCATCATCTCATTTTGAATTATATTAATTGAACTTAATGATAGATGGCAACGGAAAGCACACATTTTCTAATGACTATGCGTCTTTATATAAGAAAAGTGAACAACTTCCTAATGTTGCTAAAGGGTAGGCCTATCTTTGGCTAAAATGGGGCTTCACTGTCTCAACCTCCAATCTTTTATCACAAACTTCTCTTCCCCCTCCATTTCCCAAACTGCCTTTTTCTTCTCAGGACCCGTAATCCCCGTTTTCGTGTCCCTCTTCAATTATACAGTCATGTGGGCTAATTGGCTATATCATCCTTCAAAATGCAACTGAAATTTTCCTTGAAATTCATTGCTCGATATGTGTATACTTTGTATCAACGGCCGATGAAAACAACGCGAAAAGTTAATCAGCGTCACTTTCGAAGGATGAAACCAAATGAGTCCACAGGACTGTATAATCGACGTTGAACTCGGATGCAGGAACACGCGTTGACAATGAATTAAAACCCTCCACATGGCACACAAAATAAGAAAATAATCTTAACTTCCCAGGAAGAAGTATGAGAGTATGCGACATTTGTTTTCTTTCAGAAACGAAAGGGGCGCCAAGTGTAGCCTGGGCTTTCTGATGGCTTATTTGAGAATAACTTTAAAAGGATTGAGAACTTTATGAATTGTGAAGATAGCAAATATCAAACATTTCGTTAACTCTCTCTAACATCTCTGTCTAGTTTCTAATCATCCTTCTTCCTCTCTCTCTCTCTCTTTCTTTCTCTCTCTTTCTTTGTCTCTCTCTTTCTGTTTCCTACTTATGAATCAATTTCACCATCAATTTGTTCTTCTTTCTCTGTGTTTCTTTCTTTCTCTCTCTCTCTGTCTCTTTCTCTCTCTTTGTCTTTCTTTGTCTCTCTCTCTCTTTGTATCTTTCTCTCTCTTTGTCTCTTTCTCTCTCTTTGTCTCTTTCTCTCTCATTGTCTCTTTCTCTCTCTTTGTCTCTTTCTCTCTCTTTGTCTCTTTCTCTCTCTTTGTCTCTCTCTCTTTGTCTCTTTCTCTCTCTTTGTCTCTTTCTCTCTCTTTGTCTCTTTCTCTCTCTTTGCCACTTTCTCTCTCTTTGTCTCTTTCTCTCTCTTTGTCTCTTTCTCTCTCTTTGTCTCTTTCTCTCTCTCTTTGTCTCTTTCTCTCTCTTTGTCTTTCTCTCTCTTTGTCTCTTTCTCTCTCTTTGTCTCTTTCTCTCTCTTTCTTTCTCTCTCTTTGTCTCTTTCTCTCTCTTTGTCTCTTTCTCTCTCTTTGTCTCTTTCTCTCTTTGTCTCTTTCTCTTTGTCTTTCTCTTTGTCTATTTCTCTCTCTTTGTCTTTCTTTCTCTCTCTCTCTCTCTTTGTCTCTTTCTCTCTCTTTGTCTCTCTTTCTCTCTCTCTCTCTCTGTCTCTCTCTATCTTTCTGTTTCCTACTTATGAATCAATTTCACCTTCAATTCTTCCTCCTTTCTCTGTGTTTCTTTCACCCCTATCTTTTTCTCTGAATTTCTCTTTTTCTCCGTAAATTCTTTATTTTCCCTTCCTTTCTCCTGCTAATCTCTTACTCTGCGTTTAATTGTTTCCATCTTCCTATTTCCACGCTCTTTTTTATGACTTTTATCTATTTTCTTTACCATTGTATCCTTTTTTTCTTTCACTTTCTTAAACTCTAATCTTTTTTCTCTTATACTTCCTTTACTCTCCTTCTTCTAATTTGCTCTCATTTTCTCTCTTTATCTTATTTTTCTCCCGTTCTGTTTTTATCTCTTTCTGCAACTCGTTCTCATCTCCATCTTGCCCTTTTCTTCTTTATATGTCTCCTTGATGCCATGCCTATGTGTCTCCTTGATGTCATGCCTATGTGTCTCCTTGATGTCATGCCTATATGTCTCCTTGATGCCATGCCTATGTGTCTCCTTGATGCCGTTTCTTATTTATCTCATTGATGGCCCTTCGTCTTTATGTATCTCCTAGATGCCATTTCCACTTTATGTATCTCCTTTGATGACCTTTCCACTTTATGTATCTCCTAGATGACATTTCCACTTTATGTATCTCCTTTTATCTCCTTTTCACTTTATGTATCTCCTAGATGACATTTCCACTTTATGTATCTCCTTTTATCTCCTTTTCACTTTATGTATCTCCTTTGATGCCCTTTCCACTTTGTTTATATCCTTGATGCAGTTTCTTATTTATTTATCTAAGTGATGTCTTTGTGCATCCTCCTCCTTTTCTGAACCCGAACTGTTCCGGACTAAGAATTGGATCCACAATATGTCTTATCCTTTTCTCAGTAATCTTGCTGGTAAAATTTTCTTCGCTAAGATTATTGAGAAAAGAATAAGACCTATTGTAGATCCAGTGCTTATTCCAGTGCTATTTTTTATATGTCGCAATCATATGTTAATGTGAATATTACATTGAAGTTAAGCAGTCATAGTTTGGTATATTTACTTATTGACTTTGATTTTCAGAAGTTTTTTAAGTGGTTGAGTGCATTTAATGTCAACTCAATTCTGGTAGAAAATGTCTTATATTTTATCTCCATGTTGTTTTATTTTGACTCGTAAATATAAAAATTATCAAATGTGTGAATTGTTGCTTAGTGTGACGTAAAATTATAGTCAGCTAATACAATTCCATTAATTTAGTTTTGGAAGTGTTAACTTGAGGGTCAATTTTGGAAGTGTTAACTTGAGGGTCAATTTTGGAAGTGTTAACTTGAGGGTCAATTTTGGAAGTGTTAACTTGAGGGTCAATTTTGGAAGTGTTAACTTGAGGGTCAATTTTGGAAGTGTTAACTTGAGGGTCAATTTTGGAAGTGTTAACTTGAGGGTCAATTTTGGAAGTGTTAACTTGAGGGTCAATTTGTTGTGAAAGATGAGAAAATCGCTTCAGCATATCTTGTGCCTTAGCAGGGGCTAGACTTATTAAAGTCAAGTTATCAGTAACATCAACATTACAAAGAGTTCCATCATCTGTCTATTTCATATCAAAATGTTCATTTTGGGTATAATTTTTCATAACCAAGTGTATAGCCAAACTAAAAAAAACAATGGTGACATAAAGCAGCCTTGTCTTATTCCTGTTTCTATGCAAAACCATTCAGTTTTACACTCGTTTGTTTTAACACACCATCTTGAGCTGTCATATAAAGCCTTGATTACATTTAGATATCTAGTTGGGATGTCGTACACGGCAAGAATTTTCCAGTGTGTTAGGCGGTGCAGACTATCAAATGCCTTTTAAAAATCTATAAAATTGATAATAAGTGGACATCATTGCATTTTCACTGATTCTTCGGTAATTGTTCAAGGGGGAACAATTTATCAATACATGACCGTTTTGGCCTGAATCCAGCTTGCTCTTTTCTAATTTATGTATCTACCCGTTCCTTGAAACTCTCTAACCTAATAAATACTAGCGAATATTTTTCCTGGCACTGACAACAAAGTAATTCCTCGCCAATTGTTAGTCAGATAGATCTTTCTTTGGTAATTTTACTATAACTCCATCTTTCAATTGTTGATGTGGTTTTTCTTCCCTCCGTATGTCATTTATTAAGGAATAATATGCACTCACTGCAGCAAAACTGAAATCCAACTTGTAAATTTAAATAAAGCTTGGAACTGGGTAATGAAGTTTTTCTAATCACTAGAAATACACATAATTGTCTATTGTCCTTCCCCATGTGGTTTGTGATCCACTCTTGCCGTTAAGCGTAGGTGTGATTGGAGTTCGAGCTTGCGTTCTAAAGCCAGATGTGTGGCCTCGGCTGTGCTATAACCGTGTCTGTTCAGGTTGTCCCTGACGTTTTCTATCCATCTTTTCCGCGGTCTACCTCTGGTTTTGTATCCTGATCTCTGATCTCATTTGCTTATATGCTTGTACGGGCAACTTTTCGTGATGCATTCTCATAATGTGGCCAAACCACTTGATCTGTTCTCTCTCTATGTAATCTGTACAAGATATTATACCTATTCTTTCCCTGATATATTAATTTTATAATCTATCAAAACTGGTGACCCCAGTAGCTTTCCTCAAGCATTTCATCTCACATGTCACAATCTTTCTGTAATGTGAAGATGAGAGAGACCAGGTTTGACACTGGTAACACAGTGTTGGTAGGAATATACTGTAGATCATTTGTCTCTTAACTTCCGTCTCGATCTTGGGGTGAAGAAGTAGTGGCGACAGTTGGTATGTTACTGCATTTCCCTTTTTTAGCCACGCATCTCTATTTCTCTATCAAGGCTTTAATTTTCTGTAAAAATACTACCGAGATATTTTAACTCACTTGTTTTACTAGTATATTGTCTATCTTTATGTTTAGTGGGCTCTGTGTTCTGCATATTTTCATAGTTTCTGTCTTTTGTGCATTGATCTTCATGTTGTATTTTCTACATGTTGCAGATAGTGGGTTAACATGACTTTGTAGTTATTCTTCGTTTTCGTATATGAGGCTCTGATCGTCTGCGAAAAGTAGTTCATGTATTTCATTGTTTGGTTGCTCTGAGTTGTCTTGTTCTGAATCGGTGATGTTGCCCTCTGTACCTTTTTCCTCTTTTATTATTCTGTCTATGTAAATATTGAATAGCAAAGAAGGTGAGAAAACGCAACCTTGACGCACTCCCGTTTTTGTATCAAATGCGTCTGTGATACCATCTGATATTCTTACTACACATTGGCAGTTCGTATACAAAGATCTTATACTTTCTAGCAGTTGTCCTTTGATACAATGCATTTCTAGAGTTTCCCATAGTACGTCTCTGTTGACTCTATCAAACGCCTTCTCTTGATCTATAAATATTACGTTTAGTTCGTTGTTGTATTCTATCGCTCTCTCACTCATTTGTCTCAGCGTGAACAGAGCGTCTCTGTAGCTAACCCCTCTACTGAAGCCAAATAGCGAGGGGCTCAATTGTGGAACTCCAAACGAAAACACAATGAATTGCACAATGAAAAGCTAACTGGCTTGCTCCATGAAATATGTTTGCGCACAAATATTTCTATCGGCTCTCAAAGCCAGTTACAAAAGCTAGCTTGGGCAGGACCTGAATGTTTACACATCCATGCCCACCATGTTGGCCAGATTTTGTCCCAACACACATAATAACACACACAAATTAAAGATTCGAGCAAAAGGTTTTTTACAAAACTACATACACATCAAAAAACGATAAACACCAACGACATAATTAGACATCCACATGACATAATTAAATATGGAGATAACCTGAAAGAGTTGAAACTAGACACTTGTGAAACACAAACAGGAAATATACAAAACATTCCCAAATACATGTGAAACGAAACAAACAAGGGAATGATGAAACAACATTATATCATCCATATAGACACTTCGTAGTTTAACGGAGCTATTTCTGCATCAAAGGAGCTACTGAGAACTCAAAGTGTCCACCATTGGTTACAAGGCATGTCGCACAGTTGCATGAACTTTCGATCATTTCATTATGGTCATCTATATATATATTTATTCTGAAATCGTATGACGTTCAGATCAGTATCCATCTTGCACACTATCCGTTATCTTGAAGAGCTTGTTTATCAAATTTCTAACTGCATTACAATGAGAAATGTGTGTATCAAGAAATGTTCTGCACGAATTTTCTAATGACTGCTTCCGAATATTTATCTACATTATTAAACGTTTGTTCACCACAAACACTCGTTGTTCAGTGTTTAGCACCACTCATTGTCAGCGAATAAAATTAACTGCAGCTAACATTAATCTGCTGACTATCACAGTACAATGGACTGGACAATGGAAATATGCAACTTTCAATGACGTCATATTGAACAAATATATTTCATAAAATATTCCGTTCACATCGATTTTTATAAAGGCCCGGTTTATTTTTTATTTTTTTCTAGAACTGTATGGATTTGAAACATGGACAATGAATACAATATATATTTATATATATATGGATAGCTAATTATATAAACAAATCTTTAGAAATTTAGGAATGAAAAATGGAATTCCTAAGGGAAATAAATAATAAAAATCAATAAAGTATTTCAGGCACAAAAGCAAGATACGACACCTTGTCTAAGGCATTACTAGAGCGAAAAGTTGAAGAACTCGCAGCAAATAGGCTGACAAAAAAATATAAAGGAGGGGGAAAACATGAATTGATGAACTAATTAGAGTTTAACAGAGCATATTGCTAAGAAAAAAAAGGCAGAAAATGTTGGATATCAACAGCGGTCAATCTTTTGTGAGTAGACGGTACATGATCTAATCCAGGGGTCGGCAACCTTTTGCTAAATGCGTGCCAACTTAAGATTTCAAATTATTCAGAGTGCCAACATCACATAACATTTTATATAAGGCGAGGTCAATAGTCTTATTGTACCATATATTTTATTTTTATATAATAAATAATTAATAAATTGTCATATTCGATAATATTTAAAGTTGTAAAAAACATTAAAAGAAATAGAGTTTCATGAAAGATTTTTTTTTAAACTTTTTTATTACTAATGGGAGCCTTGCCCTTGTATGGTATTGGTCAGTTGCTCAATATCGACAACATACTTTGTCACTTTGAGTTTGACACAATTTTCTGAATGTTCATGCGTTAGGCGACTACGCTGTGGATTTAGCACTGCTTTCATGTGAGAGAAAATTTGCTCACAGGAATAGGTTGATCCAAAAGCTGAAAGAAGAGCAAAAGCAATTTTCTTCAAACAGATGTAATAATTTGGAAGAGATGTCCAACAGCTGAGAATAGCTGCAGACTTTTCTAGATTTTCATTTTCCAGAGACTTCCGTAGTTCAACAAATTTTGATGTCCATAATTCTGAAGATCTGAAGTCAATCTGTTTCTAAAACCCCGCTAATCGATTTATAATAAACTTTATACAGGAAACGTGAAGAGTCTGCGTGCCATTTGGAATTGCTTGACGTGCCAAGTGTGGCACGCGTGCCATAGGTTGCCGACCCCTGAACTAATCAATCACGTGATTCTAAGTGATATAGAAATACAAGTCACCTGACAAATATCCCTTCATATTTTTAAATCATTAGGTTGTGGTAACTGGATTACCAGATCTGCGACCAACCCTATGTTATTACGGTTAAAAGCTTTGAAATAACCAAATTTGACGCAAATCCACGGTTGAAAGAAGCTTACATCTAAATAAGACATACATTTGACTAATCAAAAAAATGTACTAAATATCACTTCACATAAATACCTTAAAGGTTGTGGTTCGAAACCGCGAAATCCATTGTTTGTTGTTTTTTTTTTTTTTATGGTAAAAGCTATGCTATGATGCAAACAAACTTGGCTTACGTCCACGGTTGAAATAGCCGTACCAAAAGATGTACGTTTTATTTTAATTAATAATAATATCATTAATAATATCATTTAGCTGTTTGATGGTTCAAAGGTCGTGGATTAACTACGAATCATACCGCCACAGACGGATGTGTCTGGTCATTGGCGCAAATACAACCGCGACACAACGAATTTCCATTTTCTGGACTACATCCTGCTGGAAATCTAGCGGAACATGATGTCCTGCTACTTTAGAGAGATCCAGTGGGAATTTGAGAATGAACGCTGAAGAAGAAAAATCACCCCGAATCCTATTGTTTTATTTTTATAGCTGCATCTCTGATTCAATCAAATGGACTAACGTTCATGGTTGAAAGTAACGTTCACACAATAAGAGGTAGGGCCCTACATCTTTATTTTCATTCATTCATATTATATACAGTCATAGATTGTGCTCGCAGGATTGCCTTAACCGCCGATTTCATTATTTTTATGGTCGAATACGCTGACACAGCCAAATTGGACTCTGTCATATTTTGAAATGAGTTTATATCAACAACAGCAAATGCAAATTAAACATTACTTAAGTAGCATCCTTAAAGAAAATATGAAATCGTTGAATAAAGGCTCTTGTTAGCTACTGTTAGAAACAGATTAAATCTCTAGTTACTGTTACAAGCTGTAATAAATGCTCTAGTAACTGTTAGAAACGGAACTAAACTCTTTAGTTACCGTTAGACACTATGTTAGATTCTCTAGTTACCGTTATAAGCTTTGCGAAACTCTAATTACTGTTAGAAACAATTATAAAGGCTCCCGTTACTGTTAGAAACATAAAATCTATAGTTACTGTTACAAACTATGATAAATGCCCTAGTTATTGTTAGAAACTAATATAAACTTTTTAGTTAATGTTAGAAACTATGATAAACGCCATAATTACTCTGAAAAGATGTGCTAATGCTCTAGTTACTGTTAATATCGCGAGTGCATTGTATGGATACTAATGGGGTCAAGGAATATCAACACTATTGTCTACCATGCATGTTGTACGAAGCAACTAAGAAGGTGTGGGTGTAGTTTTCTGTCCTATTTCATAACAGGTCAAAGTGACAGTTAAGGCATGCTGAAGTCGGATTGTCCAACCGGATGTGTGCACAGATATTGCTGCCAAGCTGTAAACCCTAAAACAACACATTCCTTTCTCCAAACTGAATCCTGCTAATCTGCATGAGTTTAAGATCGGACGCAGAAGGAGAAGGGTGTTAGTAGTATCATCATGTTACGCTGACAGTTTTCTCATGCTCTTGAGTTCAGCGAAGATACAACAGAAAATTATTGCGAAATATTCAACAAGCAATCACGGATTTCCTTATTCAAATATGAATAGAACATTTATTTTATCTACGCACATGAAATTTTCTATTATTATGCATTTAATGTGACCGTAATGAAGGTATACAGTTATATAAGACTGTATGGTCAAAAGTTCTTTTTCCTTTTGCGCTGAAGTTAGCGCATAGGGCAGAGGTCAGATATCTCCAATTCTGTCTGTTCAAAGCTATTCTGTGCATTTCTTGGATAGTATGGATATTGATTGTTTTACTTTCTCTAAGTATTATTTTTCTGAGTGTTTCTTTTGGTCTACCCCTGGCGCTCTTTTGCCTGTAGGTATCCATTCAAGAGATTAGTGATATATTCTATTGATGTCTGCGCGTAGGACATGCCCGATGTAGGACCAAAGGCGTCAAAATGTAGGACCAAATGGTCAAAAGTGGCACACTTTAATACAACTAAATAGTTGCAGACTTTCACACGATGATTGAATATATGCGTATTAGCATCGACTACAATTGTCTATTGTCTATCCCCAGGTGGATGATGGCCAGAATAGCCACACAATCCGACTTCAGCATGCCTTAACTGTCACTTTGACCTGTTATGAAATAGGACAGAAAACTACACCCATACCTTCTTAGTGGGAGCAGTGGTTAGAGCACTGGCTTCGCATATGAGTGGTCCTGGGTTCATTCCCCAGTTGAGGCGGAAATGTTTTCAGATCGCAACGGCTCCCAGGTCGACCCAGCCTTAAATGGGTACCGGATTAATCCGGGAAGTAAAGGCTGCGAGGGAGAGGAGATGGCTACCGCCCTCATTTGCAGAGCCTGTGAAATGTAAGATCGCTAACATCTCACACCCCTACGGCATTAATAAATGCTATGGGTTACTTTACTTTTTACTTACGACAATAGTCAAATATGTCACGAATAAATTTTGGTGTTTACATTCTGTGCAAAGGTCTTTACTGCCGCCGGTCTTGTCTGACACCATGCTTGGTAGAGAGTGCCATTAACGTGGGACCAGACTACGAGACTAATAAACGGGTATAATGTGGTGAACCTAGGTACAGGCTTTAAAACACAACAAGGTTCTAATCAAAAAAGCAAAGGACAATAAGATCTTGCAATCAACACCCTCTCATGGGAAATCTGACTCTTCTCACAGTCCCTAGACATACGATTAGTAAAAGAGATTTCAGGTCAGCATGCGCAGGCAAACCTTTCCAGGAACTGATGATACCAAACATATTTAATATTCATGAATACCAATTGTTGAATCCTTGGGGAATATTCATGTACTGCAGTGATCACGAGTTTAAAACGCTTTTTTTCCTCTGAGAGAGACATTAATTGATGATCACTCGGGGGCAATTTGTGAGATGAACCCCTTTTGGAACAAGAACAACATACATAATATTATAACAAAGTTAGCAAAACACATCAGGGCTAGTCCAATAGTTGGTTTTTATAATAAAGATATAAGAACATTACGCTCTGATATAATCAAATAAGATTCAGATCTTAAATTAAAATGCGTAACTAGTTTCTAATCCCACATTTAATACAGAATGAAAATAAATCGATAAGGAAACTGGTAGTATAGGTTCAACCAGTGATTCTCAATGTGGGGTATAAGTTCTTGGGGGGGGGGTGACCATGATTTCCACTGGAGAAGGGGTGATCTATGAAAAATTTTGAAATCGGGGGGGGGGGGCACATACCCATCTATTAGGCCGCAAAAACGCAAATATTTCAATACTATTATGTATAGTAATAAGTATTGAAGAAAGTCAATAAGATTTTATGTAACGCTCCAGTAGGGTCACAGAAGAAAATAGTGTCCTAAAAGGATCGCCACCTGCGAAGAAAATGTTGAGAAGCGCTGTCTTAGCGTACATTGTTGGCAGTAGTAAATGATAATACTAAAGTGATCATAATTCTTAGCTTTTGAGCGACTGTGAACCAAGATTATACAAACATATGCACCAACTACGTACCACACGAAGAAGAAATAGAACATTACTACGAATACCTACAACTATTCAAGCAAGTAAAATATACTGAAATTCTGATAGTTGGAGACATGGACTGAAAGTAGGAAAAGGAAGACACAGAAGCATCATAGGAAAATTTTGGCTAGAGACCAGAAGTGACAGAGGAGACAGATTTATACAATTCAATGAGGTGAATATTATGACAATATACAATACATTCTTTGAACATGCAAATAGAAGAATATATACATGGAAAAATTCTGAAGATAGAAAGAGGAACCAGATATATTTTATTATGATCGACAACAGACATTGTGTTTCAAAAATATTGAAACATGCATGGTAGTATACACCAACACCCACCACACTTCAGTGTTATGCCAAATTTATTTAAAACATAAAAATACAGAGCAGAGACGTATCAAGATCTACAAGTAGATACATCAGCACTGAATCAACAAAATATACATCAAAAATACCTTGCAGATGTACATAGCATATATACAAACCTAATTTTATAATGCATGAAACAACACAAAAGGGAGAATCCAGTAGACAAAATAGACAACAAATGGGATTAGCCCAAAGAAAAGCATTCAAACATCAAATGTAAACTTACCAATGAGAACATCAAGAACACATATGTATGCCAGATTGCATATTAGGTAAAATGTCAAAAAAAGCCCAAAACACACAACAATATTAATTGATAGACAAAGAGATACTAAACATATTCAGAACAACAAAGGAACAATGGTTAGAAACAAAATTCCGAGAAATATATGAAATGTCCTTTATATAGAAGACTAAAGAATTTCACAAAGAAATAAGACAGATCACAAATAGCAAAAGTCATGCAAATGTAGGTGAATGAATTAAAGATAGAAGTAGAAAAATTATGTTAGATATAAGACAGATAAGATCAACTCCTGACATATATGTCAACACCATAAATGGTATATATCTTTCAAAAAAATGTATATTTCTTAAAAATAACTAACTATGGCAAAAAATGGACGTATCGGGGTTCAGAGGTGAAAGCTAGTTTGGTTGTCTTAGTAATACTGTGTATTGAAGACTGGATTGTGATTACTATTATTTATACTTTCGAAAACAAAATTCACCCTCTTTTAGTGATATACTCACACATCATCCCCGGATGAAGTCAAGTCCCCGTTCAGAAAAGACACCGCACGTCATTTATGTATATATATGTATGTATATATATATATATATATATATATATATATATATATATATATATATATATATATATATATATATATATATATATATCAGTACTCCGATTTTGCATCTATCTTCCTATAAATGTGTGTATTCATGTAAGAATCATCTCCATAGTAAAGTTGCTTTGCTGTCGACAAACATCTCGTAGAACAAACATCTCGTAGAACAAACATCTCGTAGAACAAACATCTCGTAGAACAAACATCTCGTAGAACAAACATCTCGTAGAACAAACATCTCGTAAAACAGCCAATTATTATGGAATATGTTTCTGTCCTATACGATTTTAAAGATCGATGACACATAGATGTGTGATTAAGTATGCTGAATCCATAATTTCTTTACCTATGTGCACCGAGCCCATAATGTCCGACGGCTGGCTTTTCATTTCACGTAAACTGTTACACTCTGTCAAGCGTCCGGGATGTCACATTCTTCAAGCATCCGGAATGTCACATTCTTCTATGTTCTCATAAGAATCTCATAACTCTTCCTTGATAGGGCATGTCTGCTGGGTCAAGCTTTCCTCGCGTTTCTATTTTTTTTTCCTCTCTCAAAGTTTCATATCGAACAATGTGGAAAAAGTTTGTCCTATGTTATTTCAAAAGAGATCAAAAAAACATATACAAGTAAATTCAAGTAGGAAGCCAGAGAAGAAATTAAAAATACTTGAGACTAACGGGAATTCAACCAGTCCGTTCAACAGCACCAAATCGCCTAGCAACTATCGTACACGGGGTTTTTCGTACGGGTTAGTCAAGTATGGAAACACCCATGTACGATAGTTGCTAGGCGATTTGGTGCCGTTGAACGGACTGGTTGAATTCCCGTTAGTCTCAAAAAAGCATAGAGGATTAACTTTTTATACTTGGGCTACCTAATATGTACTCAATCACTTTCACCGAAGTGGAAGAGTGCTAAAAGTACCACTCATATCGCATAAACCCGTAGATTCTGGTGGTAATCAGACATTTCCGAAAAAATCCGCAAGACATCGCGAGCGGGTTTCGAATCCCCGACCTCTTGAGCACAAAGCGAACAGTTTAACCACTACGACAGAGAGAACTCCTTGACATTTTTATTGTATGTCATTATCAAATACTGACAGCAAAATCTGAAAGTAAATCTGAAATCTATAGGAAAACCTCACCTAATACTTACATATGAAATCAATAGGAAAACGACACCTAATACTTACATTTGAAATCTATAGGAAAATCTCACCTAATACTTACATATGAAATCTATAGGAAAATCTCACCTAATACTTACATCTGAAATCTATAGGAAAATCTCACCTAATACTTACATATGAAATCTATAGAAAAATCTCACCTAATACTTACATATGAAATCTATAGGAAAATCTCACCTAATACTTACATATGAAATCTATAGGAAAATCTCACCTAGTACTTACATCTGAAATCTATAGGAAAATCTCACATAATACTTGCATATGAAATCTATAGGAAAATCTCACCTAACACATCTGAAATCTATAGGAAAATCTCACCTAATACTTACATATGAAATCTATAGGAAAACCTCACCTAATACTTACATCTGAAATATATAGGAAAACACCACCTAATACTTACATCTGAAATATATAGGAAAACACCACCTAATACTTACATCTGAAATATATATGAAAATCTCACCTAATACTTAAATTTGAAATCTATAGGAAAATCTCACCTAATACGTACATTTGAAATCTATAGGAAAATCTCACCTAGTACTTACATCTGAAATCTATAGGAAAATCTCACCTAATACGTACATATGAAATCTATAGGAAAATCTCACCTAATACTTACATCTGAAATATATAGGAAAACACCACCTAATACTTACATCTGAAATATATAGGAAAATCTCACCTAATACTTAAATTTGAAATCTATAGGAAAATCTCACCTAATACGTACATTTGAAATCTATAGGAAAATCTCACCTAGTACTTACATCTGAAATCTATAGGAAAGTCTCACCTAATACTTACATCTGAAATCTATAGGAAAATCTCACCTAATACTTACATCTGAAATCTATAGGAAAATCTCACCTAATAATTACATCTGAATGAAACCATCTATCTACTCTTTAGAATAAATCTATATCTTTACTTCTTTATTTTTGTGTGTTCGTTGTCAAATGTTCGATGTATTTTTCTTGTAGCATAACAAAGGTCTTACTGGATTTCCAGCAGGATGTAGACCATATAGCGGAGATGCATTGTGTCACCAATTGTGTCCAAATGGCACGATACATCGGACTTCAGCGGTGGTAACTAATACGTTCAATGTTTTTACCAAATCCACTGAATGGTGCACGTCAGTAATGAAAATGTATAGAGACGTACGTTGTAATGAAACAGAATAAACCAACAAGCCCTTATGTGGAAACCTGAGTATAAAAGAAAGCGAGGAACGTCAAAAGCAACCCTAAAACAATACAATACTTAAAGAAGGGGAAATAATAGGCTGCAAAGCCAAACAATAACTAATCCTGCAGGCAGCAAACCATAACACACGGAGAATCAAAACCTCTGCCCCGCGGCACGAAAAGAACAAACGAACTAATGTTTTTAATGTGTTTATAAACATTACCCGCACAACTCGCTAACAAATGATTCTAACAAGAGATTGTGGTACCAAGATACTTGAGCCGCAATCTTCTTTATTTTTATGGTAAAAAGCTCAGTTATGAAATTGGGGACTTACGTCTTCTGTTGTAATGAGCGGTTTCTCATCACAATAGGTACCTTTTTCTGACCCACAGAAGCTTCTCTTGAAAGCAAATAGCGAGGAACCCAAAATGATCTAAACCAAACCTCTCTGTACATGACCAAAATTCGACTGGTTGTTTCTTCTTCTTCTTCTGCGTTCGTTCTCAAACTCCTGTAGATTAGCAGGATGTAGTCCGGAGAACGGAATGCGTTGTATCATGGTTTACAGCATTGCTGCGATATCTGCGCCTTTCTGTCTGACACATCCGACTTCAGCATGGCTTTGGGTCACTGACCCTATATGGGATGGAACAGCCAACTCCATCCCATAACCTCCTTAGTCGCCTTTTACGACATGCGTGGAAGGTAAAACAGTGTTGCTATTCTTTGCTCCCCTTTCGGGCCCCAGCAACATACGGGCGGACTGGTTGTTTAACAATTAATTGAAGAAGAAGAAAGTACTTCTTTTAAACCGTACCGAACTCTGGTCATCAATCTGAAAACTAACTACGGCCAAACTTGCTTTAACTTTTGCTACTATCGACTTGACCACAGACGCCCATATGTTTACTTCTTTCTCTATAATTTTATAATAATTTCACACATTCATATCGTTAAATGTTTAAACCGATATTAATTTAATAAAAAATTACACATATTCATAACACGGTAATATAGGATATACTGTAAAAAATATATGCGTACAATACATGTGTACTGGTTTCCGGTACAAGATGGAGGTTGTTTTTTCTCCTACTTGCAAAGGGCGGTTGAACGAAGGATTATCAACCCATCTTCGTAGAATCTGCCATTGTTAATGAATGGGAGATTGTGTTTGGTCATTCACTGATTGTTTGCAGTAATTTGTTAGTGTAAATATTAAGATCAAACGTTTCAAATTCTGCGTGATCGCTGTACTAGCCTACGGATGCGAAAGGTGGAAATTCACTCAATCCATAAATTAAAAAGAACTAGATAATTTTGAGAATATATGTCTGCGAAAAATATTGAACATAGATCGGGAAAACTGTGTCACAAGTGAATCAATAAGAGACACACCCAAACAAGAATATGTGTCAACTATTATTAGAAAAAGACGTTGGTGGTATTTATGTCATGTGCTTAGATCAGATGAGAATAGACTTACCCACCAAGCTCTGTCACGGTCTACGACAGGAAAATTAAAACGGGGAAGACCCAGGACAACACTTCGACGAACAATCAAGAACGAGGCAATGACAATGGGTATTAACACCACCCAAGAACTACAACAGCTTGCAGTGAATCACAAGACATGGAGAAACATTACTTCTGTCCTATGTGCCGACCTTGACACAAAAAGAACGAGCAAACTAAACTCAGTAACCATTAGTGTAGTGTGTGAAAAAATAGTCTAAAGAGAAGTCGCGGAATAGTCAGGACATGACCCAGGGTTATTTAAGTGACTTTACCATCCTCATCATTATGTGCCATCTACGCTACGTAGGTTGGCTGAAACGTATCTCCAACATCTCCTGTCTCTTGTTTTGGTGGTGCACTCTGCTAGACTGTAACCTGTCCATCATGTGATGTTACTCTCCCACTTGTATCTCTGCCTACCTCTTGCTCGCTTCCCTTTGACTTTACCCTCAAGTAAGGTCTTCAATAAGGTGTCATGTCTTTTTACGTGCCCAGCGTATTTTATTAGCCTGATCGTTATTTCTCTTAGTAGTTCTTTCTTCATATTAAGTGCCTTTAGCAGGTCTTTATTTGTTTTTTTTCTCTTTCCATGATGTTCTCCCTATTCTTCTATATACCCACATCTCAAAGGCATCAATTTTGTCTTCTGATTGTTTATTTAGTGTCCATGTTTCTGAGCCATACATTAATATGGAATAGATGTAGCAGTTTATAATTCTCATTTTAACTTGTTTGTAATTTGTTTAGATATTAATAATTTCTTCATGTCATTGAAGGTACTTTTAGCCATTCCTATTCTCCTTTTAACTTCTGTTTCACATCTGCCATCATTTGTGACTGTGTCCAAGATATTGACAATGTTTTACTTGTGTAGACCAGATAGTGGAGATACATTGTGTCACCAATTGTGTAGTGGACATTACCAGCAAAGGAAAATACCCTTTCTCGGGATCTCCTTTTTCTTCTTCAGCGTTCGCTCTCAAATAACCACAACGAATATTTCATGTGATTTTCGCCAGGGAGCGTGAAGTACGTTGTGCTGCAAATTCCACAGTAAAACTGTGATTATTTGCACCTCGGTTGGCCACTTGTGGTCAGGACCTCCGAGGTCCAGCACATCCGTTTTCGTATTTCCTTTATTTCAGGTTTGGTCCCTAGTCCGTGACAGCCTGTCTATCTGTCGCCGGGCACGCTTGTGTGCAGTGCCTCTTCGCCAAGACGCTTGATGAGTGGGTCTATCTGGTACGAGGTGTTCCACCATCTATGGACTCATCTCGTGCATTTGGACAAACTATGCCTGTGCCCATCGGGTATAGAACCGTTTCTCATCCGCGAGTCTGGCTCCATATGAGAAAGAACTCGCCAGAAGAGTTGGACCATGGCTCGTTCGCCCTCCTACCCGAGGCGTCGTACACCGACATCGTGAACCCCTCGTCCAAGTCTCACACCACGCGTTTGAGAGCAAGGCGATCTCGAGCTGAGCGACCTTGTCCCAATAGCGCCTGAGCCCATCAGGTACTGAACCCTTTCTCTCTGCAAATGTGTTTCCGGTATAGGAAGCTTGACAGTAGAGTTGGGCCAGGGCTAAAATCGTTGTCCCTTTTTTGCCTAAGCCCATCGAGTACGACCCCTTTCTCTTCGCGAGCATATTTCCGGTTTAGGAAGGCTCGACATTAGAGTTGGGTTAGGTCTTCTTGCTTTTCCGAGCGCCCGTGATTGGGTCTGGGTCTCTGCCTATGAAGAGTACAGGTAACTAGAAGCTCGTCTCGAGCTAACAGAGCTTGTAGTTTCCCCTTCCTATGAACCTTTCACTTTCTATTTGCAGTTCGTGCTGCCCTCTGGCGCTGTTCTGCCCTTTAATTGTGTCATTGTACTAATTATGACATATATTTGTTTCTCGCAATGCATTAACTTTTACGTGCATTTTACATTGCCCGCCCCTCCAATGTTCTGACTGGACTAGCTGGCGTCACTGTATGTCGACAGTGTCGCTATATGTGGTGATGCTTATGGTGTCGGAGATATTGTCTGTCTCCAATGCAGTCAAATTTCTTTCCAACTGTTTCCCCCACATTCTCGGACACAATTCCCTAATGATTTGGCCAGAATCAGCTCGAGCTGATGTATTTCTGTTACCATTGTGCACCGCGAGGAGGTACATTTGGGAGCTTGGTTATCTGCTAACCCTGGGTCCGCCTAGAGCAATGCGTTCCCTTTGCACCCCTCTCGGGATCTGATTCTTTACCTGTCGACAGTACCAGGTACCTGGACTACCTCACTGCACGTTACTATGAGAGACAACTCCGCGTTTTTCATTGGCTGTCGATTTACTGTAAGTAATACACAGTTATATAGATCTAATCAGAAGAAATGTAAGCGACTCTTGAACAATAGAGAAACAAGTTAAAAAAACACTAAAAATCACAGAAATCTGGTTTTACAGAAGAATATTAAGAAACCGCTAATGTGGATGTGTAGAAATAAATGAAAATAGTTGTCTTTTGTCAAGACTACAAATGATATAGTCTTCATATTTAGGACAAGCAAAGTGAGTACAGGGGTTGGGGCACAGTGACAGCAGAAAGATTGTTGGGAAGAAAGACAGAGAACAACAGAGGGAAAAAAAAGTTGAGAAGTTTTCGTGGTCCTAGGTACGATACTGGTATGGTTGGTAGTGGTTTACCTTGAAAACAGGTAATTTCTAAATTATCGAGAGATTTTTGTGTTACCTTTTTTGGAAAAACCACACAACAAGGTGAGGGAGAAGGGTTTATCCGTTTTTTAACTTGCTTCATGTGAATAAATGGCATATTCTGATTTCTTAACAGGATGTGGATTGGAAGCCCCCAACCGCCACCCCCTTTTTAATCTATGAGCTTGCCATTTTTGGCTGCATGACATAAAGGGTTGTCAACAACGAAATTCATTGGCTATATTGGGGACAGAGAGTTCTGGCATCGTCTAAGCCAGCAGCCTTTGTATACGATAATATAGAAGAAATTGAATCTAAGAAAAATGAGAGGATTAACTTCATTGTTTGTGGGTTTTCTCATGTGTACTCACAGTCGCAATATAGTAGCAAGCTGCCTGACGAGAGTATTGCTAAAGTGCAGATGTCTCATTAAATCGATCTACAGTACCTAGGGATATCATGAAAACCGTACTTGTGAGCCAGACAAAGCGACCCGGTAAAGAACCAATGGTCTCGTGAAGACAAAGCAAATGACTTAACTACTTCGACATAGATATCCAATAACTTAACCACGTTACGATGGATATACTATAACTTAACCACTTCGCCATGTATATCTCATAACGTAACCACTTCAACGTGTATATATCATAACTTAACCACTTCACCAAGGGTATCCCATATCATAACCACTTCACATGGCTATTCCATGACTTAACCACTTCACCATAGATATTCATGACTTCACCATAGATTCCATAACTTCACCATATATTCCATGACTTTACCATAGATTCCATAACTTCACCATAGATTCCATAACTTCACCATAGATTCCATGACTTTACCATAGATTCCATGACTTTACCATAGATTCCATAACTTCACCATAGATTCCATGACTTTACCATAGATTCCATAACTTCACCATAGATTCCATAACTTTACCATAGATTCCATAACTTTACCATAGATTCCATAACTTTACCATAGATTCCATAACTTCACCATAGATTCCATGACTTTACCATAGATTCCATGACTTTACCATAGATTCCATGACTTCACCATAGATTCCATAACTTCACCATATATTCCATGACTTTACCATAGATTCCATAACTTCACCATAGATTCCATAACTTCACCATAGATTCCATGACTTTACCATAGATTCCATGACTTTACCATAGATTCCATAACTTCACCATAGATTCCATAACTTCACCATAGATTCCATAACTTCACCATAGATTCCATGACTTCACCATAGATTCCATAACTTCACCATATATTCCATGACTTTACCATAGATTCCATAACTTTACCATAGATTCTATAACTTCACCATAGATTCCATGACTTTACCATAGATTCCATGACTTTACCATAGATTCCATAACTTCACCATAGATTCTATGACTTTACCATAGATTCCATAACTTCAACACTTCATCATGGATATACGAGATGCATGTGATCAGTGCTGTCCTGCAATAATATCAGGGAATATCATTCAACAGCCACATTCTAATCTCAGAATACGCACTTGTATTACTAGAGCTCGAACGTGGAGCACAGTACATCAACACTTTCCATACATGTCAAAAGAGGAGATTAAGGAAATTGGGTATGGATGGGTTTGGCTGTGCCATTCTGTATATCAAAATGACCTTTTTTAAGTCGGATGTGTTAGATCATGCTGCTATGCTGTTATTGCTGCCAAGCTGTAAACCATGATACAAACATCATGATTATGTACTAAATTATGATAACAGCAGAAGAGAGCGTGGGAAAACAAACAAAATCTCACGGTGGTAAAGAGAAAATAAATCCATAAATAAAACCACTTTACAAATATTTGTAACTACCATTCATTGTATTGACTTATACTCCTTTCATTTCGTCCGCTGATCATGTCATTTCCTTCTATGTACAACTCGCATATATCGATCTGTGCGCGTATCTAAATGTATGTTCATCAGCCTGTTTTATTACGTTTCGCTAAATCGCACATCTCATATCAAACACAACATGCTGTCATTGATTCACCTACAGGAGGCACACCATATAGTGTAATATCGTATATACATTTTTTTCTATATGGGGCCTACATGTGATTACAGTACATTTAACCTCCCAATCAATGTTTATATACTGTTTTATAGATAGCGATTTGTTTTCAGATACTCGTTTGTTTATATTTTGCAAGAAAATATTAATCAATAGTGTCAATAATTGAGGGACAGAGAGGAAGGTGATGGTTGATGTGATTGTGACAACTAAATGTGTAGTAACATCATCATCAATAGCAGTTTGTTGCGGTAGCGAAAGTACATGACATTTTGTTAGACTCGTATTAATAATATAAAACTTGAGTAACGTTCACTTTTACAGCAGCTGTGTCATGTGCAGATGGTGTATACTGAGATATTTTACAGTAGCTGTGTCATGTGTAGATTGTGTACACTGAGGTTTTTACAGTGTCTGTGGCATGTGTAGATTGTGTACACTGAGGTTTTTACAGTAGCTGTGTCATGTGTAGATTGTGTACACTGAGGTTTTTACAGTGGCTGTGTCATGTATAGATGCAGTACACTGTTTTTCAGTTTACAATGAATAATGTGGAAATGTGGTCCTGGTCATGCTGGGGTAATGAAAACTGGAAGGCTAGCTTCAAGGACGAATGTGTCAAAACAAACAGCGATGGACAAAGATGACAATTTGAATTGTTTCTGTGTATTACACATCCAGTAATGTGTCCCTTTGACGAAGTTACCGCGATGGGCGAAAGTGGTGTTAAGAAAGTGCAAGAATTTAAAACTGCAAGGAGTGATGGAAAAGGGAGATGAATGAGGGATAGTAGAAGATATACAATAAGCGACTACGTAAATAATCAGTATACATACACTTCCTTATCTCCTGAGAAAGACAAAATTCAGTATGGGATTCTAAAATAGTACCATACTTTAAAATTGTGTTTATACCGGGTTTCCTTAGTTTAAGCTGTTGGTAAAGTGCAGATGACACAATATTTCTCATTGTGTATGCGAGTGTTTGTGGATGTGCGTGCGTGCATGTTTGTGTATGTGTGTGTAACGCAAATTGTACAATGTAAACTATTCAAGAAACCCTGGATTCAATACTATAAAGTATACAGAAACAACCATGCACACAGTTAAAATGATGTTGAAATCTGTGAACAAAAAAAAAATTAATCAACAGATGGGCAATGGGAAACACTCGGAGGGAAATCTATAAATATATGA
Organism: Meghimatium bilineatum; assembly: GCA_034231615.1. Classification (NCBI taxonomy): domain Eukaryota; kingdom Metazoa; phylum Mollusca; class Gastropoda; order Stylommatophora; family Philomycidae; genus Meghimatium; species Meghimatium bilineatum. The sequence continues at coordinate 36,159,198 of CM067322.1, forward strand.
CCAACCCAAATCCTAAAGACAATATCAACCTCCTGGAAAGAAAAGACCAGAGTATCATATTCCGACTTCGCACACAACATGCACAGCTTAACAATCACCTGAACAGAATACAACTACAACACACTCCAGGGTGCCGGCTGTGCACTCATCCCTATGAAACTGTTGACCACCACCTTTTTGAATGCCCAGCGTTGGATGGTGTCAGGAAAATGTTTCTCCTTCCATGGTCAGATAAATGGAACACATTATATGGAACAAAACAACAGCTCACAAACACATGCATATATCATACAATGGCATTGGATCAAAGGGTATCAGCCCATGGACCGCTGGACCAGCAACCAACCATTAATATAAAGAAATTAATGTTGATTATTTGAGAACCCCATGAATTGCGATCGATTAGTTCTTACTTCTTATGTGCAATAGGGTTATATGAAGTTGATTGATTTAATTAAACCATATCCTGGAGTCAAATGAATAAAGATATTACGAACCTTTATTTTTCCGATTGCAACATACGGCTGTGGAACATGGACCCTAAGTAAAAGAGCGGCAAAGAAGATCAACGCCTTCGAGCTGAAATGCTACAGGAAGATACTTAGAATATCATGGAAGGAAAAAATTCAGAAACTCAGATATTATAAACACATTGAAGATTCCATAGTGTTGGTTACTAAACACAATAGCAAAAAGAAAACTACGCTTGTTTGGTCATATAAAGAGACACAAGTGTTTGGAAAGACAAATAATGGAGGGATGAGTACCTGGCAGAAAGGGCAGACCAAGAAGACGAAGGACTGATGACATTAAAGATAACATGAATACATCGCTAGAAAATGCAAGCCCAAGACAGAGAGAGGTTCAGAGATTTCATTGGGACGACAACGTTCTGGAAGGAATACGGTGCGTGGCATATACTGGATAGAGGCATGCGTATTCACTAGTATTAGATGAGGATTAGACACTAGTACATATAATCGTATCGCCAATACAATATGGACGATCAGTTTTTAAACGACGAGTTAATTTGAACCCGTTTGCTTTATAACGCGAGCCTACTATCCACTCCACAAACGTGTCGATCGAATAGTCAATATCCGTGGATATATCCAATAATGATTGGTTACAACCGTGCCATGTCACGACAAAGCACATAGTATACCCATTACATCTAGCGATATGTGACTAAACGCACATTTGACTGATAAATATAGCTACCAATAAGTTTGCCTTAGTGCGTATGTGTCAACTAAATTGCAAGACTTCACTCCAAATATGGAAGTCGATTTTATTTCTCCTTTGAAACGTAAATCCGCTATTGGCTGCACGAGTTACAACTGCAAGACAAAAGTAAACTAGACATTACTACAGCGTATCGATAGTGACAAGTACAATACTATACGGTAATCGATAACAGGAAGTTGGCTATATTCGAAATGCAGCCCAGTTTGAGCAAGAAATATTTTATGTTGCTAGCTTTGCAACAAGACAGTGCGGCATGCTGTTACTTGGGTGTGTCTCAGAAATAGTGAATTTATTGTAGTCGTTTATGAACATGAACATTGTTATGACTAAGATATTTTCTATTAAGAATTATTGCTAAGACCTACAGATTCATATGCACATAATATAGGCCCTACACATGTTTATATATATATATATATATATATATATATATATATATATATATATATATATATATATATATATATATATATATATATATATATATATATATATATATATATATATATATATATATATATATATATATATATATATATATATATATATATATATATATATATATATATATATATATATATATATATATCTTATTAAGTATATTAAGTATAACTATATAAGTATATAAGATCAGGAGTCACAAAATACAGTTGCCATAAATAGATATGTAACTGCTGTTCTGTACAGAACCATATTGTGACAATTTTTAATCCAATTATATGTAGGCCTACAAATATTTTTAAGCTTACATGAACGAACTTTTTAAAACTTATATGAACTAATTTTCATCAACGTATATGTACTAGAAGTTAAGAAATAACATGCTATAATGTTATATAGAGTCCATACTGTTATATGGTAGTGAAGCATGGACAATTGACAATATTGCAAGATAACATCTGGACGCCACAGAGATGTGGTTTTATAGATGAATGTTGAAAATATCATTGACTGCTAAAAAGAGCATTGTTATAATTCTACAACTGGTCAACTCAAATAGAGAACTTATTAACTGTATTAGAAGACGACAACCACAGTTCCTGGGTCATGTCATGAGAAGAGGTGGGCTGGAGAACATCGTAACAACTGGAAAGGTCGAGGTTAAGAGAGGCAAGAGGAAGACAACGTGAGAAAATGTTGGATGGCTTTAAAGCCTGACATGATGCAGAATCATCAGAAACTATATTTAAATCTGTAACAAATAGAGGACTGTGGAGAGACATGATCGCCTACGCCGGAAGGCATGGTACCATTGAATGAATAAATATGTACTATTACTTTGTTTTAGCTTAAATGAAATATCTTTATAAAACTTACATGAACTAATTTTAATTAAATTATATGTAGGCCTACTGATATTTTTTCATCTTACATAAGCAAACTTTTTTAAAACTTATATGAACTAATTTTCACCAACTGCTTGAAATAGAAAAAAAAACTACTGTTCCGTTTATTATAAACCATTGTATAAGTATATGTACACACTAATTTCACCTTCCGTTGCCAAAAGTGAACGAAACTCGGCATCTGTATCAATTCTTAACGGTTTCTTTTTCCATGAGAAATTTGCTTCCAGCAAGAGAACTGTGGAATGGACATCGTTACAAAAACATTTACAAACGAGATTTGCCTGAGTTGGACATGACATGAACACATTTAACAACCATGACTTGAAATGTCTTCCTGGATGCAGACTCTGAACACTAGTCAAAAATTATTGCAGCTTAACTTTTTATAATTCGATGTAGCCGCTGGTTTAGTAAATTGTATCTCTTATTGTGAGGTACGCTTATTTTCAACCGTGGACGTTAACCCAACTTAGTTATATTATGACTATTTTATCATTAAAAAATAATGGATACAATAATATAGAAGCATCAATGATTTATTAATCAAGAAAAAGCAAGTAGAAAACTCTAAAATGATGCGATTTTGTCAAGACTTCAATGTATATTCCCAAGCTACTATGAATATGGTCCGGTCGATCCACACACAGACAACACCACACGCTGCACAAGTATGTAAATTCCTCAAGAATCGCATACGTTCAATACTACAGAAGACCTCAATACTACAGAAGGTCTCAATACTACAGGTCTCAATACTACAGAAAGCCTCAATACTAAATACTACAGAAGGCCTCAATACTAAATACTACAGAAGGCCTCAATACTAAATACTACAGAAGGCCTCAATACTAAATACTACAGAAGGCTTCAATATTACAGAAGGCATCAATACTACAGAAGGCCTCAATACTACAGAAAGCCTCAATACTACAGAAGGCCTCAATACTACAGAAGGTCTCAATACTACAGAAGGTCTCAATACTACAGAAGGCCTCAATACTACAGAAAGCCTCAATACTACAGAAGACCGCAATACTACAGAAGGTCTCAATACTACAGAAGGCCTCAATACTTCAGAAAGTCTCGGTACTACAATTGCCAAATTAGGCCTAATTGTAAATATTAATAGCGCATGAACATAAATAAAGTTGTTTACGATGTGACATTAGTAAACGAATAATATAATAGTCTATTTAAATTATAACTAGACGCATCGATGATGTATTCATATAAAATAAATAATGGAGTGTTTTAATTGGTCAATATGATTATACTTTGTGCAACAGCCAGCACAAATTCAAGAGAACAGTCAGATGAGTCATTTTAGAAGGCTTGATTTCCCATTTGTTAATGTGTCTTATATTGCCAAGGGTCACACAAATACTAGATACAACTTTCTTAACATCGTCTGACAAAACACACGTTATCAGAAAATTTCCTGCATGCAGCCCTCGGATATTCCGCTTGGTTTTTTTGTAGTCAAGGTCTCATCCTCTTGCCTGGTCATTTCCCATCAATCACATCGGATTGTTATCTCAACCACTCCATTCCCATCCTTGTTCATTGATTCAAGGGGAATTAATTCCGTGAAGTCTTCATTGTGATTTGTTGAGACTGACAAGTCGCTGGTTCATTCAGAAATAGTTTTGGTTTATGTTTTCTTCATATTTCTTGCTCGTTTCGAATATTGCCTATGATCAGACAATATTAACGAGGTGTATATTATCTACTACTGCATCACAGACTCTACGATATAACAATGTAGCAGACTGTCTATGATTTAACGTTGTATCAGAGGAAGAGATTCCTCAAATCAAATAAGGGGAGACATTCTTAAATTACTTAGCGGAACACGAAATAATATTACAATATTAAAAAGTTAGAATGCAACGAAACAATATTACAATATTAAAATGTTGGAATGTAGCGAAATAAACGAAATAGGGGCGGATTATCATTGTTAGCAAATATATTGATAAAGATACAGTAAGCATTGCGCAGTCACTAGGACTGCTGTCGAGTGCACCGATTTTTGTTATATTCACTGTGAGCACACCCCCCTCCCCACCATGTTCCCCCATTGGATGATTCTTTTCATTTTGTTTCATTTTTTCATCTCTACGAGTTTGTAACAAACGTTATCTGTAGCCGGCATGCTCAGTAACTGATGTCTCCGATAAAATTAGCCATTTGTTTTTGTGGCAACAAGTGTTTGCTAGTGACTTGATTTCAATGGCATCATTAATGCTGCGCTTACTATAACAATGTTATAGAACAAATATCATATTGGGCAGATACCATATAGAACAGATACCATATAGAACAGATACCATATAGAACAGATACAATATATGACAGATACTATATAGAACAGATACAATATATGACAGATACCATATAGAACAGATACCATATAGAACAGATACCATATAGAACAGATACCATATAGAACAGATACAATATATGACAGATACCATATAGAACAGATACAATATATGACAGATACCATATAGAACAGATACAATATATGACAGATACCATATAGAACAGATACCATATAGAACAGATACAATATATGACAGATACCATATAGAACAGATACAATATATGACAGATACCATATAGAACAGATACAATATATGACAGATACCATATAGAACAGATACCATATAGAACAGATACAATATATGACAGATACCATATAGAACAGATACAATATATGACAGATACCATATAGAACAGATACCAAGTAGGACAGATACCATATAGAACAGATACCATATAGAACAGATACAATATATGACAGATACCATATAGAACAGATACAATATATGACAGATACCATATAGAACAGATACCATATAGAACAGATACAATATATGACAGATACCATATAGAACAGATACAATATATGACAGATACCATATAGAACAGATACAATATATGACAGATACCATATAGAACAGATACCAAGTAGGACAGATACCATATAGAACAGATACCATATAGAACAGATACAATATATGACAGATACCATATAGAACAGATACCATATAGAACAGATACAATATATGACAGATACCATATAGAACAGATACAATATATGACAGATAACATATAGAACAGATACCATATAGAACAGATACAATATATGACAGATACCATATAGAACAGATACAATATATGACAGATACCATATAGAACAGATACCATATAGAACAGATACAATACATGACAGATACCATATAGAACAGATACCATATATGACAGATACCATATAGAACAGATACCATATAGAACAGATACAATATATGACAGATACCATATAGAACAGATACAATATATGACAGATACCATATAGAACAGATACCATATAGAACAGATACAATATATGACAGATACCATATAGAACAGATACCATATAGAACAGATACAATATATGACAGATACCATATAGAACAGATACCATATATGACAGATACCATATAGAACAGATACCATATAGAACAGATACAATATATGACAGATACCATATAGAACAGATACCATATAGAACAGATACAATATATGACAGATACCATATAGAACAGATACAATATATGACAGATACCATATAGAACAGATACCAAGTAGGACAGATACCATATAGAACAGATACAATATATGACAGATACCATATAGAACAGATACCATATAGAACAGATACAATATATGACAGATACCATATAGAACAGATACAATATATGACAGATACCATATAGAACAGATACAATATATGACAGATACCATATAGAACAGATACCAAGTAGGACAGAAACCATATAGAACAGATACCAAGTAGGACAGATACCATATAGAACAGATACCATATAGAACAGATACAATATATGACAGATACCATATAGAACAGATACCATATAGAACAGATACAATATATGACAGATACCATATAGAACAGATACAATATATGACAGATAACATATAGAACAGATACCATATAGAACAGATACAATATATGACAGATACCATATAGAACAGATACAATATATGACAGATACCATATAGAACAGATACCATATAGAACAGATACAATATATGACAGATACCATATAGAACAGATACCATATATGACAGATACCATATAGAACAGATACCATATAGAACAGATACAATATATGACAGATACCATATAGAACAGATACAATATATGACAGATACCATATAGAACAGATACCATATAGAACAGATACCATATAGAACAGATACAATATATGACAGATACCATATAGAACAGATACCATATAGAACAGATACAATATATGACAGATACCATATAGAACAGATACAATATATGACAGATACCATATAGAACAGATACAATATATGACAGATACCATATAGAACAGATACAATATATGACAGATACCATATAGAACAGATACCATATATGACAGATACCATATAGAACAGATACCATATAGAACAGATACAATATATGACAGATACCATATAGAACAGATACAATATATGACAGATACCATATAGAACAGATACCATATAGAACAGATACCATATAGAACAGATACAATATATGACAGATACCATATAGAACAGATACCATATAGAACAGATACAATATATGACAGATACCATATAGAACAGATACCATATAGAACAGATACAATATATGACAGATACCATATAGAACAGATACAATATATGACAGATACCATATAGAACAGATACAATATATGACAGATACCATATAGAACAGATACAATATATGACAGATACCATATAGAACAGATACCATATAGAACAGATACAATATATGACAGATACCATATAGAACAGATACAATATATGACAGATACCATATAGAACAGATACCATATAGAACAGATACCATATAGAACAGATACTATATAGAACAGACCCTGATGACATTTCGAGAACATTTATGACATATCTAGAAGTGACCACAATGCAGTTTATAGAACATCGTGTGCTTACAAGGGACTTAGACGACATTTCGAGAACACCAATTCTTATTTTTCTTATGCATTCTATCTCAAAAATGATGGTGATTTTCAGATAATAATCATACAAACGGAATGCGCTGTCATTATTTGCAACTTTATTCCAATTTATACTCCATTCGGCCGGACACATCCAAGCTGATCATGTCTTCTTGGGAACTCTCTCTCTCTCTCTCTATGATACGCGCATACAATTAGTCGAAACTTACAATGCACATGGTAGGCATGCCTGCAAATAAATGGTTCAAATTAGCCGTTAGCAAATTAGAAAACGACATTTAGTACTGGAAAGTGATACAAAATGTGCAGGGTATACTCCCCCTGAACAATGAGATGATATCACAACAATAAGATGATATCACAACAATAAGATGATATCACAACAATAGGATGATATCACAACAATGAGATGATATCACAACAATAAGATGATATCACAACAATAGGATGATATCACAACAATGAGATGATATCACAATAAGATGATATCACAACAATAAAATATCACAACAATAAGATGATATCAGAACAAAAAGATGATATCACAACAATAAGATGATATCACAACAATAAGATGATTAGTGGTTTCTATTTTCGATAAATTACCACCCTCACCCCTTTTTTCAATCGAATTAGTATCTACGGCCCTGAGATTCAGGCACCAATGTCGCTATTATATGTTCTTCTTTCAGACTTCGGCTTTTATTGATCCACAAATAAAAGCGAGAAACAGTTGTCGTACCACAGGAAGAATAATATTCAAATGAGCGCAGCGTAATTACGTAGTTGTTGCAGTGAAAGAAGCTGCTATCTGAAATAGATACTGTCCATCATGACAGTCGGGAGATAAGAGTTATAGGGAAAGCAATACCAGTAGATACTGTCCATCATGACAGTCGGGAGATAAGAGTTATAGGGAAAGCAGTACCAGTAGATACTTCTCTTCCATGTGTTGTTCAAAATCCGACATTGGAGAAAAGAAATAGTAATATTATTAACTGTCGTGCATGTCATAAGGTAAGTGCATGTCATAAATAAGTGCATGTCATAAGATGTCGTGCATGTCATAAAATAAGTGCATGTCATAAGATGTCGTGCATGTCATAAAATAAGTGCATGTCATAAGATAAGTGCATGTCATAAAATAAGTGCATGTCATAAGATATGTGATAAGATGTCGTGCATGTCATAAGATGTCGTGAATATCATAAGATATCTTGCAAGTCATAAGATGTCGTGCATGTCGTAAGATGTCGTGCAAGTCATGCATGTCATAATATGTCGTGCATGTCATAAGATGTCATGCATGTCATAAGATGTCGTGCATGTCATAAGATGTGCATGTCGTAAGATGTCGTACATGTCGTAAGATGTGCATGTCATAAGATGTGCATGTCATAAGATGTGCATGTCATAAGATGTGCATGTCATAAGATGTGCATGTCATAAGATGTGCATGTCATAAGATGTGCATGTCATAAGATGTCGTGCATGTCGTAAGATGCCATACATGTCGTAAGATGTCGTAAGATATCATGCATGTCATAAGATGTCTTGCATGTCATAAGATGTCGTGTATGTCATAAGATGTCGTGCATGTCATAAGATGTCATACATGTAGTAAGATGTCGTAAGATATCATGCATGTCATAAGATGTCGTGCATGTCATAAGATGTCGTGCATGTCATAAGATGTCGTGCATGTCATAAGATGTCATACATGTAGTAAGATGTCGTAAGATGTCGAGCATGTCATAAGATGTCGAGCATGTCATAAGATGTCGTGCATGTCATAAGATGTCGTGCATGTCATAAGATGTCGTGTATGTCATAAGATGTCATACATGTAGTAAGATGTCGTAAGATGTCGAGCATGTTATAAGATGTCGAGCATGTTATAAGATGTCGAGCATGTCATAAGATTTCATACATGTCGTAAGATGTCATAAGATGTCGTAAGATGTCATAAGATGTCGTAAGATTTCATAAGATGTCGTGCATGTCATAAGATGTCGTGCATGTCATAAGATGTCATGCATGTTTCGTTTTTAGTACCTTAAGAAAGTATGACCGTGAGGTTTACTGCGATCGTCGTCGGGTTAGGAGACCTGTTAGGAGACCTGTTAGGAGACCTGTTAGGAGACCTGTTAGCTAAAACGTAAACATGAACTAGTCTCCGATTTGCGTGAAATATATTGGTTAGCCTTGGCTCTATTTTTTGCACGAGACTCCAAGTATATAAATAACGACCGATTAAAAGTTCAAAAATATTCAAAAACGTAACAAACGGGCTCCAAATTAATTCAGCTAGGAGGCATGTATAGTCGAGAGCCACGTGTTAACTACAACATTTTGCAGAAGGTGCGGAATATCAAAAAAAGGACTAAACATGCTGTCATCAAATTCCCCCACACCCCCCTCCTCCCAACACAACCATGCCTCTGAGGCAGCATACCTTATACTTATGTGTGTCATCGCGGTTACTCAATTGAGGGGAGACCTATGTTTTTGTTAGAAAGGCTATGGGCTGCTGAGAGCTACCTGCTCATTCGTTGGGGTATTACTATTGTCTTTCCCCAGATGGAAGCTGGTTGATAGCATCCACATTTGTCGTTAAATGTAGAAGTGGGATCTGTAATTTTCTGTTCAAGGCCAGATGTGAGGCCTGAATCATGCTGAGTCCGTGTTTGTGGAGTATTGTCGTGATGTTATCTATTCATCTATTTTTTTTTGTCTACTCTTGGCTCTGTATCCATATAACAATTTGTTATAACACATATACACATATACCCATTTCCGTTTATCTTGATATTGACCCTGTGATGCCTCATCCTTCGCACTTCCGGTAGCGGGTTGTCTCCCGTCACTTGTGTTTTATTGTTTTCTTCATGATCACATGACCTGATATGCCGGCTCGGTTGTAGAGTAGTTAGTGGGCCCGTCTCACAAACATAACTTGATCGAACTTGATTGAACTTGAATAGGGCTAGATGTAGCGCCTCAATCGTGTTGAGTCCGTGTTTGTGGAGAACGCCTGAATCATGCTGAGTCCATGTTTGTGGAGAACGCCTGAATCGTGCTGAGTCCGTGTTTGTGGAGAACGCCTGAATCGTGCTGAGTACGTGTTTGTGGAGAACGCCTGAATCGTACTCAGTCCGTGTTTGTGGAGGGTTGTTGTGATGTTATCTATTCATCTCTTGCTTGGTCTTCCCTTGGTTCTGTATCTAGATGATCATTTGTTATAAGCTCTCAATAGTATTGGACTTGGGTCGATTCTCACTAGGTAACCAAACCACTTTTTCTGCTGACGTTCTATATAATCGATACAAACCATTATTCCTACACTTCTTCTGATATTGTAAGGGATTACTTCATCCTCACTATCATTATTTAAAAATATCACTTCGAAACCCATGTGTTGGAAAAAGTCGTAAAGCGCAGAGATATCGAAGCAATGTTGTTCCCCATTGCCTAACGAATCTTGTCCTCCAGACATTTAATCAAAAAAGTTTGAGAACACAACAAATAATAAGAATTGCATATTTCCAAAAAATATATCATTTCCTTATGTTTATCTTCAATCATTATATTTTTATGCGTACTTGTTTCCAGTGTTTATTTCTCTATTTACTTTTGTTCACGGAAACACACGCCCAGGTCTCTACTTGCACATATCAGCATCTCCCACTAAGATAAACAGATGGCTTGGTGACGTCAGGTAAACACCGACCAGAGATATCTAAACGAAATCGGTTTTACCAATAACTTGCTCTCACAAGCTGTGTTGCTACGGTTGCAAGCGGTAATAATGTTTCAGACGATACTGTTCATTTTGCTTTGATTATTTCTTCCTCCATCCTAAACATACAAGTACCTGTAGTTTACTGCGAGGCTAAGGAAGAAATGCCACGTGCTAAAGACATTTACTATCTTTCATTTCACGCAGAAACAGAAACTAAATTTATATGAATCTTTCTCGTGTACGTGTATCTTGTTGTCTTTGTGGTCGCACGAATTACTGTGTACTTTCATAAGTTTATGTTGCAGGATAAGCTCAACTTAGATCCACAATAATTTATATAGTCCTATGTAATAGGTATATCTTCTTCTTCTTCAGCGTTCATTCTCACACTCCCACTGGATTTCTCTTGTAACAGGACAATGATCTTACAATATTTCCAATTGAATGTAGTCCAGAGAATGGAAATGCGTAGTGTTGCCGTTTTACTTGCGCCAGTGGCCCAATACATCCGTATTCGGCGGGTAATAGGTATATGTGGTAACAATACTTATCTCGTTGCTAGTATGTCTATGTTTTGTTTAGAAATATTTCCATTTCCATTCTCTGGACTACATTCAATTGGAAATATTGTAAAACCATTGTCTTGTTACAAGAGAAATCCAGTGGGAGTTTGAGAATGAACACTGAAGAAGAAGAAGATATACCTATTACATAGGACTATATAAATTATTGTGAAACTAAGTTGAGCTTAGATATAAAGATAGAAAGATAAAACAAGCCACAGAAAACTGGATTTATAAACAATGTGAGTCCATCATGAGGATATACGGCAACGTAACAACAAAACAACGTTTACCACTTTGAAAAGGTTAACACAACTATAGTGATCAAGAACAAGTGTCAATGAAAATAACAACGGAATGTTGCTCAATGAAAAAGAAGGTATAAGGAAATGGTGAATGGAATATTTCAGAACTTTATATAAATGTGAAATTGCCCAGACTCTCAATTATTCAAAGGTATTTTGTTTAATAACAACAGAGAATTGGGATGTGCAGAAATATTCAGGGATAAATATAAACGGCCCTGGGATCACCTTAGAAAATAAATCACCAGGGATAGATAATATTCCATCAGAACTGCTAAAACTTGCAGGAGAGGAGTTGATTGAAAGGAGTTCTGACAGCCATATGTCAGAAGATATAGAATAAAAAACATTATCTATAAAATGGACACAATCGTTAGTGATGCCGCTTCCTAAGAAGGGCAGATCAAACTGTGCAAGAATTACATAACTATTAGTCTAGTCACCCATTCTAGCATAGTGATGTTAAAGATCTTCCTAACAGAATACAAACTAAGTCAGAGAAATTGTTAGCAGGAGAAAAGTATAATTTCCGTAACAACAGAAGTAACACAGCGCACTTTTAACTTCATAATATTGATAGAAAGTCACTTACAACATCAACCTGATTTGTATCATAATTTCATTCTATCTATCTATCTATCTATCTATCTATCTATATATATATATCTGTCTATCTATATATATATATATCTATCTATCTATCTATCTATATATATATATATATATATATATCTATACGCTGTGTCCCTTGTTTGCCTTGCGGCGTCAGGGATGGAAGAGTTCTCTGGAGATGGCCTTCTTGTGCGCTGTTTGTAAGCTTGTTCCTGTGGCTTCTTTGATTTCTGTGATCCATCTTTTACATAGTCTGCCTCTGGCTTTATAACCGTTATATATATATATGCAGATAAGGAACACCCGTTGCATTCCGAAATACAGAAAGTTAAAGGCAGCAGACTCAAGAGAGGAACGTCGTGGATGGGACGTGTTGAGGATGTAATACAAAGCGTGTGCAGATTACAGGATGTGGCAGCGGGTGCGGAATGGATAGGTCTACCCACAGATTTCGATACTTGTATGAGAGTAGTAATATCACTTAGCAGGGAATGCAGAGAATGGTGTCCCACAGCTGTGGAGAAAGAAGTGCAGGCTTTAATCAGTGAGAATACCAAAGAGGGGGATGTGATTATATACACTGATGGATCTATAATTAGGCATGTTCGCAGTGCTTGGGCATTTACAGCTCAGTGCGCAGATAAAACGATCAAGGAGGTTAGTGGTGCCTTTGCGGTCACTACGAGTAGTATGACCATGGAGACTATGGCGGTGACCAAGGCATTTGAGTGGCTACGCACACAGAAGGTAACGCAGGTCTGCATCTTGAGTGACTCTATGAGTATGATTAAGAAGGTACAAGTGGGTCTCGTTCGCGAACAGTGGATTGAGGCCTTGAGAAATGCGAGCTTGAAAGCGGTTACATTTATTTTCGTGCCGGGACATGTGGGCGTTCGAGGCAATGAAAGAGCGGATCAACTGGCATCGTGTGCGATTGTGGCACAGGGCGATGGGGCAATGGATCGCGCTGACGTTTTGAACTCCTTAGGAGATATAACACGCGAGAGTGAGACTAATGTGGATGATGATTCCTTTTCAATGGCGAGGATTAAAGATCAGGGATTGAAATGCGGTGTTGCTAGAGGTGAACATTTTGGAGGGCGCAGAAGAATGATGGTCAACCAGCATAGGACCGGTACTGTCAGCAGAAGTGTGATGGCGGATACACTCAAGGAGAGATCGGAGCAACTATGGATGTGTCCAGTTTGCAGTGATGATGATCCGACGACTAACTAACTAACTAACCGTTATGTCTATGTGTTATGGCCATTCGTGGCACGCTATATGTCGGTAGTCTGGAAGCGCGTGAAAACCACTTGATCTGTTGTCTTTTGATGTGTTCCAATACTGGTATTGTTTTGGTTATCTGTCTGATGTTATCGTTTCTAATTCTATCTCTTAATGACACTCCGAGTATTCTTCGTAGACATGTCATTTCTGTTGTCACTATTTTTCTTTTGTCTTGTGCTGTCATTGTCCAGGTTTGGCACTGGTAGCATGGTGATGTAATAATAATAGTCTTGTATAATTTCATTGATTTCACAAAAGCATTTTATCGCGTATGGCTTATCGCTTATGGCACCAAGGTCTGTGGCAGATACTGAGACAATATAACTTCGACACAAACATCATAAAAGGTATTGAAGCCCTGTATATAGATGCAAGCAGCGTTGTTTTCATAAATAATGACATTGGTAAATTTTTCAAAACGTATATAGGAGGGCGTCAGAGATGCATACTTTTTCCAGTAGCTTTTTAAATGTCTATTGAACATATAATTCAGGAGGCATTACAATATCTCCATACAATAATAGCTATTGACGGTAGACCACTTTGTAAATTGCGTTATGTCGATAATATCGATGTTGTAGCTGGTTACGAATCTGAACTTCAGGAGCTCACCTCAAACTTGAAAGATGTTAGTCGGAGACATGGCATGGAATTGACATTGAAAAAAGCAAGATATTGGCAATTAGTGAAACCAAGCAAGATCCCATAAATATCGGTTAAACGGTCACAAACTTAAAAGAAGTTACCACCCTCAAATATCTCGGGTCCCAAATATGTGATGATGGCAATTCGGGAAAGGAGATTAAGCTAAGATTCGAGATGGCAAGGATCAGGTTGAATGTAATTTGGCTAAGTAAATCAGTATTAAAGTAACGATCAATCTATTGAGATCGCTATTGCTAAGTATACTTGCATTTTCTATTGTCTATCCAGGTGAACGATGGTTGATAGTATCCACACTTGCCGTTAAGCGTAGAGGTGTGATCTTCAACTGTCGTTCTAAGGCCAGATGTGTCGCCGTGGCTGCATTAAGTCCATGCTTGTTCAAGGTTGTCTTGGTCTACCTGTTGTTTTATGTCCGAATACCCTTCTGTTATATATTCTTATTGTTATTTAGTTTGGGCTCATTCTCATAAGGTGACCGAACCATTTTACTTGCTGCCTTTTTATATGCTCTTCTTCTTCTTCAGAATTCATTCTCAAACTCCCACTGGATTTCTCTTGTAACAGGACAATGATCCTACAAGATTTCCAGTTGAATGTAGTCCAGAGAATGGAAATGCGTTGTGTTGCCATTTTATTTGCGCCAATGGCCCAACACATCCGTCTTCGGCGATTGATATGTTCAATACATGATATTAAATCAACTCTTCTCCTAATTTCTTCATTTCTTATTTAATCTAGTTAAGTAATAAATGCAGCTTTTCCCGGACACTTCTTTTCACATATAACGATTTTCGTCTGCCGCGAAACTTAAAGACCGTGATTGACCTTGGTAGAAAAGTGTTGTTATACTTGTATACAGATGTGAAAGGTGGACACTCAATGCAGACACAGAAAGAAGGACTCATGCTTTTGAAAACAAGTTCTACAGACATTTTGTTCAGAATTAGCGATATAGAACGCAACATAAATATATTTGTCCGACAAAAAATAAATACACTTGCAGATTGTCAAGAACCAATGTTGACAATAACAAATTAGTAAACTTGTTTGGTTTGGACATGTAACAAGACACGACTCGCTTTCTAAAATTATTTTGCAAGGAACAGTCGAATGTTGAAGAAAGAGATCAGGACAGAGAAAGACCTGCATTGATAACATCATGGACTTGTCTGGGCATGATTTTTCTACACTCCTCCAAGTGACTGAGGATAGAGTTGTTTGGAGGGCTTTTTGTGCTGATGTATCCAGTGTGGCACCCCTACGACTGACATGTTTATGGGCTTATTATTATTATTTATTATTAGTCTAAACATTCAACAAAAGTTGAATATTAATATCAGAAGATGATTCAATAGTATCATACCCTGATATCATTTAAATAAACTCATTTTTGCGGTTGAAAAAATCATATCCATTAGTGCATTACTCCCCTTCAATTGTCGTTTCCAAAACCCCAATCAAATATTCCTTATGTGATCTTTTCAAATAGGGTACACTTTCGTCGTATGATCATTGGTCACTTCAATTCATTTGTATGTGTCTACTTATGTGGTAGTGAACTGGCATCATATTCTGATGATCAAGGTTCAATTATCATTTATTTCAACTGGAAATATTTTTTCAATCACCAAAGACTCTTAGGTCGACCCATCCACAGGAAAATTGTTACCAGATCCTCTAGGAAATTAAAGGTGGTATGCTTGAGAATAAATATATTTAATCGTGATTGTATATTTAAATGAAATACTACTTGTTTATATTCAATTATTATATGTATATACTCGTTTTAGTATTTATTTCTCTATTTACTTTTATTCACCGTTGAACACAGTACGCCGTTGAAAAATTCCAGCTTAATTTTGTATTCCCCAATACATGAAAAAA
This sequence comes from Meghimatium bilineatum, assembly GCA_034231615.1. Classification (NCBI taxonomy): domain Eukaryota; kingdom Metazoa; phylum Mollusca; class Gastropoda; order Stylommatophora; family Philomycidae; genus Meghimatium; species Meghimatium bilineatum. The sequence goes on from CM067322.1 coordinate 36,175,896, forward strand.
TTGGAAAACCTTCTATATTTGCTTTATCACTTCCAGCCTCGTAGTCTTCTTCCTGTAGCAAATCTATAACCGGATGACATTTCCAGATCAATATCAAGGTAAGGAACCAAGGGGAGGGTATGCTCATTTCATGACCTCCAACCATCAACTTTCGAGTGCTCGTTTCTGGATCACTGAATGAGCGTTATCTATATTCCCATGTGCGTGACCTTTACCTTGTTTCTATTTATAGAAAAGTAAAAATAATATACACAAAGAGTCAAAGCTCATGTTCAACAAATGCCAGGTTTGAACAAGACATAGCGCTCATTCCACTAATGAATATCATATTTCTCTGCGCCACATGCGCCTCAACAATTCTTGAATAGAGTTATTGTATATGTTAGTCTGCAAGGTAGCGATTGGAATTGATTTCGGGAACAGATAGCATTGTTTTCTGGGTGGGGAAAAATAGCGAACGTTGGCAGCATAATAATGACACAAACCCATTCAATACAATGACCAGCACATCGTGATGATTGTTCGTCCATATCTGGCGATCTGGACAAATCTGATTGAATAGTATTAATGTGCCTATTGTAATGAAATTATTTGATAAGCATGATATAGGATTGTGCATGAAATGTTTCTGAGTCAAGGTTATTTCTTCTGTATATTTGCATGTGTACACGTTTCTGCACCGTCACCTCTGGTCTAATACTAGTTCATTCACGACACACTTTACTCAGCTGTTTTCTGCAATACTAGTACATTCACGACAAACTTTATCCCAGCTGTATTACTGCAATACTAGTTCATTCACGACACACTTTCCCCATCTGTATTACTGCAATACTAGTTCATTCACGACAAACTTTATCCCAGCTGTATTACTGCAATACTAGTTCATTCACGACACACTTTACCTAGCTGTATTACTGCAATACTAGTTCATTCACGACACACTTTACTCAGCTGTTTTCTGCAATACTAGTTCATTCACGACACACTTTACTCAGCTGTTTTCTGCAATACTAGTTCATTCACGACACACTTTACTCAGCTGTTTTCTGCAATACTAGTTCATTCACGACACACTTTACCCAGCTGTATTACTGCAATACTAGTTCATTCACGACACACTTTATTCCAGCTTTATTATTACAATGCTAGTTCATTCACGACACACTTAATCCCAGCTGTATTACTACATTTGTCAGACATGTTTTTTTTCTTAGTCTAAGTCCATCCACTGTTTTTTCTTCTCTTCCAGTTGTCATCATTCTCTTACAGAGGGATATCCTTACTAAGCCGGATACACATGGAAAATAACATAATTTTGGAACAACGATTACGATCATACACTGAACCACAATTTAAAAATACCCATATGGGCATCCTTAAAAACAAATGACGAATGGATCTTAACAAAACCGAAAGAGCCACATAAAAAAACAAAGAATTACATTCCGCATTCGTCGACCAAGAAAAGACCCTCGTCAGAGTAGACAGACAACAACTATGGAAGACACTATCAATATATAGTACCAGACCATTTAATCAATATATGCAATGGCATTTATACTAAAAGCCAATCTGAAGTAAGAACCAATACAGGAGTGTCCACTAAGTTCCAAATCCACTCAGGCGCCAGGGGTAAGTCCTATCCCTCCACGTTTTATAACATATATATGCCACACCCGTAAACTAACATTTACCAGTGAAGAAGAAAACATGAACGACAAATTGAACGAACTACTCTTTGCAGACGACCAAGTACTAATAGCGATATTAAAAGAACAATTGCAAAAACATAATAACAGACTCCACACAACATGTCTAAAAATTCAATAGGAAAATTAAAAATGAAAAGAGCGAAATAATGGCAATAGCAAACATGAAATAGCAATATCTTCATCGATAATCAACAGGTACATAATCAATTACTTAGCAAGCAATATATAGGGGGAAAGGAATACAGTAAAGATGCAAAACAAAATAGATGCAACAAAACATACCAGATCCTACACTCTGTTCACTCTAAGAATGAATTGGTTGTTGGACACAGTTGTAGGCCTACGACCGACGAGTCTTTGATATCCTATAATATTGTCCACGCCTACTACCGACGAGTCTTTGATATCCTATAATATTTCCAGGCTTACAACCGACGAGTCTTTGATATCCTATAATATTTCCAGGCCTACAACCGACGAGTCTTTGATATCCTATAATAATGTCTTAGAAAACAAAACACATAATGCAGAAAACGGGATATGAATTAATAGATGATTTGGAAACATGCTCGCGAAGAGAAAGGGTTCCGTACCCTATGGGCTCTGGCACATAAGGAACAACGATTTCACCCATGGCCCAACTCTACTGTATTGTCAAGCTTAAAGTACCGGAAATACACTTGCAGAGAGAAAAGGTTCAGTACCCGATGGGCTCAGGCGCTATTGGGAGAAGGTCGCTCAGCTCGAGAACGCCTTGCTCTCAAACGTGTGGTGTGAGACTCGAACTTGGGCGAGGGGTTCACAATGTCGGTGAACGACACCTCGGCTAAGAAGGCCAAAGAGCCAGGCTCCAGCTCTTCTGTTGAGTTCTTCCTCTTACGGAACCAGGCTCGTGGATGAGAAATGGTTCAGTACCCGATAAACACAGGCACAGTACGTCCAATTACACGAGGCAAGTTCATAGATGGTGGAACACCTCGTGCGAGATAGACGTGAACGACAATCGTCTTGGCAAAGAGTCACCACACACTCGTGTACCTGGCGACAGATAGGGAGGTGGTAGCACACCCGAATTGTCAATGCATGTCACAATCAGATATGCTAGACCTACAAGACGCATAACGGTGGCACAACGTAATCACACTCCCAGCTGAAATCGCACGGATAACTGCTGATTACAATGGAGGGAACGCAACAAACAAAGAAAAAAGTAGATAATTTTACTTTGCAACAATTATTGGACGCCCATATGCAGCTTCTCTGTCATAAATGCAGCGCCATGTTTATATGTCTGATAAATATTCGAATCAAAGTTGGTGGGGGGGTGGAAAGTATCTCCACTAAAAAGCTAACGATAGCACTTTATGAGTTCCCACTAAAATGTATACACTAATCGGTATTTCATTTCATGAAACGTGGAGCAGATGGCTGATTTCTTATATATGTTGACTGGTTCATAATATTATTAACGTGCTCAGTAAAATACCGGATATTATTTTCCTTGTCTGTTCTAGTATTTTTTTTCCATATGTATTTAGTAAGAAAATACCTGATGATGTTTAGGCGTAGACAGTTTTAGTACGTAATATAAGTTATACACGTTGTCACGGTTGTTAGTGAAACCTTGGTGTTCTGCTTTATTACCTCAACCAGGTGTTCCCCATTTAGCCTTAGATTATGATTTTACGCATTCTGCTGAAGGTATACATCTTGGGTGTAAACCTTGCATTATTCAAGCAGCTTTTTTATTGAGATTGTGTTTCTTAGTCAGCATATTTTTATTACCTAATATCAGTTCATATCAAACCAAGATTTATATTTCTGGTGCATGGATCCAGAATCTTAAATGTATTGCAAATATGTGGTGCATGAATCCACAGAATCGTAAATGTATTGTAAATATGTGGGGCTTGGATCCAGAATCGTAAATATGTTGTAAATTTGTTTTCTATGGATCTCTCTGGTGTAGTGGTTCAGCTTGAGCTCAAGAAGTCGCAGATTCAAAACCCGCCTGGCGACATCTTATTTACAAAGTGGATTGTTCCGGAGAACCCTGAGAATTATCGCTTGAATCTACGAAGTTACTTTCTATGATTTAGTAATCTTGGTGGCAGGGCGTCTCTCCGTTGCTTTGAGGCGGACGGAGAAAATATGTGGTTAATCGAGTACAGTTAATTAAATCATCAACACCTTTCAAGCATTGTTTCACTGCAGAAGTCGAATGAGTTGGACCATTAGCGGAAATAAAACTGTAACCCTTACGCATTTTCATTTCTAGACTACGTCCTGCTAGATATCTAGTAGGACCATTGCTACAATAGAGATCTAGTGGGAGTGTAAGTAAGAGCGCAAAAGAAAAATAAATCTTGTCACTTTAATCGTCTAACAAGATACACTAAAAATGCACAACATGTAGACATTTGTATGACTTTTGTCTCCTTTAGCTTCATGATATCCGCCTTTTGTGACTTTTGTTTTCTTGGATCTGTTCGTAAATTACGTCAACAATATGAGGGTCCTGAATATTTTGATACAGATGTTGATAAGAGGGAGAAGTTTGACAAAAGTTGACGTCAACAATACTTTTTATATACAAATAAAATTAGTTGAATTTGAAACAGATTTCTTAAATTGTCAACAGAATTATGCAGTTTGTTTCTCCTTTTTCTGATAAGAGAATTGATTTTTTAAGGGCTGTAGCAGGGCTGTTTAAAATGTTTTGATATAATTAAGCAGTGGATGTCCCTGAATCCTTGACAGCTGTTGACAAGTTGGGAGAAGGGGGTACAAAATTGACCAAAAAAATTGTAATTTAATTTATGTACAGCCTATTTTTAAGAGGTATGGGCGATTGAATACGAATTTTAAATTGTGTTATAATGTGGCGATGATCGCGCTATCATGCAGTACCATAAACGAAAATTAGAACCTGGATATCTTACAAGTCATTGTTGCTACACTTACATAATATATTATATGTCAATAATTTTGAGATAGGGCGCATTAAATGAGTTATTATTTTTAGATAGAAGGTATTAAATGAGTTATATTTTTTAGATAGAAGGTATTAAATGAGTTATATTTTTTAGATGGGGCGCATTAAATGAGTTATATTTTTTAGATAGAAGGCATTAAATGAGTTATATTTTTTAGATAGAAGGCATTAAATGAGTTATATTTTTTTAGATAGAAGGTATTAAATGAGTTATAGTTTTGAGATAGAAGGTATTAAATGAGTTATATTTTTTTAGATAGAAGGTATTAAATGAGTTATAGTTTTGAGATAGAAGGTATTAAATGAGTTATATTTTTTTAGATGGGGCGCATTAAATGAGTTATATTTTTTAGATAGAAGGCATTAAATGAGTTATATTTTTTAGATAGAAGGCATTAAATGAGTTATATTTTTTAGATAGAAGGCATTAAATGAGTTATAGTTTTGAGATAGGGCGCATTAAATGAGTTATATTTTTTAGATAGAAGGCATTAAATGAGTTATATTTTTGAGATAGAGCGTATTAAATGAGTTATATTTTTTAGATAGAGCGCATTAAATGTTTGTTTGTTTGTTTGTTTTGCGTTCGCTCCATTGTAACCATCACGGATATCCGTGCGATTTCCGCCGGGAGCGTGATTACGTTGTGCCACCGTTATGCGCCTTGTAGGCCTAGCACATCCGATTTCGGCATGCCTTGACAATTCGGGTGGGCTACCCTTAGCCTGTGACAGCCTCTATATCTGTCTCCAAGCACACACTGTTCCTAGCTGTATTACAACATTCTTCAACGAACTAACTTCTCTATTTACTTCCATTCATTCACGTTCTTCTCCTACCTCTTGTTATATATGTATGCGGATAAAAATAAATATATATAGTACGTGTACAATAATTATATCCTGAATATTTAAACCATTTTCCTATCAGATATACCATGAAAGTACCAATAATGATAGCACCCAGAAAACTGTCTTCACCCGTTCAGACAACCAGTGGATTCGTAATTGCATTATATTGTCTTAGTGTCGTTACATGTCTCCCCTAAGCTTTCCTGAAGAAAACTATAGCAATTACAACACATTGACAAAATGAATATATAATTATCAGAGAACCAAAAAGGATCCGACGACCAGGTGTGGGCAGGAGGAACATGAATACGAAAGTCAATATTAGAAATATGTAACTATGTGTTACATAAACGTACAACTACAAATAGAATAATAATAAAAAAGAGTAAACACGGAAACCATTGACGTTTCCATCTAAGATCCACTACGTGTGTGTACTTAGGTAATTTTACGTTATGTTATGTTGTTATGTTATGTTATGTTATGTTATGTTATGTTATGTTATGTTATGTTATGCCATCTTATGTTGTCATGTTATGTTATATTATGTCATACCGTCATATGTCAGAGTATGTAGTATTATGTTATGTGTCTATACGTTGATCCATTTTTTCCTTGCGGCGTCAGGGGTGGAAGATGAAGGTCTCTGGAGATGACCTTCGCATATATATATATATATATATATATATATATATATATATATATATATATATATCGAGGTACTTAATACCTCCCTTATTTCGGCGGTCCAACGATTCCGTAGTCTACTCCTAGATCATTGGCTGTTGCATCTGTGTATCATAACTTTTTGGGAATACTGTTTGCTGGTAGTCTGCTGACGTGTGAAAACCATTTGATCTGCTATTATGTTTGTTATGTTTATTATTGAAATGTTTATGCTCTGACAGAATGAACAATCGCTGTAAGGTCTTACATACAAAAGGCAAAGATCTCTATAAAACTATTGTGCTATATCACATAAACGGCTGACTTCTTGAACTTCAAATTAAGCAAGGAGATGTGTCTCGGAACGAAATTAACACAAGGAGAAAGTAAGGTAAACTTTGATGATCTAGTAAAGACACCTGGGAGATCTGTTTGAGCGTTTTGGGTGCACATGGATGGCCCATTCTCCATAAAGGAGCAAAACCAGGGCAGCAGTTAGCTTTTGGTAAGGAAGAGATCATGTTTTCCTAAATTAAAAATGTATGTCCTCCTATCCGTAGGCAGTTTCTTCCTTTTCGTGAGAATTGTTACTGACATATTTGGAGACACCATTAAAAAGGGGATGGGGGTTACTCACTTTTTTAGAGCTTCTTAGTATTAATTGTCATTTCTAATTTTCTAAGTTGGGAGGGGGTTTGAACCCCTTTCAATTCCTTTTCTATGTGCTTGAGTGGTGAGATGAGAAGAGGCGATATTTGTTGGACAGGACAAATACGCCTACCTGTGTCAAAATGGTTAGTGAGTATCAATCTCTGTATCAATCTCTGTATCAATCTCTGTATCAATCTCTGTATCAATCTCTGTATCAATCTCTGTATCAATCTCTGTATCAATCTCTGTATCAATCTCTGTATCAATCTCTTTCATCTTATTCTGTCTTTACCTATTCCTCCTCCCATGACAGGTAACATTGTCGCTATTCTTTGATTCCCGGTTGGGTCCTTGCATCAGAAAGGTGGAAAAACGTATCCTTAATTAACACTCTTTCGTAATCTCTCTCTTCCTCTCTCTCCCTCCCTCCCTCTCTCTCTCTCCCTCCCTCTCTCTCTCTCTCTCGTTCGATAATTTGTATATTAAGCTCTTTCAGTATCTTTCTCAGTGGTCCTATCCTTTCATTTCACACTATCTATTCTTAGTCAGACATCACAAAACTCATCTAGTTTTAGACTTGTGTAAAATTCTTTAATTATATAAAATCTTTATAAACTTTAATACTTATTTTATACTAAACCCTTTGACATTTCTTTTTCTCATTGCTAACAAAGTTTTCTTCACAAGATATTTGTAATGAATGGAAAACCATTCAAGCAATGACTTCTTCTTCTTCAGCGTTCATTCTCAAACTCCCGCTGGATCTCCTTTGTAGCAGGACCATGGTCCCACTAGATTTCGAGCAGGATGTAGTCCAGAGAATGGAAATGCGTTGTGTCGCCGTTTTATTTGCGTCAATGATCAGACACACCCGTCTTCAGCGGCAAACAATGACTTTTCTGAAAGACAAAAGAAAATACTCAAAGCAGATAAAAGTTGGTTATTTTAAAAATACAAAGTGTAATTAGTATTTGAGATGCTAGTTTTTGTTCTAAACGAAGCAACAAAAGAGTGCGCACAGGTTCGGTATCGTTGCTTAAGAGCCTGCATCTACTTCATTTATGTTGTTTTATAAAGCGTGTATAATTTTCCTTGGGAAAAAATAGCTCTAGAACAGGGGCAGCACAATACGGTAGGTAGGATAAGTCCAGCCAACCAAGCAGTTCTTAATACCCCTCCAGGAACTTGTATATACACTGACATATTAGCTCAAAGAATATAAACGGCAAGCTATCTAAGCCATACTGTAAAATAAATGCTTAAGATTGATACTAAAGAAATGATTGTGTTAAAGTGTTGATGTTACTAGCTGAAAAAAAGTATTTATTGTCACAATTAGAGTACGACATTAAAGTATTCACACACGACACACTTTAAAATGTAGAGAAAGCTTACAGCTGTTCACGACAACTATTTCGACGACCCTTGGAACTACGAAAGACTTAAAACAAGTTTGTTGGTTCCATCCCACACGAAATATGTTCATTCTGGTCCGATTGCCCAAAATAGTGCACATCTCTGCTCTACAGTCCACCCCAGAATTCCTATATCAGTTAAGTTAAAAATACAACTCTAACAATATAGAAAAGTGTAGACAGTTCGTAAAAGACAAAAGTTGAAAAACGTCAGACTGCTTTCCATCATCTCAAGATCTTCATTCCTGTTCACGCTGCAACGGGGTTTTCCGATAACATGATTAAACTTCTCAATCACAGATTAGACTCAGATATCAACCTTAATGGACTTTACTTTAACTCGTGTTCATCTTCGCCTTAGAAGGAGCAACGGCATACGGTAGCAAAATGAAGTTCATTGAACGGAATGTGTAGTAGAGCTTGGCGGCAACGTCTACTCCCATTTTATCAGACATTAAATTAAATAATATTTGGTGGTAATCATAAGCGTCTATAGGATCAGTAGCGAATCTCAAAAACAGCCGTTCTTAGTTCCCTTTAGTATATGCATAACAGATCGAGGCCTTATATTCATATAGAGTGTTTGCTGTATGTCTCAAGGTTTCCACTTCTACTTCAAAGTTATTGCTGTATTTCCAGGTAGCAATTGATAGAGAAAGGTCTTCCTTCTTCAGTTGTATTTGTATACTTCCTGGTCTATTTTCAACAAAATTTCTAGCACACCCATCAATGTATACATGTGCCCACAGTTATGGTTGAAAACGAAAATTTTGATCAATGTACTTGCTTGCTATAGGCTTTCTTTCTTTTTCGTATTGCAGTGTCTTTTTGTCTTCATTGTCTGAGATACAGTGGTTTAGTTATAGGAAGCATTTTCTTCACTAGAACGGGGTGGTTGAGTTCGCTGGAATAGCATCATTTTCGGTTATTGTTCTAGAGTAAACCACAAAGCTACTCCGTTTTAGTCTCTCTTTTCTCACGCAGTTAATTTGTTTAATATGTTTATACATGGGAGTCTCTCTTTTCTCAGACAGTTAATTTGTTTAATATGTTTATACATGGGAGTCTCTCTTTTCTCAGACAGTTAATTTGTTTAATATGTTTATACATGGGAGTCTCTCTTTTCTCAGACAGTTAATTTGTTTAATATGTTTATACATGGGAGTCTCTCTTTTCTCAGACAGTTAATTTGTTTAATATGTTTATACATGGGAGTCTCTCTTTTCTCAGACAGTTAATTTGTTTAATATGTTTATACATGGGAGTCTCTCTTTTCTCAGACAGTTAATTTGTTTAATATGTTTATACATGGGAGTCTCTCTTTTCTCAGACAGTTAATTTGTTTAATATGTTTATACATGGGAGTCTCTCTTTTCTCAGACAGTTAATTTGTTTAATATGTTTATACATGGGAGTCTCTCTTTTCTCAGACAGATGTTTAATATGTTTATACATGGGATGTCCACTGAGTTTCTTAAATTTCTCTAAGACTGCTTTCTGGTTTGTCTTCCATTGACTGCGGTCCAGTAATGATTTTCACTTGTGTATTTGTGTCGATTTTAGTGCCTTTGTTGTGATGCGGGATGCCTGGTTTTAGGTCTGTTTAACACTATCTCTAAGACTGCTTTCTGGTCTGTCTTCCATTGACTGCGGTCCAGTAATGCTTTTCACTTGTGTATTTGTGTCGATTTTAGTGCCTTTGTTGTGATGCGGGATGCCTGGTTTTAGGTCTGTTTAACACTATCTCTAAGACTGCTTTCTGGTCTGTCTTCCATTGACTGCGGTCCAGTAATGCTTTTCACTTGTGTATTTGTGTCGATTTTAGTGCCTTTGTTGTGATGCGGGATGCCTGGTTTTAGGTCTGTTTAACACTATCTCTAAGACTGCTTTCTGGTCTGTCTTCCATTGACTGCGGTCCAGTAATGATTTTCACTTGTGTATTTGTGTCGATTTTAGTGCCTTTGTTGTGATGCGGGATGCCTGGTTTTAGGTCTGTTTAACACTATCTCTAAGACTGCTTTCTGGTCTGTCTTCCATTGACTGCGGTCCAGTAATGCTTTTCACTTGTGTATTTGTGTCGATTTTAGTGCCTTTGTTGTGATGCGGGATGCCTGGTTTTAGGTCTGTTTAACACTATCTCTAAGACTGCTTTCTGGTCTGTCTTCCATTGACTGCGGTCCAGTAATGCTTTTCACTTGTGTATTTGTGTCGATTTTAGTGCCTTTGTTGTGATGCGGGATGCCTGGTTTTAGGTCTGTTTAACACTATCTCTAAGACTGCTTTCTGGTCTGTCTTCCATTGACTGCGGTCCAGTAATGATTTTCACTTGTGTATTTGTGTGGATTTTAGTGCCTTTGTTGTGATTCGGGATGCCTGGTTTTAGGTCTGTTTAACACTATCTCTAAGACTGCTTTCTGGTCTGTCTTCCATTGACTGCGGTCCAGTAATGATTTTCACTTGTGTATTTGTGTGGATTTTAGTGCCTTTGTTGTGATTCGGGATGCCTGGTTTTAGGTCTGTTTAACACTATCTCTAGGACTGCATTCTGGTCTGTCTTCTATTGACTGCGGTCCAGTAATGATTTTCACTTGTGTATTTGTGTGGATTTTAGTGCCTTTGTTGTGATTCGGAATGCCTGGTTTTAGGTCTGTTTAACATGTTTAAATTCCATTTGGCTTTTGTAGACCATGATGTCATACCATATTCTAAGACAGTTCTTACTATGTGTATCTTCCTGTGGATGCTTTCATCAGCATCATCCCATTTGGTACCAGTTATTTTGTTCCATAATGATCATGTGAAACGTTCCACTCAACTGTGTGTTGTGCTCTAATGCCCATGAACGTTAGCCTATTCTCTTCCAGTATGTCTTGCCCATTGAGATGAAGTTTTAAATTGTGTTTGTTGTTTGTTGGATAGAAAGACAATAGACAATTAGACTAATCGTCAAGGACCGATAGTGAGTCCTGCATCCTTGTTCTTGTTGTGTTGACGTGCTTATCCTATGTCCACATGACTAAGTCGTCAGACTAGAGTGGACTAATGACCTTCCTGTCAGTAATGTTTTTAATGTCATTGATATTCATAAGGAAGAGATTTGTGTAGAAGCTTCCTCCTTAAGGAACGTATTCTATTGTTGTATTTCGACTAGTTTTCCCTTGCACAAGTACTATCACAGTTATATCTTTAAGACAGTGGCTGATCAAGTATGTATTCTTCCAAACATTCTATATTAGAGAATCTTCACTAACCCATCTTTACAGACTTCGTCAAATGTTTTCTTCATGCCCATCCACACAGCTTGCGTACTTTTTAGTACCAGACATGAAACATATATTCAAAATCGGTGTCAGCTGAAGGATGAAACTATCGATTTCAAAAGTTAGACACGATTCTAAAGATGAAACTAGCTATTCTAAAGATGAAACTAGCTATTCTAAAGATGAAACTAGCTATTCTAAAGATGAAACTAGCTATTCTAAAGATGAAACTAGCTATTCTAAAGATGAAACTAGCTATTCTAAAGATGAAACTAGCTATTCTAAAGATGAAACTAGCTATTCTAAAGATGAAACTAGCTATTCTAAAGATGAAACTAGCTATTCTAAAGATGAAACTAGCTATTCTAAAGATGAAACTAGCTATTCTAAAGATGAAACTAGCTATTCTAAAGATGAAACTAGCTATTCTAAAGATGAAACTAGCTATTCTAAAGATGAAACTAGCTATTCTAAAGACGAAACTAGCTATTCTAAAGATGAAACTAGCTATTCTAAAGATGAAACTAGCTATTCTAAAGATGAAACTAGCTATTCTAAAGATGAAACTAGCTATTCTAAAGATGAAACTAGCTATTCTAAAGATGAAACTAGCTATTCTAAAGATGAAACTAGCTATTCTAAAGATGAAACTAGCTATTCTAAAGACGAAACTAGCTATTCTAAAGATGAAACTAGCTATTCTAAAGATGAAACTAGCTATTCTAAAGATGAAACTAGCTATTCTAAAGATGAAACTAGCTATTCTAAAGATGAAACTAGCTATTCTAAAGATGAAACTAGCTATTCTAAAGATGAAACTAGCTATTCTAAAGATGAAACTAGCTATTTTAAAGACGAAACTAGCTATTCTAAAGACGAAACTAGCTATTCTAAAGATGAAACTAGCTATTCTAAAGATGAAACTAGCTATTCTAAAGATGAAACTAGCTATTCTAAAGACGAAACTAGCTATTCTAAAGATGAAACTAGCTATTCTAAAGATGAAACTAGCTATTCTAAAGATGAAACAATCTATTCTAAAAATTGAAGCTATGGATGATAAAGATGAAACTAACTATTCTAAAGATGGAAATAAACGATTCTAAAAAAAAAAAGAACAGTAGCGATGCTAGCATTGAAACTAGCCATTTAATGGATGAAATGAGAGAGACTAACGATGAAAGGTGTGATATTTATAATAGAAGTAGAAATGTTAAAATTGCAATTGCCAACCTATTTATCTCTCTGTTGACTTATCTCTCATTTTGCTTTAAGACGTTGCAGGATTTAATTACGATTGGTTTTTGGGCTATGGCACGTTTGGTCGCTTGATATGCAGTAATACTGTATCGTCTCAGAATATTAGTAACTTCTTCAATCCACTTTCTTCTTGGTCTTCTTGTAAATCTTGATATTTTTATTTTCATTTTCTGTGATCTTTCCGTTAGCCAATAAAGTTTCATTCTCATCAAGTGGCCGAACTATTTTAGTCTGTTTTTCAATATATTTGGCCACAAATGTTTTTCCAATAGTTCTTGTGTGACTCTTCATTCCTCACATGATCTCTTCTTGTTCTGTTTACTGTTTTTCTTAGATATCTCATTTCACACGAAATAAGCTTTCTCTCTTGTTATTTTGTTAGTGCCCATGTGAGTTGGGGCCACGTAGCGCACTGTCTTCGCATATGAGTGGTCATATGTTGTGATCATTCCCCAGTTGAGGGGGGAATTTTTTCACGCTGCAGTGGCTCCCGGGTCGGCCCAGCTTCAATTAGGTTTCTGATCAGACCGGGAAGTAAAGACAGCGATGAGAGGAGATTTCTACCGCCCTCATAAACGTATAGCTACTTAAAATGTTAGATCCCTAACATCTCACACCCCTAAGACAGTTACATTTTATTGGTTAACTTTACTTTACTTTAATTACGTCTGACATTTATAACACAATGTTGGTATAAGATTGAATATATGATTTGCCTTTTGGTTTCCATCAGGATGGATTTGTGTTTCAAAATTTGTGTAGTTCATAATTTATTTAGTTGGATTTTTGAATTATTGTCTCGAGTTCTCTGTCCATTCTTCCATTCTTAGCAACTACCACTGCTAACTATTGTTTGTTTGTTTGTTTGTTTGAGAACCCCAGAAATTACGAGCGATTAGCTCTTACTTCCTATGTGCAACGGGGAGGTTTCTGAGCTTTCTTTAATACCCAGGAGACTTCACCTTTCGGCTATTTCAATTTAAAACACAGTTCGATTGCTGTTGTCATGAATACAAGTAATGCTTAAAGCAATTTTAGCTGGTATACAAATTCATATCGTGTGTATACTTTTATTAGATGTTTTAACCTGTGATATTCAAAATCACTGATAACATTATGCTATGTATTTTAAAAGTTTCCCTTGCACAATAATTATGTTTTACATTATGCTATTGTTTATCATTTAGAATTGTGAATTTTTCTTATGTTTTTCATATGTGAATATTCCATAATGGATTATGAGTCATTTATATTACAATCAAATGTAAGATATTCGTTCGGCTATTCAGAGCTATAAATGAAGATCACAAGAAGTACAACACTCAATGCATGTGGTCTCGGCGACATAATACCAGAGCTGATATAAATTATGATAAAGAAATGTATATACATGTTAGGCATTGCAGATACCAGGAAGAATGGGTATAACACACACAAAAACTATACACGACATGATACATTGCAGAACCACAGCTGCATCCAGCTCAATTTTCCTTCATAAGAGGGACAAGTTGTACATACACACTATTTACACTGTGACAACTGCGTGAAAAATCGATCGAATGTACTCAAAGATCTAAACACAGTATTTGTAGACCAGGAAAAGACATTCGAAAGAGTAGATAGAGACATTTTTTGGGAAACCTTAGAAAATTATTACATCAGGCCAGATGTTAGAAAGTATACAAGCATTATGGCAAAGCTCAGTAAGAACAACAGATTAGATGGCAACCCTCCTAAATAGAATCTGGAGTCATATGTGACTGCGTGTTTTCACCTCTACATTTCAACATAAGACATGGATATAATAATAAAAGAAGCTCACATCAGCACAGAGAAAAACATTGTACATAAACCTGTTGAGGAGTTTAAAATTAAATCAATAGACTACAATTCAGTGACGATCAAAGTATAATTTACGAAAATGAAAAAAATTTGCACAACAACATTAGTGCATTGCTATTAGCATGTAAAGAAGTCTATTTATTGTCTATTGTCTTTCCCCGGGTGGTTTGTTATCCACTCTTGCCGTTAAGCGTAGGGATGATTTGAACTCGAGCTTGCGTTCTAAAGCCAGATGTGTGGCTTCGGCTGTGCTATGACCGTGTCTGTTAAGGATATCCCTGACGTTTTCCATCCAATTTTTCCGTGGTCTTTCTCTGGCTTCGTACCCTGATCTCATTTGGTTATATGCCTGTACGGACAATTTGCCGTGAAGCATTCTCATAATGTAGCCAAACTACTTGATCTGCTGCATATCTATGTATTCTGTGCAAGGTGTTATACTTATTCTTTCCGTGATATCTTCATTTCGTCATCTATTGAGCCTGGTGACCCCTGCGGCT
This sequence comes from Meghimatium bilineatum, assembly GCA_034231615.1. Lineage (NCBI taxonomy): Eukaryota > Metazoa > Mollusca > Gastropoda > Stylommatophora > Philomycidae > Meghimatium > Meghimatium bilineatum. The sequence goes on from CM067322.1 coordinate 36,191,054, forward strand.
TTCCTCGAGCATTTCATCTCACATGTCACTATCTTTCTATAATGTGAAGATGAGAGAGACTGGGTTTGGCACTGGTAACACAGTGTTGGTAGGAATATACTGTAAATCATTTGTCTTTTAACTTCCATCTCGATCTTGGGATGAAGAGGTAGTGGTGACAGTTGGTATATTACTGCATTTGTCTTTTGACATCTCGTCTCTATCGAGGCTTCCATTTTCTGTAAAAAATACTACCGAGATATTTGAACTCGAGATATTTGAACTCTGTTACTTCTTTTACTCCTATGTTGTCTATCTGTATGTTTAGTGGGCTCTGTGTTCAGCATAACTTCATAGTTTCGGTCTTTTGTGTATTGATCTTCGTGTTGTATTTTCTACATGTTGCAGATAATGAGTTAACATGATTTTGTAGTTGTTCTTCGTTTTCGTATATGAGGATCTGGTCATCTGAGAAAAACAATTTAATTTAGTTCATTGTTTAGTTGTGTAAAGAAGTACACCATGGAGATTAACGAATAAAAACAATAGTTATGAAAATCAATAAGTCTGCAACACCAATTAATATAACAATAGACAACACTAAAGTGAAACAAGCCAAAGAATGTAAATATCTAGGCAGAATTTATTCCAAAAATAGAAGACTAGAAAGAAAAATGGAAATAATGTGACCTACCAACTTTCACCATTACTTATCCACCCAAAGATCAAGATGAAAATCAAAAGACAAATAATATCTACAATTTTTATAGCAACGCCATATCTTTGCTACCAATGTCAAACATCTTTTTTAACAGTCTCGTGGCAAAGGAAAATTGTTACATGTGAAATAAAGTGTCTGAGAACAGTTGTAATGGTTAATAAACTACATAAAATATGATATGAAGTAATTAGGACCAGGGTAGGTATAAAATCATGTATTGAACATATCGAAAGACGGCAAGTAAAATCGTTCGGTCACCTTATGAGAATGAACCGGAACCAACTACCAATAAGAACATATCATCATCATCAAGTGTTATTTCCTCAGCGAAGGTTGGCTGCAACAGATCTCCAACATCCCCTGTCTCTTGTTTTGGTGGTCCACTCAGCTAGACTGTAACCTGTCCATCTTGTGATGTTACTCTCCCACTTGTGTATCTCTTCCTACCTTTTGCTCTATTCCCTTTGACTTTACCTTTAAGTAAGGTCTTCAATAAGGTGTCATGTCTTTTAATGTGTCCAAAATATTTTATTTGCCTGATCTTTATTTCTCATAGTAATTCTTTCTTCATATTAAGTGTTTTTAACACCTCTTTATTTGTTTATTTATTTATCACCTCTTTATTTGTTTATTTGTTTAACACCTCTTTATTTGTTTATATGTTTAACACCTCTTTATTTAATAAGACCATATAGCAAAAAGAATATCCGGATATAAATCCAAAAATGGTGGATGTATAACATTAACCTTGAAAACACGTGGACCAATGCAATACAACTGGCCTTAGAACGACAACTGAAGCTCCCACCCATACGCTTAATGGCAAGTGTGGATAATATCAACCATCATTCACCAAGGGAAAGACAATAGATAATTCACGATGTTAACTATCGTGAACTATTGTATGTGGTTATGTGCTAGACTACTGAACTGTTATTCTTTACAGCAGTTAGTTCTCTGTGCTATATTCTTATGTTCCTGTGCATCAGTTATTTGTCCGTGCTCGGCTTCTGAACTGCTCTTTATTACATTAGCTAGCTATGGTAGACATCTGAAATGTTGTATCAGTTGGAAGTCTGGGAGCTGTCTTACCTTTGAACTGTTATTCTTTACATTAGTTATTTGCGTTAGACTTCTGAATTGTCACCTTTTACCTACGATTGCTACCTCGATTCCGTGAACCGTCGTCTGTTTGCTGTGTTGATATAGTTATCAACATTTATAGGAGAAGCGTAGCGCAGTGGTTAGCGCACTGGCTTCGTATATGAGGTCATGGGTTCATTCCCCAATTGAGGTGGAAATGTTTTTCAGATCGCAAAAACTCCCGGATCGACCCAGTCTTAAATGGGTACCGGATTAATCCGGGAAGTAAAGACTGCGAGGGGGAGGAGATGGCTACCGCCCTCGACGCAGAGCCTCTGAAATGTGAGATCGCTAACATCTCGCACCCCTACGACATTAATAAATGCTATGGGTTACTTTACTTTTATAGTTATTAAATTGTGTTCTTAATATAATGGTGCCGTGTATGTAGTTAATCCTCTACTTGTCCTTATTTCTTGTCGATTATATAACATAATGTGCAGAGTCCTCAATTTTATGTATAGCCCTCCTGAATGAGAAAGCATTATTTTTTCCAGTTTCCATCTTTCAACATTGCACTATATTCTCGGGTCCACCTTGATCCGGCGAGTTTGTTTTTAAAAAAAAAATCTTTATCACCCAATATCAGATTTATGACCATCGTTGAGCTTCTGTACTTTCATAAATGAAAGGTTCTTACACAAAATATTGAGTTACAACACGATGCTGGAGAATTTGTTGTCTATGACATGTAGTTTATTTTCATAGATACATCTAATAAAATCCTTATGGTTTTCTTTGAACTGCTCTGTTTATATCTGTTCATTTGTAAATTGCTGCCAATCTAACATCATCTTATGAAAACATATTGATACGTGATATGACTGGTGATAATGATTTCGTCCGTGAGAAAGAGGAAATATGGCAATATATGAGGTAATCCATTGAAGGTATATAATCATATAAATTATATGCACCACCAGGTAAGTAATTTTCAAATGATAATGCTGCTTTTTCTCTTGTATTTCCAACAGATGTGCATGAACTCGCCTTGTATCATTGTATATTTGAATGTCTGAATAAGGTGATAAAACGATGAGTTTTAGTACTATAACTTATTTCTTCTTCTCGAGCTCCAGGAATTAGCTCTTTTACTTTACTTTCTTTTTTTAATTAACTCAGGAATTAACAATTATCTCTTACTTCGTATGTACATTGTGGGGGTTTCTCCGAGCTTTCTTTCATACACATGAGGCTTCAATCTTTCAGCTTAGTGCAATGCCTATTGAAGGAGCCTTCTACTCAGAGACGGTATATGTCACAAGACGAGCTGATAATTTGCCTGGGTCAAGCATTGTTTGTCTTTCATCCGACGAGGTGCTTCGCAGCCAGCGAGGTGGTCCTCGTGTAGGAAGACCATTCCATTATCACCCTTTGTGTTTCTAGGTCCTAGAAGTAATTTCTTCCGTGTGAGCCGTGTTGGGTTACGGTGGCGGTCGAATTAGACTAAGGGTTGATAAACCTTCCTACAAGAAGCGCTGCTTTACCAAACACGTCGGGGGTCTGGGAATTTTAGCTGTGCAGTTCTCACTCACTCGCCTTGTCCGCTTGAGACAATCTTCCAATCCATCGCCAGGATAGGTCTGTGTATTTTGACTCTTCGCCATTGCGTATATTGCCCAAAGAAGTAGGTAAAATACGAATCTCGGACTAGAAGATTCCCAGTGGACCCTTGGGTAGTGAACCCAAGTCAGTATGAACCTTGGGTATGAGCCGTGTTGGAGAACAGCCGACGGTCGAGTTGAGTTTGGTTTGCAGTATCATTAGAAACTTGAGCCCCCTCTACGTTGCACGCAGTGTCCAGAGTTCGAGTCTCAACACTGCTTCGGTCAGACATTTTTTTCAATCTTTGTTCTGTGTGCAATGGGGAGCTGTACTCACAGTTTTTTTTTCCATACCCAGGAGTGCATGTTCCAGCTAGTGTATCCAGTACTTGAGTCATGACTCCTACTTTGAACGGGGTAAATTATGATGGAACATATTGGCTTCTGTGTGTTCTCGAGCATAAACAGCACTCCACCAGTCAGTCTCCTACTAGACTCTTATAGCTTCGTTGCCACTGAATTGATTCACACACTAAGCTACTCTAGTTCATCTTTTACCTTTTCTATTACTCTAGCAATATTTACCTTTTCCAGATTCGGTGTGTGCTCGTAAGATCACCATATGTTAGGGGCATTGATATTGGTCGCCCCTCAAATGCGTCTGCTTTTTAATCTGGCCGAGACGGAATGCACAGATGCCTCGCATCACTGTGTGTCGCATGTTATGTCGTAGAGTTTTCGGAGATATTTCCTGTCTCTCTGCAGGCAATTCTCATTCCATCGAACAGTATCCACGGACACAAGCCTAAAAGTGTTAGCCAGGAATACAGCAAAAGTACACCCTGTTTCCAGGGTGCACCACGAGGAGGTACTTTTAGGATCTTGGTTATCTGCTAACCCTGGGTCCACACGAGAGCAATACGAGACCCTTTGCACCTCAGTACTGTAACAATAACTAGTGTGTTTCGGGAACCCAAAAGGAGAGCAATGAAAAGTGATACTGTTACCGCCATACACGTGGGAAGAGGCGGATAATAAGTTCTTTTTTTTTGGGGGGGGGAGTAGATTTGGTTGTCCCATCCCATAGAGGGTCAAATGATCCATAAGCTGTACTGTATTCGTCTGAAAAGCGCAGGATATCGCAACAAAGTTGTAAACCATGACACAATGCATTTCGTTCTCCGGACTACATCCTGTCTGCAGGAGTTAGATGACAACATAGAAGAAGAAAAGGAATTGTAAGATAAGATGTACCTCGGCACTACTGAGCGATGAACTAGAAGTACTGTATGATAAGATATACCTCGGCACTACTGAGTGATGAACTAGAAGTACTGTATGATAAGATATACCTCGGCACTGACGAGTGATGAACTAGAAGTACTGTATGATAAGATATACCTCGGCACTACTGAGTGATGAGCTAGAAGTACTGTATGATAAGATATACCTTGGCACTACTGAGTGATGAACTAGAAGTACTGTATGATAAGATATACCTTGGCACTACTGAGTGCTGAACTAGAAGTACTGTATGATAAGATATACCTCGGCACTACTGAGTGATGAACTAGAAGTACTGTATGATAAGATATACCTTGGCACTACTGAGTGATGAACTAGAAGTACTGTATGATAAGATATACCTTGGCAATACTGTATGTTAAATTATGGATTACCTCTTGTGTTTATGATAGGATGTATCTGAGCAATACTCTGTGCTAAACTATGGACTGCTTCTTGTGTTTATGTTCACATAATTACTCTAAGATATGATGTACACGGGACTTAGTTAGTTATTCCTCTAGGGCCAAAGATGACACATAGAGCTGATGTCATAGATTTCCATGTCTTTCGTTTCATTACAATTTGCTTTAGATCTCGGCACTACTGTATGTTAAACTATGTACTACCTCTTGTGTTTATGACAGCAAATAACTGTATGATTGGATGTACCTCGGCACTACTGAGTGCTGAACTAGAAGTAATGTATGATTGGAGGTACCTCGGCACTACTGAGTGCTGAACTAGAAGTAATGTATGATTGGATGTACCTCCACACTACTGTATGCTGAACTATGGAACTATATACATCTTGGGAGGCGACTATGGAGGATGAGCAAGGTTGGTTGTCTCATCTCATATCTGTTGGGATTACATTTTCAGTATGGAAATAAAGGCCGCTCTGCCATAGCAGACGCCGCGACATGTACATGTATTGAACCTGGGACTTCAAAGGTCTGAGATCGGCGTTCTAAGCACACGGCCATGCGCTCCACTCCGAACGTTGGGATTACGCTTGCTGAAAACTCATGCTTAGACTATTAAGAAGAGGGAATCAGCACTGTTATCTGCATTATACCTTGAGATTCTAAGACAAATCATGGCAACGTCCCCTACAAAGTAAGATTGACAAGGTCATGACATTTTATTTTACAACCACTTTAAATGAAATAATCATCTGAGATTATCTGCAGTTCTGGAAAACTTTCCAGATTTTTTAGCAGAAAAAGTACAAGAGACGCAATATTATTTATCTGAAAGTACAACTCCAGGAACTGGTACAGCGAAGAAAAGTATTTTTAAATACCATACTCCCGGGAAATTGTATCACCATCGTTTCACCATCGTTATTTTATCTGGTTTAAGCAATTAAATTGACTCAGAAAACGAATAAATGATTGAAACATATAACCTTATATGGAAATAATTCTTACAGCTGACGGGAATTCAACCAGGTCTGTTCTAGCAGCACCGAATCGCTTTGCAACACAAGTAAACAGGTTTTCCGTACTTGACCAACCACATCCCCTAAAAATGATGTGGCGCGGTCAAGACTTTCAGCCTGTGTACTCAAGTCACTGAGAACAGACCAATCGAAACAAGGACTATTACAACATTTTTAGAAGTATTAAAAGTATTGTACAAGTATTAAAGTATCCTCAGGAACACAAACACAGAACATTCATATTCGTTGCATGATTTGTCTTAGAATTTAACCTTATATGGGCTGTCCTACAAATTGACGCGGAAAGCGAATAAATGATTAAAACATATAACCTTATAGGGGTTGTCCACAAATTGACGAGGAAAGCGAATAAATGATTGAAACATATAACTTTATAGGGACTTTCACAGATTGAAGTGGAAACTAATATTTAAAAGAGATACAGTGTTCTTGTTTTCGCTTTTTTTTTGGGGGGGGGGGGCAGCTTCAGATAATGTTATTTGGTATTCGTGTAATGTCTCTTTGATGTTGTCGATCCAGCGTACTATAGGTCTACCCCTGGCTCTTCTTTCTGCTCCTCCTCTCTTCATATATGCTTTATAAACTAGTTATCACATTCTTTCCAGATGACCGAACCATTGTATTTGTTGGTTTTGTATGTATTGTAGAATTGATATGACACCCACACTTTCTCTTATGATCTCGTTTCTAATTCTGTGTCTTCTGGTCACTCATGTGGCTTTTCTCAGACATCTCATCTCTGTTGTAACCAGTTATGTTTTGTTGTTAAGGACCATATTTGACATTGGTAGCACAGGGTTGGAATGAAGAAACTTCTTTACGTCCACGATATTTTTAGAACTCTTCTAAATCATTTTAATTAAGTCTCATGTATTTCATTTTCTATCGCGAATGTCATTGTGAATGTAGTAAAACAAATAGCGTAAGAACTAGAAAAACAAATCATTTCAAATAATGACACCTTCACCCGTATCAAAAACAACATATTGTGATGAAAATCCATAATCCTTCTGCAAGCTGTCATTGATGTTTCACATTCCGATGTCAAATGTGATTAGAATGTCATTTCTCTGTTATTGATCGTTTGGGGATAGAAGAAGAAAAATAACATGCTAATACTAACTTAATTATAAGAAAAAAAATAACATGCTAATACTAACTTAATTATAAGCTCAATATATATTAAAAGCAGCACAATTATGTTATCGTATGCACACCACGATAATTCACACCAATGAGGAACACATGAAACAAAGGTAAAAACAAACACCAGGGAGATATGTCGAGTTTATGATGCGGGAAGGCGAATTTGACATGATCGTCTGTGTTGCATGGCCTTGAATGTTTTAATGAATAACGACACTTTGCCGTGCATGAGAATGTTAATGAGGTTTTTGGTGAGAATATTGTCTTCTATAGACCGTCTATATGACCGAGAAACTGGAGTAAGATGTGAGGTTTTGGTGAGAATATTGTCTTCTATAGACCGTCAATATGACCAGGAAACTGGAGTCAGATATGAGGTTTTCGTGAGAATGTTGTCTTCTATAGACTGTCTATATGATCAAGATACCAGAGTCGGATATGATCCATATGTTGAGTCGACAGATACAGGTATAGCAGCTACAGGAGTTTGAGAACAAACACAGAAGAAGAAGGACGTGGTGATGTTGGTGTACCTCCTTCGCAAAGGGAATATAAGCATGGCATAGTAAAAAAAAAAGTTCATTACGTTGGTATCTGTACGTCAGCAAATTCTGAGAACATGAAATCACGGAAACAGTAAAATCGGGTCAATTTTGGAGGGTTATATTCGGTTAGTCCACAGGACCGTATAATTGACGAGGAACTCGCTAGAGATAACAAGCTAGAGCTAACAGAGCAAGAATGTTATAATATTAAACAAAATACAACAGAACCGACCAACCGGCAATTATGATGACCCACGGGTATTAAGTCGAATTGACATTGCTTACAGTGTAACAGATAGAGCCATTATATCGCAGATCTGTCGAAGATTCGGCTAAAATTATGCAAGTTGTAAAGCTGTCTACCGATGTCATAATCAACTATTTGATATAAATCCAGTCTACGCATGTGACTGCGTAGGTGGGTCTCACCAATGGCTCACTAGACAAACCACACATGCAACAGAAAACCTTAGTATATGACATGCCGTCATATAGCTTCTTGTAGAAGCTTTATGGCACGTCATCTATACAATTATGCTTTTATTGTGTTGTTGAAATGTGTTTCATGATTACCTGAATATATGTATGCACCCTCTGTGGTTGGGAGGGAGCCAGAAATGTACTGTGCAGGACTGGGGAGGAAGAAACTGACAGCATTATTTTTTCCTATGGCTGAGACCCATCATAAGGGCACAGTGAATCAGAACGTGACAATCCTTTTGACTTGAACATTTGCAATCCTTTTGACTTGAACATTTGCAATCCTTTTGACTTGAACATTTGGTTGCATGCCTGGAGCAATAGAGAAGTTCGGCATAACCAGTAGTCAATTGTTGGCGGGGAATGAGCACAGTGAATCCTAACTTGGCTACAGTGGCTTGGGGCGGTGCATAGGTTGAAACCTACCTTCCTGGAGTGTGATAGTTATTCTCTGGCTTGGGGTGGGCTGAAAATCCACAGACTTCCCAACAATATAATGTCATTTAATGGCATTGGGTCAAAGGGCATGGGCCTATGGACCGCTGGATCAGCAACCAACCAACCAACCATCAATCCAGCCTCACTCAGGCGAATTAAGAAATCGGAGATCAATCCATCTTATTTAGTACCAACCCATCAATCCAACACTAACCTAGCTAACCATGCACTATTCCAAACATCTGACATCAATTCAATTAACCCGGTACTATTCCAAACATCTGGCACTAATCCAGCTATCTGATACTAATCTAGTTATTTGGCACTAAATAAGCTATCGGGCGCTAATTTAACTATTTGGCGCTAGCCCAGCTATCTGGCACTAGCCTAGCTATCTGGTACTAATTCAGATATCGACCACTAATCTGCGGCACTAATCCAGCTACTTGGTACTAATCCGGATATCAATCACTAATCTCTTACACTAATCCAGCTATCTGACACTAATCCAGCTATCTGGCATTAATCCAGATATCAATCACTAATATCTAGCACTAATCCAGCTATTTGGCACTAACCCAGCAATGTGGACCTAATTCAGCTATTTGGCACTAATCTAGCTATGTGACCCTAATCCAGCTATTTGGCATTCATTTAACTATGTGGCACTAAGGGGCTTACATAAATTACGTCACTAATTTGAGTGACGGAAGCGCAAAATTTGACAGCTATTGGAAATATGTAGGGAAGGTTGACAAAAGTTGACATCAACAATGTTGTTTTTATGCACCAATAAAATTGTTTGAATTATAAAATTTAATAAAAAAAATATAAGGCGGAATGTGTGTTTGTTTCTGCTTCACCACTTTTTAGGCGGTGGTAATTCTTTTTTTTTTTTACATAAGTAAGCAGAGTATCTGAATTATTGACAGTTCTTGACAAGTAAGAGGGAGGAGGTACACAATTTACACAAAATTGTTGACGAATTTCATGGACAGCCCCTAATCTATTTCTCTGGTACAGAACTGTGCGGCAGCTGTGCTTAAATAACCGCGATGACACAACCCAAATAAACATTCATTACAACAATTATTTATTGTCGCGTGCAAAGCTTGAACTTCCAACACGCGCCGATGATACATTTCGTGTGTGGCATTTAACTAAAAGGTATCGATCTTGCGTATGAGATCTATTCACGTATATAATCGTGTCAGTCTAAATGTATCGGTTGGTCTGAGATATTTACGATTACTGTGTTCGTTAAGAGTGCAGAAGTCGGAAATAGACTTGTACAAAATTCGAAAATTTAAGTTTGCATTTTAATTATTTAAACTGTGGTGACATCTTCTTGGCGAAGGGAGATCAGAAAATGCCTTTAGAAGATAGTTCTACAAATGAAAGACATCAATAATTGCAATATTAAAGAAATTTAATAAAAAAAAATGCAGACGGATTGATATAACAAAACATATTAAATCATTAAACACTGTCACCAATATGCAGAATAAAGGTGCAGTGATGAAAATAAAAGCAACCCATGTTAGGTAGTTTTGTCCATAGATTACTTCAACAATTTTGTACTCACTTATTTGTTGTGCACCACTTACCCCGTATCAAAGACAGTCAAGATTTCGGCAGCCCCCAACACCAACCGAATTACTTTATTACGTCGAAACATTTACCCTCCCCCCCCCCTTTCCTCAAACAAAAACTGAACAGACAATATATAATAATAGCTACATAATAACATAACCTATAAACATCTCCCAACATAACCTATATACAGGACCGGATTTACGTATAAGCTAAACAAGCTATAGCTTAGGGTCCCCACTGTTTTGGGGGCCCCAAAAAATATATTTTGCACTGACATATAATATCTTCATTTTTTTTTCTATGAGCAGTGTGTTTCGTCGTTGTCGATTTGTTAGATCTGTCACAGCGTTGTTCCAGAGTTTTAAATGGTTACACTGTGTTCTAATCTATCACATTCAGATGTAGAAATCACATATTCCATCAGAATTACACTGAAACACCGAAAACTATTATCCGGTCTAGAGGCTGGCCGAAAGATATCCAACGTGCCCGCCATCTTGACCGGAACTCCCATCGCATGCCAAAAATAGTCAAAGCGACTCCTAGTATATAAACAGTGACTAACTGAAAGCCCAACAATAATCAAAAACGTACCGAATGGGGTCATAGTTAATTCTGTTGGAAGGTCTTTCATACGGTCTCGGATCAATTTGTGCTATACTACTGCAATGAGAGACGTAGCCACGTCTTTGGAAAGGTTGGGCGACTTAACCTACACAAGCCAATTACCTAATTCTTGTGCGGCTTTTTAATTATCTTTTTGATGGGAAATTCTTCAAAATGGGAGAGGGTTTAACTTGATGTTTTTTTTTCTTCTAGCTTTGCTTTATAGTTTTATATGTGATGTTTATTTTCCTAAATGGGAGTGGGGATGTTTACTAATTGAGTGAGTTGAAGTTCACGTGTCAGGTATCAACTCCCAAGAATGTTCGGGTTACCGAACATCAGAAATGACAAATTTGGACTGTGATACTTGCTGTTTACAAACAAGCTACTGTGATCTTTGCAGCCGTGACCATCGATAATACTGTAAGACCTAGTTGCAAAAAGTAAACAGGCCTTCATTCAGTATGTTTTTATTATTGTCACGCTTTCCAGTGGTTACTGTTTATATACTTGGAGTACCCTTGACTATTTTTGTCATGCGATTGCATGTATATAAATATTAATCATCGGAAAACACGGGAATAATCAAGAAAATGAACGAATGAAGGCCTAATTAATTCAGAGACTGTGTCTTCTACTACCGATTGGTTGCTATCCAGCCACCATCAACAGTGTATATTGATGAATGCACTAAGATTACCAAGAAATGTCAGAAGCACTATACTATATGTGTAGAGGACTACACGAATCACCGACTGCACTAATCTCCAATCCCTGACTACATGTCTAGGCACTTTTAGGCAAAATCCAATAGTTTTTCAACTTTCTTTACCAGTATCTATCTATGATATACCAAAGTGGCGCTATTAACATCTTGCCATCTGGACTCATAGTTCTCTTACTCCCAGCACATAGACAATTTTGATGAGTTTGATTCAAGATAGCTATATCAAATCCACCGTCAATATGTATTTCATTTCTGCTAGAATTCACTTGCACTGTTATAAATTAGTCCCCTTCAAATTGTGAACTGCCTTTTCACATTACTCAAGTATTAAGATATCGTGTACACATTTGAAACCATATTTCTTTCGTTCGTATAATAATTTATCACAGCGATAACTAAGTGATTAATGTATTTTCTTATGAGCAACAGACTCAAATAGTGCAATTTCAAAGCAAAATTCAATCTATTGCTCTTATCAGGATAGTATCTTCAACCTATTGCTTATATCAGGATGTAATATGTATATTTTAGATACCATTTATTCTTTTCCTTACAACGAATAGTTTCAGAATGTAAAAAGAAAAATATACCAGCAAGTCACCTGCGAATATTCTTTAAGTTTGCGTGCAGAAAGCTCAAAGAAAATGTATCTATGAAATTGGAATTGATAATTGCTTTCAAGGTCAATACAGAATAATATAAAAGGAAAATTGTATATTTACATTCACATCAATTTTTCTCTCACAAATATTGATTTTTGTTGCATAAAATATAGCAGTCTTTTTGTAAACATTTCATGTATTCCTCCCTCTTATGCCCTTTGTCAATAACTGTCAAAACGTTCAAACTCTCTTCCCCTTCACCTAATTTATGGACGTGATTTATGGACAACCATTTATAATAAGGTAATCCAGTCTGGAGAATGGTATTGAAGTCTGATCATGTTCAGACAACTGTCTCTTTGCAACAAGCTCCGGCTCAAAATAAATGGCTCGCAATGTTCGCGTAATTCACAGGTGTTGTCAGTTCTCTTCTTGTCTCTTAGGTAATACATTTAACCAGACCTCTTTTGAAACAATTTTCACATAAAATATCATCACATTTCTCATTGTCATCTCTATTCACACGAAGATTGTTTGCCATTGACCTTTTTAAAGGCAAATTCTTCCCCCCCCCCCCCTCTTCCCCTTACTGGGGACGTATCTTCGATCCTGTTTGAATTAAGAAACATAATGAACAAACAGAATTAACAAACTGAATTAACAAACAGAATGAACGAACAGAATTAACAAACTGAATTAACAAACATAATTAACAAATATGGATGATGCTGCTTCAATTGCACAAATTAGGAATTTGTATCAACGTCCTACAGAAGACGGATGTGTTGTGCCATTTAAGCAAATAAAACGGCGACACAACGCATTTTAATTCTCTGGACTACATCCTGTTAGACATCTAGTAGGACCACTGTTCCTGCTACAAGAGAGACCCAATAGGAGTTGAGAATAAACATAAATACATAAAAATATAATATTATAGCTTCGAGCGTGAAAGAATTAGGAAGAAACCATCATATTACCCAGAGATAATCTGAAGCATCAATGATATTCTTTTATCATATCATTTTTCTAAGAACTCAAAATTTGCACAAAATCGTACCGCAGATTTCCTACTTCATGTGATTGTTGTTGTTCGTCCATCACAAGTGATGATGACCATTTGTTACATCCACTTTTGAAAATTCAATTTTAGTTATGTCCTTGATTATGAGTTTGTAGATGGCTAATGAGCCCTATTCGAGCTGTAAATGTCCTTGGACAGTTTGGACATGGAATAACGACTGTAGACGGATCATGGTCTATCCGTGACTTTCTAGCTGCTCTCCGCTGTTGAGCTGCTGCATTTCTTATCTTTTCACAAGATGATGCGCTATTTTTTATTTTAGAACGCCATGTAGATCTATTTTGTGCAAGTTCTTCCCATGTATCGTGGTCTATTTCAAAGGCTTTCAGTGAGATCAAATGTGATTGTACAATATAATTCTCAGAACAAATTATGGGAGCATGAATAATATCTTACAGAGGACAACAAATTAAAACAATTCCTTGCTTACGATTGTACTGCTTACTTTAAAAAAATTGTACTGAACTTTTTGAGAATCGCTGATTGACAACTTCATGAATAAAAGAGAGATACGCTGACAACACAGATATGATAAAATAGACAAGAGGCTTTTGTTTTCGATAATGTCCGAAGATGTGATACTCCAGATAACAATGCTGGAAAGAAAGGTTGAAGATAGGATTATCAATGAGATACAGCTCAATGGAGGAAGGAAATATTAAGATATGAACAGATAACAGTCAAAATTTCAAGCAATTTGGAGACCATGCTGCACTAATTTTAAGTGTGCAAGCTTCGACGTGCAATTGCGCAACTGATCATATAATCTGAAAGTATATAATTGATTACTAACATCCAAAAAAAAACAAATTACATCAGACGACTCGGCATTCAGTGAGCATTTCTATGTGTTCTATGCTCTGCTACACACAGAAAGTGTTAAAAATCAAACCTTTCCATTTTTAGCTTTGAAGATATTTCTAAATGCTTCTCAAACTCGGAATAAATACCCATTATCTCTTGATTAATTAAATAATAGACTCAATCCGGAATTAAACACTGAAAGTTCTGAGTTCATTCCACTTTACTGCCACTGTTCGGCGCAAATTCTCCTAAAATTATTTGAATTGAAGATTACACAACTAATCGTGAATTAACTAAAGGTCAATCAAATAAAGGTAAACTAACTAAATATGTAAGTAAGAGTAAAGTTTTCATACCGGAAATGTGTCTTGGAATGCGGTGTTAGGCGTGTATTATTTAATTAGTTCTTAACATGTAACTAAATATGTACAAACTACACTACACATGTGAACGCAAGTTGTGTCGTCCCTACTTCTCGTTTTTTTATTTATAGGTGTATGTTATCCTTGATAAAGGCCTTTCGTTCGAAACGTAGATTTGTGTGTGTGCCTACGTTTGTTATTAGTGTTATTACCAAAAATGTATTACCCCGTTTCACGCTTTACCTGTACAAACTACACATAGTTCAACTAAAGATGAACTAACTAAAGGTATATTAAATAAAGTAAATAAAGATGCGATAACTAACTAGGCATTGGAACTATCTATCTATCTTGCTATGGTCCTTTACTTCACAGGCACTTTACTGGCTGGAATCCAGTATATTCAAACCTATATATTCAAACCCAAACCTATTCCCATGCTTGCATACTAAGTGATTCACTGAATATGATTGAGATAGTCAAAACAGGTGATGTACGTAGGAAATAGGCGGAGTCATTGGAGAGAGTTAAAATGCGGGCATCACTACGAAAACTCACGCTTATTTTTGTCCCCGGACATGCGGGCGTGGAGGGAAACGAACGTGCCGATAAATTAGCTAGTCTCGCCACCACAACAGACGGTCAGCCTATGGACCGAGTAGACATACTAACTACTCTTCGTGAGTCCTCACGATCAGAGGATTTTGAGATGAATAAGCATGAGTCAATATCAAGAATGCAAGAATTGGAAGTGAGGATGGGCGTGACCTGATGAGAACCCTTAACAAAGATTTCAAAATAGTAGTGAACCAACATAGAACCGGAACCATCAGCCGTTATATCCTGAGAGATGTACTGAAGCGGAGATCGGAGCACGTATGGACGTGTCCGGTATGTGAAGATGATAATCAACATAGCTAATACCTAATAGTATACCGTATCGAAAAAGACTATATCGACACACAAAGATCTACCAGCTTGAAAATATGCATATAACTAAAACTACAAAATGTCTTACGACTGGGCTGCTAGAACTTAATTGATCCACTCTAATTGTTCATTATTTTCTCTGTGATGCTGTAAATCACGTTAACATCCCTTCAGGATTGGCAGACTAACCAGATGGTGACATTGTAGCCACAGCTTAAATAGAAAAAAGCTATATTTATTTTTATTTTTTTAACTCTCTATGTGATTTCAAAGAATATTCTGAAAATCTACTCCCTTAAAAGAGTAGCCAACCTACAGCACAAACTGCATACCATGAACAGGAAAAAACTGCAATACTTCTGGGTTCAAATGTCTTGTCGTTAAACTACATTTAATATTACAAAAACATGTTTACAATAACATGACTTTTTGTGCATACAATCGTATGTGTCTTCTTAATTATATAATTGAAACCTTTTTTTTGATGGTTTTTTTTGTTGTTTGTTTGTTTTTGTGATGTCTATATTTTCTTACATCGGCAGCTTTCTTTTATGTTTGTCTTCTTTTAATTTTGTGGGTGTTAAGTTATTTATTCCTGAAAATGTAATTACAATAAATTAACATTTGGGTGACATTGTATATACTGCTTGAGTATCGTGAATTCAAGCAGGTTCATGCAATATATCTTGACACTCATTGTAGTGTCACCACTTTCTATTTATACCGGACACACATCTACTAACTTCTTCTCTTCTTGAACTTCTAAGTATGCCGGAAATGCTTCATCCCGCATGTGCACAGAAACAACGAGAGGCATGTGCACATTTTTTCCCTTGACTACACACCAACTGAAAGTATTGTAGATATTGTAAATATGCTAATTTATAATATGAGGATGTGGAGTTGTTTTTTTTTTTTTAAATATATCTCAAATAAGAGATTTGAGATATATTTTTTTTTAAAGAAGAGATTTATGGATGCGAAAGTTGGAAAGCCCCAAAAGCCACAGATAAAAGACTAGACTCCTTTGAAAACAAATGCCTACGTACCATTCTGAATGTTAAGTGGAGTGACTTTAAATCTAACACTACTATAAGAGAGGAAAGCAAATAAACCTATATATCTTCCTTCATTAGACAAAGGCGTTGGACTTACATCGGCCATGTTCTCAGAATGAACAGCCTAAGAATTCCCCAGCAGTCACTATATTGGGTGCCACCCGGAGTAAGAAGAAGAGGGAGACCTAGAGAAACTCTACGAAGAACCTTTAATAGAGAAGGCATGTCAATGAACCTAAACAACACGCAAGAATTGAAAGACCTGACAACACAAAGACAGATATGGAAAACTATGGTTTCTGCCCTATGCGCCGCCTATGGTCCTAGAGGAACATACCATAAATAAGAGATTTGGAAAAGTTGTTCTTAATTTCTACGAAAAAATATTTAGGTAAGAACATTATGAACATTGGATTCCACAAAAAATATTTAAAAATCAAATTATTGCCCGATTGGAGGTTTTTAAACATATGCACGCACGCACGCAAACACACACATACATATATATGCATACATATATAGATCTTTCTCTCTCGTGCATACAACTTTCATTACTGCGTGTTTTCCTGTTAAGGAGTGCTGGGAGGCTATTAAAACTGTATAACAGTTTATAACAGTGTATATTTTATATCTCGTGTATAACAGTTGTAAATAGTATTACTTCGAGAGTAGGATGGTGTTGTTATAGCAACGCTATCAAGTTTATATCGGTATGCAAATCGATAAATGATGATTTCGTTCTTACAAGTTAGTCATGCTATATAGCATTTTAATTAGGACATAAACTATTTTACGAATGATGTTGATTTTACAAAAGTGAGTCGTCGCTGCTCAGAGGAAGTCAAATGATGTTGCTTGCCAACGGCTTGTGCTCGGCTTCAAGGAAATCGATTCTTCACTTACAAAAATTGAAGCTTTTATCCAGAATTATTCATTTGAGGTATGGTGCATACAGAATAGTTGTTTAAGCTACTGTATAAATTCTTTTTCAGCTCTAGTTCTCAAACTCCTGCTTGTTAGCAAGATGTAGTCCGATGAACACAATGTATTCTATGACAATTTACAGTTTGGCTGTGATGTTTGTGCTGAAACATCTGACATCGGCACTGCTTCTGGGTCACTTTCACCCTCTATGGGATGGGACAGCCAACCTCGCCCCAAAACCTCCTTAAATCCACACCTTCGGTCAATAATACGTCTCGAATATCAAATGTATCAGATTCAAGCCACCGTTTCAGTCAATTATAAGTCTCGGACAGCAAAGGCACCAGATTAAAGTCACAAATTCAAGCCACCGCTTCAATCAATTATACGTCTCGGACAGCAAAGGTACCAGATTCAACTTACCGCTTCAGTCAATTATACGTCTCGGACAGCAAAAGGACCAGATTCAAACCACAGCTTCAGTCAATTATACGTCTCGAACATCAATGGTACCAGATTCAAGCCACAGCTTCATTCGATTATACGTATCGGACAGCAAAAGTACCAGATTCAAGCCACAGCTTCATTCGATTATACGTCTCGGACAGCAAAAGTACCAGATTCAAGCCACCTCTTCATTCAGTTATACGTCTCGGACATCAATGGTACTAGATTCAAGCCACAGCTTCAGTCAATTATACGTCTCGGACATCAATGGTACTAGATTCAAGCCACAGCTTCAGTCAATTATACGTCTCGGACATCAATGGTACTAGATTCAAGCCACAGCTTCAGTCAATTATACGTCTCGGACATCAATGGTACTAGATTCAAGCCACAGCTTCAGTCAATTATACGTCTCGGACATCAATGGTACTAGATTCAAGCCACAGCTTCAGTCAATTATACGTCTCGGACATCAATGGTACTAGATTCAAGCCACAGCTTCAGTCAATTATACGTCTCGGACATCAATGGTACTAGATTCAAGCCACAGCTTCAGTCAATTATACGTCTCGGACATCAATGGTACCAGATTCAAGCGACAGCTTCATTCGATTATACGTCTCGGACATCAATGGTACTAGATTCAAGCCACAGCTTCATTCGATTATACGTCTCGGACATCAATGGTACCAGATTCAAGCCACAGCTTCATTCGATTATACGTCTCGGACATCAATGGTACTAGATTCAAGCCACAGCTTCAGTCAATTATACGTCTCGGACATCAATGGTACTAGATTCAAGCCACAGCTTCAGTCAATTATACGTCTCGGACATCAATGGTACTAGATTCAAGCCACAGCTTCAGTCAATTATACGTCTCGGGCATCAATGGTACCAGATTCATATCGCTCTTCAAGCAAATGTGCATCCGGAATTTTCAGAAAGAAATAGTAACTACTGATCGTATTCCCATTGCCTAAAAAAAGACTACAGCGGAAAATGCTATATTGTCACTTGATCTTGGCCTTGCGATGTACAGATGTGTCAAGGAGATAGAGGAGAGGCGCAACAAAGACATAAAAACCTCCACAGGAAGTTGGAGACATTAGAAACGACATGAGAATCCTCACTGCAACGTTCGTGGTCAAGTAGAAAAACACAACTATGCATAAGTGTCGACAGTCCGAGATGGGAAATAATTGAAAGCCATTATACCAGCCGAAGCGGAGGAAATATATTGTGACCAAACTTAGTGTGTGTCGATGCCATGGCGCGACTAGTATAAGTAATACTATTGCTATAAGGAAATCGACTACCTAAATAAACAAGAGGATAAGCAGAGAGACTTACGGACAGGCATGTCAGTCAGAGATAATAGAACACTTACACTTGTTGCCTACTTATAGGTCGTTCCAGCGACAATTAATTAGTAGATGCATGTTTGATGCAAATAATTGTTCGCCTGCGACAATGAGTAATAAAGAAGGAGGGGGCTTGTCTGATATCAGGTCAAACGTATTTGATACATGAATCACGATTGGTCAAGGTGGCTCGTTAGCGAGAGTTAACTACTGAATGAAACATGTCATCAACTAAAAAACAACAAAGCCTGTGGAAATGATGAAATCTCCGGTGAAATGCTAAAAGCAACAGATGACAACTCCTTGGGCCACCTACTTGCTATAATGAATGCTGTATGGCAGACATAATCCCCTCCAAAAGACTGGAAAGATGGTGTAATCTTCAAAAATTTAACTTGTGTGTGTTAACGTATGGTAGTGAAAGCTGGAAATCAACTCAAGCAACAGACAACAAACTAAACAGCTTCGAAAACAAATGTCTTCGCAAACTGATGAACATAAAATGGAGCGACTTCATCACAAATAGTGATCTAAGAAACAAAACACACCAAGATATGTTTCAAACATCATAAGAAAACGAAGATAGATATACCTTGGTCACGTTTTACGACTAGATGTAAACAGAATAAACCAACAAGCCCTTATGTGGTCACCTGATGGTAAAAGAAAAAGAGGAAGACCTAAATCAACCCTTAAAAATACAATTTTTAAAGGAGTGGAATTAATAGGCTGTAAGACCATCCAGGAACTAAAGCTGCAGGCAGCGGACTGCATCATATGGAGAACCAAAACATCTGCCCTATGTGTCGCTTGTGGCACGAAAGGAACAAACTAACTAACCAAATTCTAGATGTGATTCTAAAGACATGGGCAGACCAACGAAGATAGATAGAAGTTAAAGACATCGATTACGTAACGTAGATCGCAAGACAGAACCTGTATATATATTCATGAACTATAGATGTGAATTGACAGTTATTGATGTTGTAACATCAAATAAACAGATATATGTGGAGCCTTTGATTTCACATTCGCTTTCAGGTAGTCAGTTAGCTACATGCCTACAGATAAGAGACAAATGGTTACAACAGAGATGAGATGACTGAGAAAAGCCACAAGAGTGACCAGAAGACACAGAATTAGAAACGATGTCATAAGAGAAAGAGTGGGTGTCATATCAATTCTACAATACATACAAAACCAACAGATACAATGGTTTGGTCATCTGGAAAGAATGTCGTGTGATTCATTAGTTTATAAAGCATATACGAAGAGAGGAGAAGCAGAAAGAAAAGCCAAGGGTAGACTTAAGAGTACGCTGGATCGACAACATCAAAGAGACATTACACGAACACCAAATAACATTATCTGAAGCTGCCAGAAAAGCGAGAACAAGAACATTGTATCTCCCTCGACACCTGTAAAGGGTAAAAGAGGAAGGAAAGAAGAAGAAGTTAGCTACATAGATAAGTGATAGAGTCAACCAACTCTGTCAACTGTGACGGTCAATGTACTGCGTTCAAATCTCACCGCAAACAATTATGCATCCGGATCGTTCATAAAACAATGTCATATCCCTTTGGCATATAAACTTATACCGCCTAGAATATTAATATAGCCAAAAATGGCACGTTGTTTTACCTACACCCTAATCAGGATATGCTACCAAACCAACAAGGAGATAAACTATGTAACATGATGGACATCCTGAACTTGAAGTAATGTTATCACTTTCATTATCCACATTAACAAATAGTGATTTAGTTAACACTGCTAAATCAAGAATGATACTCTAGTCCAGTGGTTTCCAACCTTTTTTTATCGTGGCCTCCTTCTGTGACAATTTTTGTTTAGCGTCCTCCCACCTTCTTACCTCAAGAATCTTCGTCACTTTCTTTATAGCCCAGCAAGTTTTTTAAAGGTTTATTGAAAATAAATCTGACTCAATTTGTTGAAATAGTTATCATCCTTGATGCCGCCTTAGACTGGTCTGTGACAATTTAATTGTTTTTTCCATGGTCCCTCTTTTCAAGTATTCGTGCTTCCCACCTGGGTGTTGGGGGGGGGGGCATTTCAAGCATAGAGAACAACTCAGTCTTTCCCTTCCTCCTCCCCCCCCCCTCTCCTTCTGCAAATGTTGAAGAGTACTCATGACAATAGTTTCTAGTTTATGTTGCTTGGTGGTTTTACTACAGCCGTCTCCAGATATAACTTGCGAACTGGCCACACATATTGTCACTCATCTTGTCTGATCCGACTTGTCATTGTATGACGACAAAGTGTAGACAAAGAGAACACTGTAATGCATGAATCAATCGGATTAGCCAAGACGAGTGATACGTGTGCGACCAACGCGCAGGACCTATACGAAGAAGGATGTTGTTTAACATGAATAACAAAAATGTCAGAGGATGTTCGACAAAATGGAGAATGTTAATGTCAGAGGACATTTTTCATGTTTCCAATGTTTCTTGTTCAATGTTTATGTGTTTCTTGTTCAATGTTTATGTGTTTCTTGTTCAATGTTTATGTGTTTCTTGAAAAAAGATGGAAATAAAGTCCTTGCTTTTTTATTTATGACTAATTATTTATATTTTGCACTGATAGTTAGGTCTTCTACAGTAACCTTTGTGGCTTATGTAGTATTTATCACTTATGTTATTTAACACACTGGTTGTTTTTTTTTGTTTTTTTTTTGTCTGTCTAGTAAAGGTCAATGTTCAAGTAATTTTGACACAATTCGTTATGGTCATGGACGATGCAATAAATGTACTTATTGGAAACAGATGTGTACAGTATCATTTCCAGATTTCGCCTGTTGTGTTACTTGGTCCCGAAAGAAAAGGGACCAGAAAATTAATACTATGTGCAGGGCATGGCCGTGCTATGATGCAGAGAGCTGGCAGCATCAGGAGGCACCAATCAAAATACAGTGTTGGGGGGGGGGGCATTTCGAAGGGGAAAAAACATTTATTGGGGCGGCATTTCGAATACTTACATCATACTGAGAAAATCTACCGCTCAGTCCTGTGCAGTGTCATGCATGAAGTAAGATGCGATTAAGGAGTACAAAAGAATTCGTTCCGCTAACCGCATTTTGTTAACCTGAATGAGCTCCAGAACGAATTACGGCGATCTAAATTGTGTCCATTAATGTACAATTGTACCTTGGGCGCAATGAAGACTTTCTGGTCGAAACATCACTGTAGTATATGATTTTGACACTATACAAATATTCTACCTCATAATATTAGCCCTTTACATTGTTCACACGTTTCCAGTACTAGTCGTCCAATTTTTGTATTACAAATACCTCAGTTGCAGTACAGGTCTGTCATCATTTTTAGATCAACACAATCGACCCCGCAGTTACATGTACACAAAGTTCAATATTGGCAACATGGCCATGTGTACATGTGGACAGACATTACAGAGTGCCAAACATATACTTCAAGAGTGTTCTGAGCATGAAACGCTGAGGCAGACATATTGGCCAGAGGAAACAACACTGGAATGAAATCTCTATGGGACACTGTATGAACTACAAAAGACAGCGAGTTTTATTAAGGAGACAGAATTACAGATATAGACATGTTTCAAGTGAACGAAAGAAGAAGAAGATCAATCACTGTGTTAAAGTTATCGTCATAGCAACTGCATCAAGATGGCATGTTTGTGCCTGGTGCATGATGATTTTGCCTGACGATAAACTATTTTATTTGATAATGTTATCGTAAAGACGTCATTACGATGGTTTAACTGTTGTCCGTGCAGCGTTATCTATATACATGTCTTGTTTTTGTGTATGCATAAAATTGGCTATTCGAACAAACTAGTATATTCTATCTACGATAATGTAAATGTGACGACATCAGTAAGATATTCAACAATTGCAAACAAGAATAAACGAGTAACTGTGATACCGGGTAATAATATTATTTAATCACGTTATTATTAATTTTATTCATCCTCTCCTTTATTTTCCCACCTAGAGAGAAGAGTTACTATTACTTTTGAAATCGTATGTTACATTGCAGATTAACAGTACAGAAGAATTATAAATTTAGAAAAATCCCTATAAAGATTTTATTACTAAAAAAAAAAGAGAGACGTACGTATATGTTAAATTCACAGCATACTTCAGAATGTAGACCTTACAGAGTCATTCATCTTGATTATTCCCAGATTTGCATTGGTAATAATTTTTCATACCATTCGTGTCTTCAGCCATCACGGATAAAGCAAGAAAAGTAACGCAATCCACAGGCGCTATATTTGAAATAAACTTTGATCAGAGAAATCCTGAATCTAATTTGGCCAATTGCCATTAATGTAACCAATCTTATTCTACACATTATAATCTTAGCACGATCGACAGTCCCCGGTTCTTTTATATTCTTTTTTTTTTTTTTGTAAATAGCACGGCGTTTTATTTGTAGGACTCTTTTAATTGGTCTACATTTCTTGTCTGGACAAATGCTTTCTGGCTCACTTTTATCGATTTCTGAACCGCCAATGGATCTTTGACTGACACAATAGGTCGTGGAATTTATCGTCCATCTAATACCATCGAAGATTGAGACCATCTAATACCATCGAAGATTGAGACCATCTAAGACCATCGGAGATTGAGACCATCTAAGACCATCGGAGATTGAGACCATCTAAGACCATCGGAGATTGAGACCATCTAAGACCATCGGAGATTGAGATATACCAGTTTCGATTCTCAACGCCAAGTGACAAACTATATTACACATATAATATATAATAGCGAATTTTCTACATACACCAACATATTATAATGAGAAAACAATAAATAAAGAGATTAGCAATGCGCTATATATATATACCGAGCAATAATGGTATGTGTTACATATAATCAAATGTGTTGCTGAAATCAACATGTAACATATGATAATGAACTTTCAAAGCGATATACGTAAAAGATGATAGTGAGCAGTGATATATAAAACGCATGCGCGCATATTTAACAGTATATGATAATGAACTGTACTATAGTATTCAATCAATAATCAATAAACCTATAACCCTTCAGGATCGTAGGGGTACCACATTGGATGCCTCAGCACACAGAGTCCTCCAGTGAATTCTATCCTCAGCGATGCGGATGAGTGTGGAAATATCTTTCCCTGTCCATTCCTTGATGTTGTTTGTCTATGCCTTTATTTGCCCTCCTCTGCTTCTTCCACCCTGGACAGTTCCCTGCAGTATTGTTTTTGACTAGTAATCATGCCTACTTACATGTCCGAATCATGCTAGTTTTCGTTGTTTCACTATTGAAATTAATGGCTCCTGAATACCTGCACACATCTCTACTTTATTTCGTACGTCTACATTGGTCTTATGTTCAAACTTTAAATCATCTGGAGATCGAAGATCGCAAGTAAACACATCAAACTGCGAAAATTCAACGCAAGTATGATTCCATTATTGACATATGGATTTGAAAGTTGGAAATCTACCGCAACAATGGGTAAGAAGTTAGTTGCATTCGAGAATAGATGCCTCATAAAGATCACAAATACCCATTGGAAAGACTTTAAATCAAACGATATATTAAGAGAGAAGACACAACAAGAATATGTGGCCAACATCATCAGAAAACGTCGCTGGAAATACATCTGCCCACATACTTAGAATGAAGGAAGACAGAATTCCACGACAAGTCTTCATGTGGACACCAGACGGGAAAAAGAAAACAGGGAAGACCAAAACAGCGCTCAGAAGAACATTTATGAATGAATTAAAATCAACAGGAATAAATACAGACCTGCAATCCTTGGCACCTGATCGACAGGCATGGAGAACTATGACATCCGCCCTATGTGCCAAACTTGGTAAAAAAGGAAATGACTGACTGATAATGAACTGTACTATAGTATCAATTGATATTCACTATCATATATTGTGAATTGTGCTATACATATACGAATGATATGTGCTACGAGGCGTGTTCAAATGAAAACGGGACTTGTGGATTTATTTAAAAAGTATCATACGCAATTTAATATTTTCAACGGAATTGAACAAAGCAACCACTTGTGAATAAGAATGCACTTGGGTTCATCAGAAAAAATCTCCGTATGCATTTAGGCAAGCATCCCACTGTTTAGGTAGACGTCGAATGCCGTCCGAGGAAAAGTTGCGTGGCTGTTCTCTGAACCATGTGGTCACCGCTGTCTTCACGTCTGCGTCGCTGTTGAATCGCTGTCCCTTTAGTGCTTTCTTCAACGGTCCGAACAAATGGAAATCACACGGGGATAAATCGGGACTATAGGCTGGGTGATGAAGAACTTCCCAATTCTTCTTTGCCAATGTTTCCTGCACAATTTATGCGACGTGCGGACGAGCGTTGTCGTGGAGAAGAATCACACCTTGAGAAAGTCTGCCTGGTCGCTTAGCCTTGATGGCCTTATGCAGCTTGTCTAAAGTGTCTTTATAATGGGCGGCATTGATGTTGACACCAGGTTCCTTAAAATCAGTCAACAAAAGCCCTTCATGGTCAAAAAATGCAGTCACCATAACCTTCCCAGCAGAAACCTCCGTCTTTAAACATACGCACCCACTCCATCACTCTGGTCCTCGACAAACATTTGTCACCATATGCTGCCTTCATTCTCCGATGAATGTCTACTGCTTGACATCCTTCAAATGAAAGAAACTGGATCACAGCACGCTGATTCACTTTGGACGGGTTCGGAATCACACCCGCCATATTGTTAACAGTCTTCTGCAGCACATATGCATGCTGGGAAGATGAACACGTGACCGTATGTAAATTATTGGATACTCATTACTAGTGCAAAATGTCATCAATATCAGTGCGCTCTATCACGCGTGGTGTAACAAGTCCCGTTTTCATTTGAACACGCCTCGTATAATATCAACAGATGATAATGATCTGTTTTATACATAAAAGATAATAATGAACATGACTATACATAAAAGATGATAATGAACTATGATAGATATAATAGATGATAACTATCTGTGCTATAGATCATCGTCATGCCGGGTGGCGAAGGCGACCATGGCTCTCCACAGCTCTCTATCTCTAATATTATGTATCCGGATTATTGTTGTTTCCCTGTCGTGCCAGGTTGTTAAACTGTATAATATTATCTCACGTTGTCGATCTCTGTTGCCTTCAATCTTGTCTGTTGTGACTATGCTCTCCAAACCTGCTTGTCTCATAACGTGGCCAAAAAATGAAGATTGTTTTTTTCTTATATTATTGATTAAGCTCCGTCTCGCATTTGACTCAACACCTCCATATTAGTTTTCCTGGCATTCCATGGTATTTTCAGCATTCTTGTGTAGAACCACATCTCTACTGCCTCTAATTTCCCACTGTCCTGTTTGTTTATTGTCCAAGACTCTCATCCAATTCTTAGTATATATGGATATAGCACTGCAGAAATCTCTTCCTCACTTCTAATGACAAGATCATATTACACAATATATTTTTTCCTTTTCATGAATGTTGTTTTTGCCTGCACTATTCTGCTTCTTATTTCTGTTGAACTTTTTACATCGGTTGTAATCGTTGTACACAAATACTCTTGAATTGGTGGACAATTGGTGCTATACATAGTGCCATATTTTTATTCTGCTTATATTGTGTCACCCAATCACTTTGTCTTTTTCTTATATTGTTGATTAAGCTCCGTCTCGCATTTGACTCTTTATTAGATTTGACTCTTAATAGACGCTATTGTCTATTTATACCCATGTGGAAGCTGGTTGATAGCATTCACACTTGCCGTTAAGCGTAGGAGTGGGAGCTGTAGGTTTCTGTTCAACGCCAGATATGATGCCTGAGTCGTACTGATTCCGTGTTTGTGGAGGGTAGTCGTGATGTTACCGATCCATCTCTTTCTCGGCCTTCCCTTGGCTCTGTATCGAGATGATCGTTTGTTATAACCTCTCAATTGTAATTGGCTTGGATCCATTCTCATAAGGTGACCAAACCACTTTATCTGCTGACGTTCTATATATTATATACAAAGCATTATTCCTCCTCTTTTTCTGGAATCCTCGTTTCTTACTCTGTCTATTGTGATGACCATAGCTGCGATTCTCGAACAATTCATCTCACGTGATGATTTTTCTCTGCTGCGAGGTTGTTAAAGACCATGTTTGATACTGATAACAAAGTGTTGATATGAAAATTGTAGATATTATTTGTCTCTTTTTTTCAATATTGATCTTTGGATGCAGGAGTAATGGTGAAAGTTGATATGCCATTGCGTTTGTTATGCTCAGCGTAACCGAAAGTGTGAAAACAGTTATTGTTGAAGAGACAAAAGAACAAGTTTTCATTTTTATTAGTTTTCACACATGACACTATTGTTTCTCTAAACAAATGTTACCAACAGTTCAATAAGTACGAAATACAGCTATAGAAATATGTTACCTTATTTTATCCTTATATATTACACTATGCTATGCTATGCTGTGCTGTGCTGTGATGTGCTGTGCTATGCTATGCTATGCTATGATGTGATATGCTGTGCTGTGCTATCCTATGCTATGCTGTGCTATGCTATGATGTGCTATGCTATATTATTCTATACTATACTATGGTCAAATATCCTATTCAGGAAGTAGCCATGAACCCATTATTTTTTACTGTAATGATTTTCTAGGCAAAATAAACACGTTCAACAGTTTTCTATTGCTTTCTAAACGGTCTGGGTGCACAATTGCCTGCGGCGTGATTAGAATCCGGTTCCTTGACCGTCACGGACGAGGCAGTGTACCACGCCGCCACAGAGCCGACATATATACTACGGTACCAAAATACAGCACACAATTAGCAAAGAAACAAAAACACTGGCAGAACAGTAGAAACATCTTCAGTAAGAAAGGGTGGGGGGGGGGAGTGTTGATGGCTAATAGAAAAGCCGTCATTCGCCCACTTTCACACGTAATTCCTTAATTTTAGTGAGATTTTGTGCGCCCTTTTTCTTTGTTGGACTATTGTTACGAGGAGGCAATCTTTTTTCGCGTTAAAGGGAGGCCCTCGTTTTGGCGTTAAGGGGAGACTCCTTTTGGCGACGTTCTTAGTACCCAAAAGTCATGTTATGTTTTTCTAGAGAACAACCCACACCCCCCTACCTTTAATATGTGTGGTTGGACATTGGTTTAACGTGTATATACTATACAGAATATGATGGCTTAAAGAGATCTGAGTTATAACGGCAGATTGACGAAATTTATATAATCTATCTGTTCGAGGGCCCTCGACAGTAAAACTGTAGACGGCCATATTCTGTCTTAGGGAGATCTGCCGTGTATGCGTCAGGTGAACAACAGGTGAAAAACGATATTCGTAGCGACTGTTGCGATACATCCGCTCAATATAGATAATAAATAATCATAAATCTGTAACGTGGCTATGAAACGATGCACTCATGCAAAGTATAAAGTCTATACGCTCAGTAATTACAGAGGAAAATGTAAATTTCGGTGGACAACTATTTATTATACCAACATTGCTGTAACAACATAAACTAATTACCATCAACATTGCTCTAACAAAATATACAAATACCATTATTGCTGTAACATTGAGAAATACGATTATTGCTATAACAACATAGACTAATACCATTATTGCTATAACACCATAGACTAATACCATTATTGCTATAACAACATAGACTAATACCATTATTGCTATAACAACATAGACTAATACCATTATTGCTATAACAACATAGACTAATACCATTATTGCTATAACAACTTAGACTAATACCATTATTGATATAAAATATAATAATACTATTACTGATATAGCAACATAGAAAAAATACCATTATTTTTACATAAATATATTTTGTTCTTTAGCAAGAATAAAGTTAAAATGTGTGTGATTAAACTAATTTATTAGAAATATCAACACGAACAACAAACCTGAATATGAAAAACTCTAAAAATCCAGAGAATAAGTACAAGACCACAACTTGTCTCATACAAGTCACTGCTGAAAGCTATAACACAGTACGAACTATTCCGATTGAAGAATAAAAAAACACGCTAATTTTTGCTGACAGATATCATTCAAGATATAAGCGGCTAGTCATTTTGGCGCAACTGTGTGCGCATGCTTTATTCGTGAGTCGCCAGCAACCAAAACCTTTCGGGATATTGTTTCTATGTTTTACGAAAAATTACGCTAGAGCGTGTACAATCGTGAGCGAGCCCACTCCACAATTCTGATTTTTGCTCCACACTTCCAGTGTGACTAATTTGAGAATCTGCTTACATGTGAACCATGAAGAATCATTATGTTTATATCTCCAGTTGAATATGGCAGTTACCAGGTACGGTTTCTACTCTACACCACAAAACAAACGGAGCCGGCACACTGAGCGTATGTAGTTGTGAGCGTGCGCGAGAGAGATTAGGTGCGCCTGCGTGCTCGGTCCCAATCGAAGACTAATCAACTGTGTGTGTGTAACAAGCTGCGGCTTGTAGGTTACATAGAAATTATATACATATATATATATATATATGCCCCTATATATAGTAATATTATATATATATATATATATAAGTTTATGGCTCCGATCGATAGTATGCAATATTGAGTGAGTGAGTGAGTGAGTGAGTGAGTGAGTGAGTGAGTGAGTGAGTGAGTGAGTGAGTGAGTGAGTGAGTGAGTGAGTGAGTGAGTGAGTGAGTGAGTGAGTGAGTGAGTGAGTGAGTGAGTGAGTGAGTGAGTGAGCATATATAATACAATAAATCAAATGCATGATATCATACCACTCCAGTACAAAGAAAATTGAGTAGAATCTCATTCTGAGACGAGTTGTTTACGATGTCTGTGAACGAAACCTCGGCTAAAAGATGAATCAACTATAGTACAACTTTACACTCACACACTTGTGAACGAAACCTCGGCTAAAAGATGAATCAACTATAGTACAACTTTACACTCACACACTTGTGAACGAAACCTCGGCTAAAAGATGAATCAACCCTAATACAACTTTACACTCACACACTTGTGAACGAAACCTCGGCTACTAAATGAATCAACCCTAATACAACTTTACACTCACTCACTTGTGAACGAAAGTTCGGCTAAAAGATGAATCAACCCTAGTACAACTTTACATTCACTCACTTGTGAACGAAACCTCGGCTACTAGATGAATCAACCCTACTACAACTTTACACTCACTTGTGAACGAAACCTCGGCTAAGAGATTAATCAACTCTAGTACAACTTTACATTCACTGACTTGTGAACGAAAGCTCGGCTAAGAGATGAATCAACCCTAATACAACTTTACACTCACTCACTTGTGAACGAAACCTCGGCTAAGACATGAATCAACTCTAGTACAACTTTACACTCACTCACTTGTGAACGAAACCTCGGCTACTAGATGAATCAACCCTAGTACAACTTTACTGTTTGAGCTATTTCCTTTACCCAGAACTTAGCTCACAGTCGAGATAATGGTTAGTCTCTAGGACACAGGTAACATATGACGTCTAACTACAGGAGACAAATATGGCTGTGGAGAAACAAATGATCGTGGGAAAGGACTTTTGGAATGTGCCAATAATTACAAACTAGCTATTGCAAATACTTTAGGTACAGTACAAGTAGACGTCACCACATTGTTCAGTTATTTGCTTTTTCTATGTTTGTAAATTTCATGCTCATCATTTAATAATTGAAATGTGTATTTATTTAGGGTTGGGGTTATGATTAGTTATGGAAAACAAAACTATCGTCACCCTAGTTCAAAACCCTAAAATAAATTAATATTTAAATTATTAAATAATGAACATGAAATTTACAAGCATAGAGAAAGCAAATAACTGGACAATGTGGTGATGTCTACTTGTACTGTACCATACTTTATTTATTCATAAAACATCTATAAGGACTACGTGGCACTCACCGTCAACAGAAATACATAATCAATTATATTATTATTTCTGTTTCAAAGCGATTTACATCATGTTTAATCAAGCCAGGACCAGAATGTTTCCTGGAGCAGATGATGACAGTGACTATGATTTGGTAATGGCAACGCTAAACCTTAAGATAACAAATAAATTTCACCAAAAAATTACTACAGAATAAGATTTGATCTAGGCAAGCTGAAATGTCAAGAAAGCGCATGAATGTTTATGGCAACAGTATGTGGTAAATTTGAAGCATTAAATTTCATTCAAGACGATATCCATATAATGACAAAAAACATGAACTACGTAAAACATTATGATCAATGTTGGACATTTTGGAGACAGAAATACTCGGATAAAAGCCAGATGGATACAAAGTCAGGGGCAGACCTTGCAAATGATGGATTACAGAAATAAAATAGTCAACAAAAACAAACATATATGAAGCACACATAAAAGCCATCTCCATAGAAATCTTCTACCCTGACTATGCAGGATATAACGGGATATAAAGCGAATACAAAGATTGATCGCATGACTGGCGATTAGAAAGATTAAAAAGTAGTAACAAAAAAGACTGACTTGTAAACTACAAACATCTTACAAAATGTATGGTGTGGAAGTATTGAGAAAAGCAAAATAATGGTAAGCAGAAATGACAACACGACTACTGTTAACATCTGAGTGTATGGAAAGAAACTAGAAGATAATACCTTTAAATACTTAATTTATTATATGAACAGCGTTGAAAGCACTACCAAAGAAATAAGACTAGACTTGAAATAACCTCGGCTGTAATGTCCACATTGAATACCAACTTCATATGTGAAAGTTGGACATTTACGGTAGAAATAACGATGAGATACAGACTTTTGAGAACAAATGTAAAAGACGAATATTACGTCTTCGTTATACAGAAAATAAACCAATATATACGTGAGAAACAAAATAAATACTCTTGCAAGCCAACAAGAACATCTCATGGCAGTGTTGAAGCATCGTAAACTTGCGTGGTTTTGGCCACGTGGTGAGTCACGATTCTCTTTCCACAAATATCTGGCAGAGAACAGTTGAGGGTGAAAGAAGAAGAGAAAGTCAGAGCAAAGATGAAGTGATAATATTAAAGACTGGACATGATTAAGATTCTTCTACTCAAACAAAGAACTGATAACAGAGAGGAATAGCAAACTTTGTGTGATCATGTTTCCAGAGTGACGCCCTTACAACCTTAAAATGTTTTGGGTTTGATGATAATGACTTATAAATTATCCGAAACGCCAAATACTCGGCTCCGTGACAATTTAATAAATTTCCATCATGTCAATTGACAGGCTGAACAATTTAAATCAATGAACAAAGTGGTAACTACAGCTGTTGATCAGATAGCAAGTCAATTTTAAATCATAATTTATTAATCAACTCACAATATTGATATCTCGTCTAAAACTATATTGTTTACATATCGACCATGTTTGTCACCGAACATCCTCAATGCTCATGTGATGTGTTTGGTATCTACCAGGAACGTTATATACATTTGTAATGTGTATGTTTTTTGTGTTTTTTTTAAATTGTGTTTTAATCGATTGTGTCTATAATACTGGAGGCAGCAGAATAGCTTGACTAGAGGAAAGATGTTTTCAAAGTTGCAGTTTGGACAACGTTCCGCACATGATACTGCACATAGAAGAAGGAAGGTATATATTCCACAGTTATAATAAAAACAATTAAATTCAAAAAGGAAGCCAGAGGATAAATTAAAAATTCTTGAGTCTTTGTTATATGTTTGTTGTTACTGGGGATACTTCAATACCTGTACGGGATGTTCGTTGTTGTTGTAATAGTCCTTGTGTCGATTGGTCCGTTCTCGGTGACTTAAGTACACAGTTTGAATGTCTTGACAAAATCGCATCTTTTAATGGAGATGCGGTTAGTCAAGTACGGAAAATCTCGTGTACGAGGGTTGCTAGGCGATTTGGTGCCGTTGAACGGACTGGTTCAATTCCCGTTAGACTCAAGAATTGATAAAAAAATCAATGTATTCTTCTTGTTCGTTCAGACTTCTAAGTTGATGACTCTGACAGTTAGACTTTCAACATCAGGATCCGAGCGGTGCTGTAAATTTCTTCATGAAAAGGAGACTAGGCATGACCAAGTGCTTCGTCGTTTTTTCATCGTACGTTGGGCAGGTCTGCAATAAATGCTTAGTTGTCATAGTGATGGTGTAATAGGTGCACAAATATTCTAATGCTCATCTTGCAATATCATATACACTGAAATAAGTCATCTGCGCTGTTTTGATCTATTTTTTTTCGAACCCCGTTTCGTTAAGGAACGACTCTACAACTAGCACTCTCTATAACACTCCAGCCCATATTTCCTATCGCGAAGGACAGGTTTATCTTTGAACACACTTCATAATCATTCTAGATTTATCCGTTATCAATTGAATTGTTGTAAGGTTTATTTCCCCATTGCTCATGCTCTGTATTTACGCTGAAAATGTTTATAATGTTATGGAAGTTGGTAATTGTCTCGTTATCGAACATCTTTCTTCATACTTTTAGCAAGATACAGGGTGTCTATACAGTAGCAGTGCACTAAATTACATTGCAGATGACACTAAGTTGCATGAATTGTTTAATTGTGGGTATTAAGTATAGCTCCGTGTGACATCAGTAATGCAACAACAACATTTATGAAAAACACTGCTTTTCATGTCAATCGCGTACTGGATAAAGTGGCTCATGATACAATAAAGTGTATTTCTACGGCAGGCGTTGAAACCGGTGCACACGGTAACTTCTGCACGAATTTTCTCATTACGTTTTCCATATTTTTACCTCCATTACTAAAGTTCCACTAGAAATAATCTTTATTCAGCTGTTAGCGTCATTATTGGTCAGCTAAACGAATAAACGTTACTCTGCAGCTAATAGCAATCTGGCGATACACAGATCCCATACAAGTGCACAACTGTCAATTATTTCATATTCAACATATACATTTCTTTTCAAATTCAGTGCACGGGGACTAGATCAACAGTATGCTTTTATCTTTTGATGAAACAAGGACACTATGGTAAGTTGAGATTTCAAAACGAAAATTACTCACTTCTTTGAAGAAGACAGATTTTCATTTTCTTCTTCTTCTGCGTTCGTTTTCAAACTCCTGCAGATTAGAAGGATGTAGTCCGGAGAACGTAATGCTGCGATATCTGCGCCTTTCGGCCTGACACATTCGACTTCAGTATGGCTTTGGGTCGCTGACCCTATATGGGATGGGACAGCCAACTCCATCCCATAACCCCCTTAGTCGCCTTTTACGACATGCGTGGAAGGTAAACAGTGTTGCTATTCTTTGCTCCCCTTTCGGGCCCCGGCAACACACGGGTGAGGTTTTCATTTGAAAATCGGTAGTCTTTCATATTCATACTCCTGGACATAAATAACAAAACATTTGTTAGTTAGTTAGTTAGTTAGTTAGTTAGTCGTCGGATCATCATCACTGCAAACTGGACACATCCATAGTTGCTCCGATCTCTCCTTGAGTGTATCCGCCATCACACTTCTGCTGACAGTACCGGTCCTATGCTGGTTGACCATCATTCTTCTGCGCCCTCCAAAATGTTCACCTCTAGCAACACCGCATCTCAATCCCTGATCTTTAATCCTAGCCATTGAAAAGGAATCATCATCCACATTAGTCTCACTCTCGCGTGTTATATCTCTTAAGGAGTTTAAAACGTCAGCGCGATCCATTGCCCCATCGCCCTTTGCCACAATCGCACACGATGCAAGTTGATCCGCTCTTTCATTGCCTCGAACGCCCACATGATCGGCACGAAAATAAATGTAACCGCTTTCAAGCTCGCATTTCTCAAGGCCTCGATCCACTGTTCGCGAACGAGACCCACTTGTACCTTCTTAATCATACTCATAGAGTCACTCAAGATGCAGACCTGCGTTACTTTCTGTGTGCGTAGCCACTCAAATGCCTTGGTCACCGCCATAGTCTCCATGGTCATACTACTCGTAGTGACCGCAAAGGCACCACTTTCCTCCTTGATCGTTTTACCTGCGCACTGAGCTGTAAAGGCCCAAGCACTGCGAACATGCCTAATTACAGATCCATCAGTGTATATAATCACATCCCCTTCTTTTGTATTCTCACTGATTAAAGCTTGCACTTCTTTCTCCACAGCTGTGGGACACCATTCTCTGCATTCCCTGCTAAGTGATATTACTACTCTCAAACAAGTTTCGAAATCTGTGGGTAGACCTATCCATTCCGCACAAGCTGCCACATCCTGTAATCTGCACACGCTTTGTATTACATCCTCAGCACGTCCCATCCACGACCTTCCTCTCTTGAGTCTGCTGCCTTTAACTTTCTGTATTTCGGAATGCAACGGGTGTTCCTTATCTGCATGTATTTGAAGGTACGCCCGTGCACGGCAATACTGTAATCTATGCTCAGCTGTTGGGCAGTCAAGTAGGTATCGCATAGCTCTTGTCGATGTGTCTCTTGTGCATCCCAGAATGATACGCATTGCTGCATTCTGGACTCTATCCAGTCTTTCGATCTGAGTTTGGCTAAGAGTCAGAATTGCCAGTGCATATTCCACCACAGCCACAACCAAACCCTGGTACAAAAGAAATAACAATCTTTGCTCACACTGCGCAGCAGCCATAACCTTCATTGCTGCTAAGCCTTTGCCTGCCCTTATGATAATGTGGTCAACATGAAAAACTTAGAAAAACATTTGTGTGAGGGAGAAGACGTTGTTATTGGCTTTTTATAATAATGCGCGCTAACCACGGTGTTTATTATATACTGTTCTTTTACCTGCGGGGAGGGGGTAGGGATACGTGAATCTTCTCTAACACCCACTCTCCCCCCCCCCCCTTCTCATTCTAGCTACATGCCTGATTTGAACAGCCTTTGATATTATTTAACAAACATGGTCAGCGAACGATACAGTTTGTCGTCAGATCAATATCACTGAACTCCGGACGCGTGCATAGGTTCTCCGATCTCCACTTAAGTGTAACCAATAGTACGCGATGACTGACAATCATAGTTTTCTGTTGCTTGAAGAACATTCTTCTAAGCCCACAGTATAATTTCTGGCAGTTCCGCATTTCAAGAAGAGTATTTTTATTCTGAACATGACAAATGAATTATTACTCTCGATAATTTCCTTCGTCCATGCTATTTCTTGTAAGAAATTCAATATGTTAAGCTGATCCATTGGTCTACCGTCAGATACAGTAACAGTGTCCGCCAGCCGATCTTCCCTCTCATTTTATCGAACATGTATGATCAGGTATAATAATAAATGAACGTAAACGAACGAACCAGTTTTGCAGGCCAAGTGGTTCATCAGTTAAAACGCAGCGACTGCTTGTTCTCGTCTTTCTACATCATGTTATGTATGAGGTGGCACTACTCTACAGACTAGGTTAAAGATTTACGGAACGAGTGGTACTTTCCTGTGCTGTCTGGTGAAACATGGACTATTTAAAAGTGTCATATGATGAAGCTCAATCGCTTCTACACAATTTTAACTTAGAAAGGTAAGTGACAATTTTACCTTAGAAAGGTAAGTGACGTAAGCTAGCAGGATAAGATATTTGTATCACAATCCTTGAAATAGCGGGTACACTTAGAATTGATTCAATGTTGTTGCAGTCATAAATACTATGGGTAGGTTCTGTAGTACATATGTCAGATCGCCATCTACAAAATATATTCCTTTATGGAGAGATGTAGAAGGAAACATTCTCAAGGAAACCAAACGCTAGTTTCATTTAGAAAAATTATATATAAAGTTGGACTGGTTAAAGTTATCACTGAAAGCTGTCGACATAACCCATAACACATTAGAAGACCCTCGAAGCAGCTGCACTGCATTCTTCAATACTAAATGCAGCATTTTCTGGGGAGGGGGGGAGGGAGAGACAAAGAAACGCAGCTGCTCAACAAAGGAGACTGGGTAGAAATACACGGCCGAATCAACGGCCTTTTCGGTTGGCAACACATGTGCACATAGCTTATCCCCAATCTGATCTCAAAAATACGGGCATAACTCTTATTTTAATTTCCTAAAGTGGATGTAACAAATGGTCATCATCAATTGCGATAGACAAGCAATATATATTTGTGATTGTTTATTGTTCACCTGTGTGTTTCCAGGGACAAAATGGGGAGCTAGGAATTGTAACATTGTGACCTGTCACGTCGTAAGAGACGACTGGGGGCGGGGGAGGTTAGACCTGGAGATGACTACCCACCATGTAAAACTTCAATGTAACTCAAGAATGTTATTCTAACATTGGATGTATCGTAGCCAAGCTGTAAATAAAGACAAAACGCATTCCATTCTCAAGAATATATCCTACACAACTCAAGACTATATCCTACACAACTCAAGACTATATCCTACAAAACTCAAGATTATATCTTACACAACTCAAGAATATATCCTACACAACTCAAGAATATATCCTACACAACTCAAGAATATATCCTACACAACTCAAGAATATATCCTACACAACTCAAGAATATATCCTACACAACTCAAGAATATATCCTACACAACTCAAGAATATATCCTACACAACTCAAGAATATATCCTACACAACTCAAGAATATATCCTACACGACTCAAGACTATATCCTACACAACTCAAGACTATATCCTACACAACTCAAGAATATATCCTACACAACTCAAGACTATATCCTACACAACTCAAGAATATATCCTACACAACTCAAGAATATATCCTACACAACTCAAAAACTATATCCTGCTCCATTCTCGAGACTATATCCTGCTCCATTCTTAAGACTATATCCTACAAACTGAAAGAAGTTTGGGCGTTGGTGAAGGAGACATTGGCAAAGAGGACGTACCTATTTTAGTCCAAATTTACCGTCGAGAATTTCCTATATCAAAAATCTGAATTTCATCAGGCACCGGGGAAATAAACTGCCTAACTGAACGAGAAATTATTCACTGGCAACAGAATATCTCGTGCGAGTTAGACGTAGTCCAGCCAAGTCCAAATACATGCCTACAGATTCCAGCCCGGAAACTGCATCTCAGGGACATGTTTTTGTTTGCAAGGTCACCGACACATGCACCGTTCTGACACAAAGTTCATACACACGCATGCCTATGACGTATTGTAAGGTTGAACCACGCTGGGGAAGCTCAGGCGAATTAAAGGCGTGCCCTATTTTAATGTGCTTATCCTAAAAGACGTACATTAAACCATAGCACAACTGATTTTACACACCTTGGCAGACTTAAATCGCGAACATGCATGCTAGTTGAGTTTGAATACAAACCAGCGAACAAATGTTTGCGTTACCAACACGAAATAGTGTGGATTGAAGTGTGTTGTTCTGCTGGTTTACAGTGGAGCTGCTTTATGTGCATCTTCCGGTCCAGTGCATCCGATTTCGGCACGCTTTTATTTCAGGTAAACATCCATAGCCTTTCACACCCTTCATATTTATCACCAGTGCTTTACGCTGTGACAGTTTACCACCTACTGTGTCCTTGGACTTGACAGGCCAAAATGTATTTCTGGTTAGCAGTTTCCGGGCTGACTTGCAACTAGTTAGAGTGTTTTCCTTCACGATATCTATCTGGCAATATTATCAGTAAGTGCACATGACCTCTGACATTTAGTAATTTGAAAGTCAGATAAAATAGTCGTTCTGGCAAACAAATCAATAATGGTCAGAGAGTGCTAGGTAATGAAATATCGCGCAAGTTAATTTAAGAATGAATACGTGTTCCATAATCTTTCTTCATTGTTTTCTTGATTTATTTCTTGAAAACAAGTTTCAGTTGTTATTATGTTATGTGCATCTTCTATGTGACTGATTTACTAGATTTCCGTCTTTATGAATCTTATAGCAAATCAGCATTGGTACCGTGAAGAGGGGGAAAAAACAGACAGTGGAACATGTGTCTTAAGACTGTCGTCTTCATGAGTAGAGTAGAGACATTGAGTTAACCTAGCTACCTGAAGGAAAACTATACGACGATATGGTAAACATAATTGCACATATATAAAAGAGATACAACGTACTAGTACAATTAAGTCCAATATCTAAATATCTAAAAAAAAAAAAAAATTAAATCTAAATGTGGTTTTTTTTTTAGTTTATCATGTTTTTCTATTTATGCTAGAATAGGGCTACTGCATTCTCTTTTAAGTGAAAATATAGTAAGGAAAAAGCAGACTCATAAAGTCAAAGACAGTGTGAAGGATGATGATGTATTCATGGATCTGTGCACTACAGCGTAAAATCTGGCTCAAGTTTTAATGTAGTACAGTGGTCTCAGATCGGAATGGGGCGCACTACTTTCAATATGATGTGATGTCTTTACTGCATCCTTCCAATTGCTGAGAGTGTTTTTGTTATAGCTATTATTGCTTCCCATCGTACTTTACACAAATGTTTGAGTGACATTTATAGCTCAGTTCGTACCGTATTTTTATCGCATTATTTTCATCATAATTATATTTAACTGTTTCATGTTATTTCGTTTGGTCGGGGATCTCAATGGCATGATACCTAAGCCGTTCTTCTTAACACTTAGGAAGTCTCGAATTCGAATGCCACTGGTAACTCGTTTACAAAGTTGATTACTTCGGCGATCTCCGGAAATTATCGCCTGAAAATACGGATATGCGCCATGAGTGGTACCGTCGGCCCCTTCGCTGAGAGTGATGAAATGCAAGTTGTTGATAAAGGGATTTATGGTGTTCAAACCTTCATCCATCTTAGCAAATTAAAACATTATTTTTAGTAATAGTACGGAGTACATATGGAGCATGACAGTCTACAATATAATACCTACTGATTATTGGGAAGTCAAGCATTCTTATTGGCTCATTTGACAATTTCCTGGGTTTTCATTGGTGAATATGATTATATTGTGTGTGATAGTAAAACTTTTTTTTTCTAGTCGTTCGCAGTTTAACATATTTGCACAGCATTTCCGGTTTTCTTGATAAATGCTGCTGTATTTAAATGTTCTTAAAGAATACCACACAGTTTTCTATGGAATTCTGTCTCAGTGGGACAGTGATCCACTCTCAACTGGTTTAGTGTAATGCAGTCTTGCAGAATACTTTCCGTAATCTGTGCTGCCTGTTCACATGAACACTGAGGTGATAGAACCATTATTATAATTAACCAAAATATCCGATGATATCCGATAAAATGGAAAGTCCCGCAGTAATCAAACGAATAAATGGTAAATACTAAATAAAGTAAAACGGTTACTGTAAATATCTAACTATCGATGTAAAACATAAATAAATAACAATAACACAAAGAACAATGATAGTTATCCACGTATCGCTCCAACCGAGATCTTTTTCAAGATTCAAATAAATAACGATCAAATAATAGTTTTAAAAAATCCATAAAAATATTGAAAACTAAAATGACTGGGACATTGTTTTCCTTACCAAACAACATTACCCAGTAACGATGCACTACACATATCTTGTAAATGGCAAAAACTCGAAGGACAATTGCCAGTGGTGATAATGGATCAAATGGAAGCCTAACGTAAAAATGAAAAATGCAGAAATAGCAAATGGGGCCAACAGTGAGCAATGCCAAACCGGGGGTGGGAGGAGAGAAGAAAGGGGAAGGATAGAGAAGGAAATTAGTCGCAGGGGGGGGGGGGCGGGGTGTTACCAATAGATGCAGAGAACATAGATATGTGTAAGGATGAAAAGTAATTGACAGTGTCTGGGATAGATATGCATAAGAAATATACACATATCCGCATGCAATCACACAACATATATATATATATATATATATATATACATTCCATTTGAATATATACAGCAATACCCATATGCCCATATATACGTGCACATATAGGTAAAAATATCTAAACATATATATAATAGTCAAAGTTAATATCTTCATGTGAGCGAATGTGTATGAGAATACATGTATATATCTCTATGTGTGCAAATATTCATGTTATGACATGCATTTATGTGAGAAAATGTTTATGTGAATGGTTGTATATATTTTTATGTCAATGCTTGTTTATGTTAATACTGTTAATACATGTACAGTGTCCGCATTTTGTGTCATCATGTACACCTATTCTTGTGTGAACCCTTACTTGTGTGTAGATGCATTTACATGCTTGTGCATTATATGTGAATATCTTTCGTATATCTATGTATTGATCATGTTAAAGATATATACCTTATATGAGTTTCTTATATATATGTATATTATATATGTGCGTGTGTTTATTTATGCACCTATGCACATGTTCATGTTATGCACATGTCTGTATGCACATGTATGTTTTGATATCTGTATGTACTTTTATATATATATTTAGATACTTGCACGTATATGTGCACGTATATATAGGTATTGATGTTCATATTCAAATAGAATGTACATATATATGTGTTTAGTTGTGTGGCTGTATATGTAATATGTGTGTGTTGTGATGTATATTTATCCCAGACGCTGTCAATTGCAATTCATCCTTGCACATTTCTATACTCTCTACGTCTATTGGAAGCGCTCCTGTGACTATTTCTTTTTTATCCTTCCCATTTCTTCTTCCACCCCCCCCCCTTTTCCAGGTTTGGTCTTGCTAATTGGTGGTCCCATTCTTTATTTCTGCATTTTTCATCTCTTACGCTGGACTTCCATTTGATCCCTTATCACCACTGGCAATTGTCCTTCTAGCCATTTCCATTTCTGTCTATCAATGAGGTGTTCAAGAACCGTTGCTTTTAATAGTGAAACGACGAACACCAGCACAAACACTAGCATGGTTTGGGCATGTATGTAGACATGATTCCTTGTCAAAAACAATACTGCAGGGAACTGTCGACGGAGGAAGAAGCAGAGAAGGTCAAATAACGGCATGAACAGTCAACTTCAACATCAAGGAATGGACAGGAAAAGATATTTCACACTCATCCGCATCGCTGAGGATAGAATTCCCTGAAGGACTCTGTGTGCTGAAGCATTCAATAGGTACCACTACTACCCTGAAGAGTTACGGGTTTATTGATTGATTGATTGATTGCGCTAACTTTAGCTCACACATTGAACTCACGCGTTTATGCCATGTACAAGACATGCGTAGTGCATCGTTACTGGGAAATGTTTTTTGGTAAGGAAATCAATGTCCCAGTCATCTTAGTTTTCTTTTTTTACCATTATTTGACCATTGTTTCTTGAAAAAGGTATATACGATACGTGGATAAGTTGAACCGATACGTATAATTGTCATTGTTCTTTGTTTTATTGTTATTTATTTATGTTTTACATCGATAGTTAGGTATTTATAGTAAACATTTTACTTTAGGAGAACCATTATTAGTATATTTAAGTGGGTGTTTAGTCTGTTGTGTCCTGTTCTGTGCGGAAGATGGTAACTTGATTAACTCTGTCAAGATAGTGATATATGTCTTTTGGGACACAGTCAAATGACAACTATTGTGGAAATCATGAAAATAGCCAAATTAGTCATTTTAGAAGGCTGGATTTCCTATTAGCCAGTAGGTCGTATACTGTAGACGGCAATGTACAGAGTTACTTGTGTATAATGAAACCCTTACCTGCGTCTATTCAATTTCAAGTGGAGGTTTTTTCCTTCCACAAAGGTGAACATAAATATACAGATGAAATGATATTGTGTTTCCACAAGAGTTTCGCTGTATTAACATATCAACCTACTGTTGCATCTAATAGATAGACATTCAATGTAATTGTATGCCAGATTGTCAATATTTCGTCAAGAATATCGACTTTTTCTCTATGTAGGAATATGTTTATAGTATTGTTCGTGTGTGACGATCGAAAAATAACAACAATAAATAGCAATGCATGTTTTCAATGCATGTCATAAGAGGGGACTAAGGAGGTATTGAGGATGTAATGGTGGCCCCATCCCATAGAATGTCAATGTAACACGAAAGCTATGCTGAGTTTGCATGTTTCGAGTGGAAATGCGTAAATCTCGCAGGTAAGCCAGGAGACAAAATATTACATTCTCTGCGGTACATACTGCTAACCTGCAGGAGTTTGAAACCAAGTTCTGAAGAATAATAATGATGTTTGCTCAGTGCAGAATGCGGCGCTTACATTCTTTTATTTTCAGCACAAAACTCTGAGAACCACACGGGATCTATGAGAAAAACTTAATCTGCACGTACTGATATCAGTGCTCACAATAAAATATTCGGTATATAACTCATTAGCCACAGCTTATTTTAGCGTTTAGACGGAATTAATTTTTTTGCAATTTTTGTGTGTGCCCATCTGTCACTAGAAACAAGAAATAGTAGCTCTAAATATATTTCAATTATAATGTGATATATTTTTTCAAACATAAATTAACAGAAAATATGGTTATCACAAGTTTATTTTGAATTTTTAAAATTGTTTTTATTATTGAAAAATTGGTACTATACAAGAATCAGTGAACAGGCTTCTACGAACAAAAAGCTAACATAATGAAACTGAACGAAATTCCGATAAAGACACATATTCCGACACAGCCAACGTTTTAAACGTTTAGTATTAAGAGCCCCCTATCACTCGATATGCACTGAGTGGGGGGTTGTTGTCCAGTGTGTTGCACGGAAATCGATAATCAGTATATTTGTTCACATTTTTTTAAATCTCCGAGAAACGGTAGCTCAGTGCAATAGCATATGAAATTAAAATGTCAGAATGTTGTCACGTGATTTGTCCACTGATTCTTGTATTGAACCGAAAAATTAATTTAATATACAATAAAAAAAAATAATTTATAAATTAAAGAAATTTCGAACATGAATTGTGAACTTACCAAACTTCCGAATGAATAACGTTCACTCAAACTACTAGTTTTGTAGATAATCCATTACGAATGCAAAAATGTATAGTATGTAGGCATAATGCTTTAATTGTG
Organism: Meghimatium bilineatum; assembly: GCA_034231615.1. Classification (NCBI taxonomy): domain Eukaryota; kingdom Metazoa; phylum Mollusca; class Gastropoda; order Stylommatophora; family Philomycidae; genus Meghimatium; species Meghimatium bilineatum. The sequence goes on from CM067322.1 coordinate 36,235,253, forward strand.
TTTGTTAGCCTATTCCCAAATAATCGGACCTGTTCTCTGAGATTTGAATCATCTAAGACTTCGATCGATATTTATGTCAAAGTATCATACAAATTTTCGTAAATCTATGTTACCAGTTATTGCCAAGTTGGATTTCAGTAATTAATGCGACCAAAATAAATAAAATAGTTATACTTTCACGAAACATAAATTCGCTCGAAAATATATAGGCCATAGAAAATATTAGGAAAAATGGCGTCACATGCCACTCATGATCAAAATTTATCAATAACTTACAAAAATGATATAATAACACATTAGAATCATGTCAGAAGTAATTTGGACATCTTACACTTTCGATCGAAATCATCTTTGTGTTGATATAAATACCGAAAATTATTAAATAAAATCAAAAAAATGTCCACCTCGCTTTATCGACGGTCCGTAAAATGTAGTAAGGAATTTGAAACCAAATTCAGAAGAAAAATAATAATGTTTGCTTAGTACAGAATGCGGTGCTTACATTCTTTTATTTTCAGCACAAGACTGAGAACAACACGGGATCTAGAAGAAAAACCTAATCAGCACGTACTGATACCAGTGCTGACAATAAAATATTCGGCATCTAAATTAACTGTCATGCTAGACATTACTTTTCCCCCCGCAGGAATCAGTGACCTTAACCCTGGTGCTTACCGAGGCTTAATTATAGCAAAAACAAGTAATCATAGAAAAGGTCATGAAATGCCTTTACCGTGTCTATCATTAACGCCTAAATCCACTACTGGACGTTTAAACAGCTCATAGTAAATGCCAAGCAGTGATCTATCGAAATATAGACTGGTTGCTGATTATACCACAGTGTCATATCATCATTGGACAAATGTTAATGTGCATTAATTACGAATTACATCAATTCCCGATAGGTCACCATTTAGTGGTTCAATTTCTAGATACTTTGTATAAGTCGCATGTACATCAAAACTTCTTTTAATCAAGTTATATAATTATGTATTCATACTGTACGTGTTGTACTTTGATTGTCTGTGGGAAGTGCTTATGTTTCCAAAATGTAGTAAAACAAAATTAGCAAAAGTGACTGATCACCAAAATGAAAAATTAATCCATACTTTTGCCACGAACAGACACAAGAAGAAAAAAAACCAATCGTCTTCTGCTTTCGTTCTAAAACTGTTGCTTCGGTTAATTACGGAATGATATGTCCACATTTTAACGAAACAAACCATATATTATTTAACGAAACGAACTCTCGCTGAAGGCGCAAACAACGCAGCATTAATTCGATCTGCGCGCAGCGCACTGAGATGCCTTCCCCTAGAAATCCCTGGGGGCGCTCTCAGTGCATTTCTCGCACATCGAATGGTCGCCAGCAGAAGCTGTGTTTTATATTTTATCACAGCGTCACGGATGTCGTATGAAATCAAGTCTAATATTTAAAATGTGGAATAGATGGGGATATATTTCCGTACACAGCCGCTGCTTCTTAACATGTAGTTCATGATTTGTGCCATGGTTTACTGAAGTTTTAATGAATTAAAGTTTTCTATTTATTACTTGTTCCTCTCTACCACAAGAAACACCACAAAACTCAGGTTGTTTAACTCCACCATTATCCCTATTCTATCATATGCATGTGAAAGTTGGAAAACCACAGATAAGAGACTAAACACCTTTGAAAACAAATGCACCATTATGAATGTTAATTGGGGAGACTTTAAATCTAACACTATTATACGAGACGAAAGCAAACAAACCTATATATCTTCCTTCATTAGACAAAGACGATGGTCTTACATTGGTCATGCTCTCAGAATGAACAGCCTAAGAATTCCCTATCAGTCACTAAATTTGGTGCCACTGGGAGTAAGAAGAAGAGGGAGACCTACAGAAACTCTACGAAGAACCATTAATAGAGAATGCATGTCAATGAACCTAAACAACACCTAAGAACAGAAAGGCCTGGCAACACAAAGACAGATAAAAAGCTATAGTTTCTGCCATATGAGCCGCCTATGGCCCTGGAGGAACACAACCTAACAATTAACATTAGAGTCTGCAGCTTCGTTGTTATTATTCTAGTAATTAACATTAGAGTCTGTCCAAAAATTACGTCAACAATTTTTTCTACTTTTTGGCCCCTCCCTCCACCCAATCAAGGGAACCCTCACCCCGGGATCCCCCCCCCCCCGGGGGGTTTATTATGTCACAAAATGTATCCCTCCATCCCCTTTTCAACACAAAAAGAAACTAAACAGAAAAAGAAGAATACTGGCTACATTATATCTATTTCGAATTCCAACAATATAATGTAATGAATGTGTGCTTTCTTACTACATTCAGGACCGTAGACACATCTTCGGAAAGGAGGGGGGTCATTCTCTAAAATAAATACGAATTACCTAGTTTTTGTGCTGCATTTAGTGGTTGTGGGATCCTCCAATGTGGAGTGGGGGATCTCACTCAATTTATTTTGTTTTTCTTTCTAGCACTAAATGTAATGTTTAGTGTCTTAGTGGGAGATGTTGCCCCTACCTCTAATCTACGGAACTGACTACAACCAAGCGGTCTGGGTTCAAGTTCACTTGTATGATATTAAGCCCCTTGAATGGCAGGGATATATAAACATAATAGACACATTTGGGCTGTAATCACTTGCTGCTTATATAAAAAATATTCCGGTCAACCCAGCCAGTATGAAGTTGCTGAACACTAAACAAACTCCCGACCACGCTAGTCTTTCGTCTAACACTAGCTAGTTAGGTAGGTGCATGTGTGAATAAACCTGTAGTAACTCCCTTTCCTTTTCCACCTATTTCTGATTTATTTCACTGTCGTCTATACACTGGCAGGGTACTCAGGTCTGCATTGTTTCGAGTGTGCAGCCGCTCCCGTCAGGATACCCTCAAGAACACTCAAAGGTCTTCTTCTAGGGTCAAACCTGTTCTCAACTTTCCACCCCATAGCTCCGATGTCCGTGATGTCCTACTCCGACAGCTACCTCTTCTTCCGTCGGATTCCAACACGTGTAATGTATTCTGAGGACCCCCCCCCCCCCTACCCCCTCTCTCTCGTTGCTTATAGACGTGATAATAATAGGAATCTATTGATCAGGGGTCATCTCAAGCATGACGTTCTTAATCATTTCGACACTTTCAGCTGCAAACGTAAGAGATGCTACATCTGTATCTATATCACCCAGGCCCAGTCTGTCACATTCTCCACAACCACCTTCACCAATGAAGAGAGTTTGTGTGTCCCTTATTTTCATTTATGCTGTTACTTGCAAGCAATGCACCATGACGTACATAAGTGAGACCGGAAGGAGACTCGCAGATAGATTCTGTAAACATATCTACAGCATAAAAAATCCAGAAGAGCATTCACTGTTGCTGACCACTTCAATGGTATAGACCATCGGGATGCATACAATATTCAGGTGACGACCATTAAGTAGTGCTTCTATAATGGCCAGACCCGTCGATTGAATTTGCACGATTGAACCCTTTGGGATCAATGCCAGTTAGTCGTGTGGATTATATCGTGTTGTTCCGTCATTTCTGTCTTGTTTCACCGATTTTTGTGTTTATTTTGTGTGTGTTGTTTCAACTCCGATCTAGTTTTAACCCTTCCGGGTTAAATCCATATTTTTCCCTGCCATGCCACGTTCATACTTGTTTTTATTGTGTATGTAGTCTTGATAAAGGCCTTTTGCTCAAAATGTCCATTTGTGTGTTATGTGTTTCCAGTAATTAGCATTTTAGAATGAAATAAAACATAATAAACGTTATGCGAAAAATTGTAAACATTGCTAGCAGAAAGCTCAAATAAAACATGTTTATTATGACATTAGAATTAATAATCTACCATCAAGTCAAGACATGGGGGCTGTCAAGACAAGACGATGGGAGGGGTGGGTGCTGTCCATAAATTATATCACACATTTTGGCACTCCCCCCCCCCAGTTTTCTTAACTAGTCAATAAACTAGGTACCCTCCACCTCTCAATTTTTCAAAAAATAACCCGAAAGGTTATTTAGTGACATAAATGTTTCCAATTTTTTCTTTTTTTTTCTTAAACTCACACAATTTAATTATTTAATTGGTGTATAAAGAAATTGTTTTGTTGACGTCAACTTTTGTCAAGCCTCCACCCCTTCCTCTAGCGAATAATAGTCAAATTTTCTTAGACCCCTTCCCCAAAATTTGTTGATGGAATGTTATGGACTGACCCACCCCTTCTTTTTGTTAGCAGGTTTCTCTTTCAAATGGTTTGCTTCAAACTGAACATATTAACATAACTCCATGTTATGTTTACCGTTGGCACAACTTCCGTGCATATACCGCCATCTCATTTGCGGCTGTCTCAGGTTAACAAAAATGTCATGTTTTGGATAGTGACCTGTCTGTAACTGACATTGTCAAATCAGACATTGGTGGTTCTTCTTTATTTATCTTCTTTTCTCTGCGTTCCACACAAGCAAATGAGAAAGTAATGTAACATTTCATCTATTTTTCCCACTAGTCTTCTGTTACTTTCCCGGCCACGACAAGTTTCACTAGTATTGTAATAAGCTATGACTAGTTCAAATGATGTCTGTATGGTAGCTGCCCAGGACAGAAGCAATATTCAGGGGTGTCACAGCCGAAATAAATATCCCGTAATGATGGGGGGGGGGGGAAGAGACACTTGGTAATAGCACCACAATTCCGAGTATCGATACTGTATGTGGTTTTTAAAACATCATGTCTCGAATTTGGGTTGAAAATTAACGCAGATCTCAGCCTCTGTTTGTAGTTGTCATGGCATTACTCTCTAACCTTGTTCAACAGTCTTTACCTCTAACAGAATGTACCTTGTCCAACAATCTCTACCTCTAACAGAATGTACCTTGTCCAACAATCTCTACCTCTAACAGAATGTACCTTGTCCAACAATCTCTACCTCTAACAGAATGTACCTTGTCCAACAATCTCTACCTCTAAATAAATGTGCCTTGTCCAACAATCTGTACCTCTATCAGAATATACCTTGTCCAACAGTCTCTACCTTGTCCAACAATCTCTACCTTGTCCAACAGTCTCTACCTTGTCCAACAATCTCTACCTCTAACAGAATGTACCTTGTCCAACAATCTCTACCTCTAACAGAATGTACCTTGTCCAACAATCTCTACCTCTAACAGAATGTACCTTGTCCAACAATCTCTACCTCTAACAGAATGTACCTTGTCCAACAATCTCTACCTCTAACAGAATGTACCTTGTCCAACAATCTCTACCTCTAACAGAGTGTACCTTGTCCAACAATCTCTACCTCTATTGTCACGGTGGTATCTATCTACCTACACAGTGCTTATAGTACTTGTGTAACAAAATGAGATAGAATAAACAACACTATAAGAAATCTAGTGAAAACAATATCATGCAAATAATACATAGACACACAGAAGATCAAATGGTTCAGCCACCTAATCAGAATGGAACCAGATTGTAGTCCATCAATAGTTTTCAATAAAAGATCATCTGAAAAGAGAAACAAAGGAAGACCCAGATGAAGATGGATAGGTGACATCACAGACATACTAGAACCCTAAGGCTGCACTATAACAGCGGCATCACAGTTAGCAAAAGAAAGAAGACTTCTTTCTCCCCATGGCGCTTAGTGGAACACATGGATAGGACAAGATAAGTCAATGCCTTATTAGACTAACAATAATAGGAGACTGCAGTAAAATTGTATAAAAATAGTACTTGTGTAAAACACAAGGTTGACTAGCTTTACAGTGACTGCACAAATTATTAGACTATAGGGTATGAGTGTGAAGAAATACAAATAACAGTATTCAAAACAGCTACAACGCTTCAACCATAAGGTCTTTTTCAAGAAAATACAACACAAACAGTAAAATCAGTAGAAATAATAATGCTACTGCAAAAGCACTCAACTGCAAACATTTAACAACAGAGACATCCAAGGTAACAATGATATACATATAAATAAGTATTGTCAAAGAGGGCGTGCATACAAACAATAGATGATGAATGAGAACAAACAAAACAACTATGCCTGAAAACAATATTAATGACAACACAACTTCTGTGATACATAGAAATGTGTAGCGATGCCAGCATCCGCAACAAACTATGCCAAAATGATCTGAAACATTAGCCCTCCGATGACTGTGGACCAAGATGTCATTATGATTTTTGTCACACCTATAGGCAACAAGAAAGGGAAAGGAAAGTCTTGGAAGATGGCATGAGTTTGGGAATCAGACTGGAGAAGGGAATAATGTTTGAACAAGACTCTATGGACAGTTTTCTGACCTTGCAATAAAATTAATTGTATTAATTCTGTTGGAAAAAGTTAAAACAAACTAAACATACAAGTAACAATATAGAACACCTGCATTGTCAGTGAAAAACTTTATATATCAATGAACTTACATGATTATGTATCAAAACACCAATGGCACAAACATAAACAATTGACAACCAGTTATCTCCACACATATGAACAGAACATTTGAATGTCATGCATGCCTAAAATAAATCTTTAATACAGTGTAATATTCCTTTGTACATATGTGAGAGTTAACGTGGAAATGAAGAGAAGATAAGTTTTTGACAACTAATTTTGCAGATGAATATTGCATATCACTTATTCATTCATTCATTTTCTTTTAACGCTGAAATTAGCACATAGGGCAGAGGTCAGATTCTCCAATTCTGTCCATTCAAAGTTATTCTGTGCAGTTTTTGAATAGTATGAATATTGGTTGCTTTACTTTCTCTAAGTATTGTTCTTCTGAGTGTTTCCTTTGGTCTACCTCTGGCACTTCTGCCTGTTGGTATCCATGCAAGAGATTGGTAGTGTATTCTGTTATTGTCAGGAGATCACTTATACAGAACATAAAACCAATGTATATATAAGAAATATAATAAATATTCCTACAGTTCAACAAGAACATCTCCATGCAATGGTGAAGCATCACAAACGTGCATAGTTTGGGTAGGTGATGAAGCATGACTCCCATTCTAGACCGCCCTGGAGAAGACAGTCAAGTCTGGAAGAAGAGGGAACAAAGGAAAGTATGGGTTGAAAATATCCAAGACTGGACAGGATTCAGTTTCTTCATACTCAAACAAGGCACTGAAAATGATAGAATTTCTGTACTGTTTATAAAATGACACCTCTGCGACCATGAGGAGTAACGTGGTTGATGATGAAGTTTTAAATAGGCCTATCTAGGATCCGGCAAACATAGTGATGGAAAATCCCAAACTGAATTAAAGATAGGTCTGGAGATGGCTTTAGCTGCAATGTGAAGTACAAATCTAATATGAACAAGCAACATTAATATTGAAATGAAGATTATACTTCATAACTCACCATTTGTGAGAGTTGTACACTTACTGCAGACTTGGAGAGATGGATGGATACAAGCCTTAGAATTAAAGTGTTATAGAAACATTTTGCATATTTCCTATAGAGAGCCAAAAACACTGTACTTATAATATGTCAGAAATAAAATAGAGAATCTCACAAGTTTGCAAGAATCGGTACTTTCAATAGTAAAATAATGAAAACGTGCATTGTTTGTACGTGTATGCCAGTATGATTCCATGTCAAAAACGATCTTGAAAGGTACAGTTGAAGTTGAAAGAAGCAGGAGTCAAAAAAATAATGAGCAGACAATATCAAATACTGGACAAGTAAAAATTTGTTCACTCATCTGCATCGCTGAAGATAGAAATTTTAGGAATCTTGTGCATTGATTCATACAATGTAGAACGTTGAAAACCCCAATGGGTTATGGGTTTTTGGATTGAGAAACTTTACTTAATCCTCTTATTTCTGTATATTTCCCAAAACAAACATGTTCTCCTGAATTTTGTACTCTTATTTTTAAATATAGGACTTCTTATTCTTGTTTCAGTGACTAAAACCGTCACTGCAGACTCTTATCATTACACCATGTGGGAAGCAGAAGGGCAACAATAAACTCCACATTGCTCTGTCAATGTCCACCCCTCACAATGCACTCCAGCTCTAGATAACCACTTTTAATCTGTAACTATACTGTTCTTTGACATATATTCTGTGACAACCACACAACTTTATATCTGCCCTCCTATATATATATTATTGTGTAATATGACCCTGTCATTAGAGGTGAGAAAGAGAGTTCTGCAGTGCTATATAACTCCTATACTAACATATGGGTGCAAGTCATGGACAATAAACAAACTGGAAAGTGGGAAATTAGAGGTAACAGAGATTTGGTTCTATAGAAAAATGCTGAGAATGCATGGACTGCCAGAAAAACTAATTTGGAGGTGTTGAAAGAGTCAAAAGAAAAAGACAATCTTCATTTTTTGGCCACGACATGAGACAAGGAGGTTTGGAGAACATAGTCACAACAGGCAAAATTGAAAGCAACAGAGACAATGGGCATCAAAGTGAGAAAATATTAGACAGTTTGACAATCTGGCACGGCAGGGAAACAACAGCAAGCTTGATACATAATACTGGAGACAGAAAGCTGTGGAGAGCCATGATTGTCTACGCCAGCCGGCATGGCACCAGATGATGATGTATATATTTGACTGTTTCTCTCTCTTAATTTTCTATATAAATGAAAATGAATGTGTATGATTCTACCTTCTTCAGAGCAGTTTCAGCTTGCATAATCATTAATTCCTTGCAACTCAGAATCTTTGTCAATTAATTTTACATAAGTACAAACCTGTGCTATCACATTATATAGAAAATTAATTATGTCCGCAAGATGTCAGTTGTGATTTTATCAATTGAGTGCCATGACGATTGATATAGGCGATCATATTTCTCCACGACTCTCTGTGTCTTGTGTTGCCAATAAGCTCGGTTGGTGAGCTTCTACCATGCCACAATACTAGTCCATCTAGTAACGTTTCTCTTTGTCATCCCTTATCTCTTCTCCCCTTGATCTTTCCAGTGGTTATTAAGTGTTCAAGCTGTGTTCTTCTCAGCACATGCCCTAGAAACCTTGACTGTCTGCCCCTAATGGTTGATATGATTGATCTTTTTACGCCAGCATCAATGAAAACCTCTGCATTACTTTTCTTAGCTGTCCATGGTATTTTCATCATTATTCTCAGAAACAATATCTCTATAGCCTCCAGTTCATTTTGAATTTGTCTATTTACAGTCCATGCTTCACATCCATAAAAAAGAATTGATTCGATATAACATCTCAGCATTCTAAATCAGGTTTGCATTGATAGTCTTCCATTGCACAAAATGGTTCTCATTTTTTGGTTGATATGCTGATTTGGCTTGCACTGTTTGGCTCTTTATCTCACTTGAGCATCTACCTTCAGATGTTAACAGGGTGCCAAGACATTTCACTTTTTCAACTTGTGTTAATTTTGTGTCATTAATTATTATGTTGCATCTTGGTGGTGTATGTCTCTTTGAGACGATCATTATTTGTTTTCTTCTTGTTTAAACTGATGTATTTGTTTTCACATTCTTTCACTACTTTATCTAATATGGCTTGTAGTTTTTGCTCGCTTCCTGTAATCAGTAATGTGTTATTAGCATATCTCAAATTATTTATATTACATCCTCCCACTGTCATTCCTGGCATATCTTCTATAATCTTTTATAATTTCACATAATGTATTCTGCATACAGGGAGAAAAGATTCGGTGTAATTACATAACCTTTCCTGACACCCATTTCTATCTTTTGAAATCTACCTATAGTGTTGTCAACTCTCACCGCAGCCATTTGTTTCCAATACATATATCTTGCTATTCTTAGATCTTTCCCATCAACATTAAGATTTTCAGGCATTTTTTTAAATTCTCTGAATGCTTCACCTTGTCAAATGCTTTGCTGTAATCTATGAAGCACAGATATAGGTCGTCTTGTACTTCTATGGCCGTCTCCATTAATTTTCGTACTTTACATAGGGCATTTCTTGTGCCTTTTCCTTCTACGAATCTGCATTGTACTTCTGCTATCTCTAGTTTTATTTTTCCTCTTATACACCTAATTATTATGCGCAGTAGAATCTTGATCATCTGACTCATAGGGCTGATTGTTCTGTGATCTTCGCAATCTACTGCACCAGGTTTTTTTGGTAGGGCTATGAAAATTTATTGAAGCAAATCAAATGTAATATTTCCCCTGTTTTAGCTTTCATTTAACATTTTGGTGATAACTTAATGGGACAATCTCCCAGAGCTTCTAACTCTTCCTTTATAATCTTATCTGGACCTGATGATTTGTTGTTTTTTAAGTGTTGTATAGCTTCCTTTACTTCTGCTTTTAATATACTTGGACCTTCATTATTATAATTTAAGTTAGTTTAATTTCTGTTATCTTCATACAGTTCTTTAATATATTCTTCCAATCTGTGCACGATTTCATTTTCTCCAATAAGCATGTGCCCCTGCATAGATTTCAGGCACCCAGTCTTGTGAGCTGTGGTTTAGCAGGACAATTTTTACAGAAAGTCCAGGTCTTCTAGTTATTTGCTTAGGATGCATTGGGCAATTCATAATCTGTATTGTGCTGTTGTTGATTTCTTGGTTAACTATGGAAAAATCATAATACAGCAAACAGGAATTGCTATGGAGCAAACACAGGATTCAGAAATTATTGGCTATTCTAAGAAACGATGTGCATTTCAAACTCTACTACAGATATTCTGCAGTAATCATCAAAGATATCGAAAAGAGGCAGGAATCACTCCAAGCAGGAGAGATAAAACATGTAAATACACATGTAAAAAGGGGCCAGTGCATCTGGACACCACACTAGATAAGTGATTGACAAGGAGGTATCACATTATGAAAAAGAGTCAAAAACAAGAAATAAACTTGCCATCCTGAGTAAATTGACAGGAACAAGCTGGGGAGCTAATGAGGCAACTTTAAAGAAGAAATATACATGTACAATTAGCCAAGTTCTAGAATATGATCAACAACATGGACTTCAGCAGCCAATTTCCATCTACAAGCTCTGAACAAGGTACAAAGTCAAGCATTTTGTCTAACAACAGGTGCCATGAAGACCTCTTCCATAAATGAATTTGAAAAAATTACAGGTATCACCACATTACCTTAGAGGTGTGACACTAAGACTATATCATTTAAACAAACCCAGGCAATAAACAAATACATACACATAGCAAACCAAATGAACATAACTGATGCATTGGTGAAAACTGAATGTGAAAATGTCATGGAACATGCAACAGCAAAAGTAAATAAACATTCATGACAGATAAGATCAAATGGGTTAATGAAATCATTTTCCAGCCTGCTTCCGTAACATATGATAGATATTTTCTTTCAGCCAGTCCTTGTTGTGTGGAGTGTAAGTGCCATTTGTCTTTTGGAATCTGCAACCAACATAAGAATAATCATATCTTGTTCTATTATTTTAAATACCAAAGTAAGTGGTTAGATAATATGGTTCATGTTTTTGTTAAGTTGGTTACCTTCCAACTTTTTATCAAATCTGCCTCAATCACAATTTTTTTGTAATTCTGTGACATCACTGACTTCTGTCTGATACAAAATGGCTAAAGTAATCCTAAGTTTTTTTTTAGCTTACCAGCGACCGATAAATATGTAATATGCCTGTTATAGTTGAGAGGACTTCTGCCAGATGCAAAGATATAGCACACCACACACTGAGAGCTCTATCCATACAACCCTCCTAAATCAATATCTCCACCTTTGTTTAGTGATGGTTTTGCCACATTTGGTCGAGGCCCACCTCTTTCAACCTAGAACTGGTGTCCATATTGGTTATATCAGGTTATATCATATCTCCACCTTCACCCACTGATGGGTAATTATAGCCAAGGGAAATAATCATTGAAAAACTTGTCATTTATTTCATTTCGCTTTCTGCGAAAAAGACATGGCATTTAACCAAACATGAACAGAAAATATTTGCATGTATACGGGACACCCATCTCCAGGACACAGAAGTGCATATATACAGTAGAAATCCAATTATCCGAATTAATTGGGACCGGGCCAATTCGGATAATCGAAAATTCTGATAATTGGATACAACTCAGGAATGAAGCAAAACAGTGTACATACATACAATCATACATTGAAATGAACGAAATATTTTATTGATAAAAGTACAGTAATATGTAAGCAACTATGTATTACAAATAAACTACATAGTAACAACACGTGCGCACTGCCCTGGGATCTCTCTGCCACATCTGATATGTTCTAAAATTATTTCACCCAAATTCGATTAGGATAATTAGGGATTTGGTTAAGTGAGATTCGGATAATCAGATTTCTACTGTACTAATATATGTAAGAACCATTGGAGATGCTATGTTAATTAATGCATTCTTAACACTCAGATTTTGAAAGCATTTAACCTTTAGCAAGCCAGATTAAAAAATACGAAACATCTCCCTGCCACCGGATTCTTTTTCGAAAATTTGCGTTATTGATGGTGACTGTTTTGAAAATGTGATGTTTTGGTTGTTAAAGATATTTAAATAATATGTGCACATATAAATAAAGAATTGTATTCTGCATATAATGGTGTAATTTATGTACGTGTGCGTGTGATACCAGACGTATGAGAAAGTGGTAAAGACGTTTTTCACACAAAAAAACATATATTTTATAACAAATAAAGAGGAAAAAAAATTAGTAAAAAAATAACTTACCTTACTTATGGAATTCCTTGGCAACAATGTACACTAAAATCACACGCAAATCTTTTGTATTTATGTTCTTTGATTGCGAAATTATCAAAATATTGCCGGAGGAACTGTATAAAACATGTAGATTTGCAGTAAAATCGTTCTTTGAGCTTAGGCCTAGAGTCATTTTTGGTGCCACTTCATCATATTTGATATCAAACATGTACAAGTCCCCAAGCCAACACGGCATTCTGTATATTCACTGCTGTGAAACTATACAACTAAATAATTCATGATTCAAGAACGATTCAATGTTATTTTATTCTAAATACTATGAAAGAAAGGTCTATAAAACCGATCCACCATCATGGCATCATACCGGTGTGCAGATGTGGTCTGATTAATCGATATAACACGTGTACCTTTCACCTGGACATCTTTACAACACTCATGTCGGACGTGAAGTGGTGCCTGCTTCGATTGCGCATGCCCCAAACTATATACAGGCGGTGATCAGGCTGTGGTAGGCCTATTTCGCACGATGTATCATTGAGTGAGTGCATCCGACAACAGTAAACAGCCGCCATCTTTTTTTTGTCGATCACGCTTAACCAAAGCGCGGTGAAGGTTAAGCAAACACGAGCAGCATTAACGTAAAACAGCTCTCTGAGCCACAATCAAATCAGAATTTGTGATATAGGGAAAATGCAGGTCTAACAACATTACTGCTATACTGTGTTTAGGGGAAAATGCAGGTCTAACTGCATTACTGCTATACTGTGATATAGGGGAAAATGCAGGTCTAACTAATTACTGCTATACTGTGATTTAGGGGAAACTGCTAGTTTTATCTAAATTACTGCTATACATTGAATATAATTGCTAGGAAAGTAAAATTGCAAAAGGGAGATAATCAATGATATTATGTCAAACGATAACTATCATCCTATGATATAAGGCCTTGCTCAAAAGATGTAGAGAATTACAAAAAGTTCATTAATTAACCAGAAGTCATGGTGACTGAATTACCAGAACTACAACCTTCACTATTTTTTATGGTTGCAAATTTCTGATATAACCAAATTGGACTAGCGTTTGTTGAAAGAAGAGTATGCCACCATAAGAGGTACATTGTACTTAACACAAAAAACTTAGAGAATTGACTTCGTTGTGCTTGAGTTACTCCACAGCCAGGACCGGCCCTAACAATTGCGGGACCCAATGCGAAACGGATTGCGCGGGGCCCAGTCTGGGTAGGGAAGAGGATAATAAAATAAATTCTAATATTAATTTATGGGCCTATGAAGTGCAGGGCCCAATGTGGCCGCATAGGTTGCAATGGCCTAAGACCGGCCTTGTCCACAGCTCATGCTAATATTTCTAGAGAGCTAAGGAAAAAAGTATTCTTGAACAAGACAACATAGTCTGCTTTACACCCCACAACCTCATGAACATACAGTAAATAGCGTACCCACTACAGTGATAATATGTATGTAAGTATTTATGCGCATACTTCTTATAAATAGAAAATGATATACCTTGCTAATGTGACTGAATTACCTGAAATTCAACTTCTGGCATTTGTTAATGGTCCTCACAATAGCTGTCCATTACAGGCAATGATAACAGTTTGAATTAAAAAAATGAATCATTCGACTGACTCAATATCTTTTCACTTGATTCGAAACTGGCCTCACAGCACGTGGGGCATTCCCACAAGTGCTCCGCCCTCTGTTCCAGCAGCCATCAGACTCGATAGTGTCTCGAGTCTAATGCCACCGAAACAGACGTCAACATCAGGGCACAACTCTGGCCGTTGCGACAGGATTCTTTGTTGTTCCGCCCACTCACGCCGTGCCTGTAACTAGTTACGGCACAATGTCAGCCTGTGACTTTTCACTTGGAGACTGGTTAAAATCAATATCACTATACCTAGGTACTATAGTGCTCCGTACGTTCCATAGGTGCTCAATATTTTCATCTTGAAATATCAGCATCGCAAAGTAGGACTTGTGATATATTAACATTTTTACTAAACTAATAAGCATTGATAAGTTATCAAAAAGGTGAAAATCTGAATATCAATTCTCCGCCATATCCAAAAATAATTTGAAGATCTAAGAAAAAAAATGTATTCAATGAAATCCCTCTAAAGCAAATCCTTTTATAACAAAATTCTCTATTTCACAACACCTTACAAAATTCCTAACATTTTTATTTACTGTTTATACTGTACATAGATATAGTAACACATTGGTTTTGTTATGAAATGATATGGAACAGGCATGGAGCTAACATATTGACGGATTTACCGACAACCATTAGGTCTGTTTCTAGAATTATTTTCTACACAGTAAGTTACTTTTACATATTTTATTTATTTCCCCAGCAATATTATGTTAGTTTGGTTATGAAACTACATAAATACACTAAACTTAGGTGTATTACAGTGTGTAAAATTATGTCTTTAGGGTTGTCGCATTGGAAAATTAATAAAGGTGAGTAATTTTTACAAATTTTGTTTTATTTGATTTTGATGTTTTTCATCAAAATTATCATTCATCTTGTATTATATGCTCTTATTATATGCCAATAAGAGCATATAATACAAGAATATCCGGGCGTAAAGCCAAAGGTAGACCACGAAAACGGTGGATAGAAAACATTAAGATAACCTTGAACAAACATAGACTAAATGCAACCTCGGCGACACATCTGGCCTTGAAACGACAGCTTAAGATACCACCCCTACGCTTAACGGCAAGTGTGAATGCGATCAACAATCATTCACCTGGGGATAGACAATAGATGTTTTTCACCCTATATTTACACCCTTCTCACACGTCTTGTATCACACATACACAAACAAAACTTACACCAATATATGCAGTATTCAATTCTTTATTTCCATGTACAAAAATTACTTTCAAGTCTTTAACCTTTAGGCCCCTACGGTCGCAACATTGCGCCTTGCGTGTGCATCCCGTAGTGCCTGTGGTCGCAATCACGCAACATACGATATCACTCAATTCCCGAGTACGTAACTTCACGAAGTTAAAGCTTATATGACGTAGAATTCCCGCAACACGAAGCTAGGAATACGTCACAGTTTAAAGGTCAAATTCCTTTACTCATTACGATTGTAAGAGAGAGAAAGCCGGTTGAATTTGTCAACGCATTTCTAGAGCGACTTTAGCCATTTTCGGCCGTATTTTACTATCAAATTGAGTACCGCGTGGCATGGGTAAGTGATCGTGACTACATGTTCTAATTGTTGTTTTTTGTGTTTAATATGTTGTTATTTGATAAGAATGTGTGTGTATTCATTAAAAAGCACAAAAATAATATGTATCAGGGGTGACACGTGTGTGCATGGACAATAATTACGCTGCGTGTCGGCATAGACCTAGTGTTGACCGGACGGACGTTATATGCAATTTCTTCACGTTTTATTAGTCTTTTTAGTTCATATTATATTAGTTTTGATATAAAACAATACATATACAATAAGTATAGGTATTTATGAGGATTTTATCAATGTTGCCACACATTGCTCATGTATTAGGGTCGTCACGAAGATATATTTGCGATTTTGAAAATGACGTTTTGCGTTTTTCGCCAGAATTTTCAACTTCAAAACGTGCTCACAACTGTCATATCACACATACAACAACAACAAAAACACGATAATATTCACTATTCACTCCTTTATTTAGATGTGCAAAAATTATTTTGATATCTTTTAAAACAAAAAAGTTATGACGTTTTCAAAACACCCACCATCAATAACGCAAATTTTCCAAAAATTAAGTCAGGCCCTGGGGGAAGTTTTGTAATTTTAAGCCAGGGCTCTAAAGGTTAAGAACAAAAAAGTTGATTGCATTTCCACACACACATGTTTGTTAGTTTTTGTTACTTTAAATTTTTTTTTTAAAACCACTTTCTCACACCTCTCAAATCACACATGCAAAAACACAATTTACACACATATATGGAGCATTCAATTCTTTTTTAAATGTGCAGAAAAATATTTTAAAATCTTTACAAACAAAAAGGAATTGTGTTTTCCAAAAAAACAAAAATGTGGTACATAGCACGTCTGTGATGCCAAGGTACCGAGTTCAATCCCTGCCACAGACAATTGTGCATCCGGACCGTTCAGAAAGCAATGGCAAACTACTGAACGTATTTATATTGCCTAGAAAATCATCACAGCCAACAAATGCTGGGTTGATAGCCAAGTCCTGTAAAGGATATGCTACCAATTTATTTTGCTATAGGTTAAACAGATTCCTGAAAATAAAGTATGGACAGAGTGTCTGAATAGGCATAAGTAATGACAAATTCCATCATAAATTTTAAACAAATGACATTTTTTTTTATGTGTTCGTTCTCAAACTCCTACAGCTTAGCTGGATGTAGTCTAGAGAATGGAATATGTTTTTCCATGGTTTACAGCTTAGCTGTGATATCTGCACCTTTCAGCAGAACACATCTGACTTCAACATGGCTTCTGGGTCACTTTGACAATCTATGGAATGAGACAGCCAAATCCATCCCTAAACCTCCTTAGTCACCTCCTGTTCTATATGTGGTAGGTAACTTTTTTTTGGTTCTCTTTTCAGGCCCCACCAACACACTCGCGCCAATTCAATTAAGCAGAAACACTCATTAAAGAACAGTAAAACTATGCATGGAGTCGAAGAGCAGTCAGTAACTATCCACAGGATCAAATCATAAAGTTAGACAGAATTCAACAAACTAACATTTTATGATCTGCACAAGACAATGCAAACTATAAACCAAGTTAAATAACATGTAAGCCGACTAAAATGAACAATGTGCCAGTATACAAAATGACACTTATACCATTAATTTCTACTTGCAGATATATCTTCCCTTTTGGTAACTTGATGGTTCATACCTGATTCCATAATTGAGAATGAACGATGGAGCCCTCCTCGAGGATCTATTGCTGATGACAGAATTCATGGCTTTGACGCATTTCTTTGTTCAGATTACAGAGCATAGAAAACTCTTTGCAGAAGTAGGATGAGAATATAAAAATTGTACTTGTATATGTACTCTGAATAAGGGACTTTTTTCGTCAAATATAGCAAAAGTAACACTGTTCACCCACCTAATAGAGCTGAATCAGGAGTATTTGAACAGTAAACCATAAGAACTAGTATTTGAACAGTAAACCATAAGAACTAGTATTTTAACAGTAAACCATAAGAACTAGTATTTGAACTGTAAGCCATAAGAACTAGTATTTGAACTGTAAGCCATTAACTAGTATTTGAACAGTAAGCCATAATAACTAGTATTTGAACAGTAAGCCATAATAACTAGTATTTGAACTGTAAGCCATAAGAACTAGTATTTGAACTGTAAGCCATTAACTAGTATTTGAACAGTAAGCCATAATAACTAGTATTTGAACAGTAAGCCATAAGAACTAGTATTTGAACAGTAAGCCATAAGAACTATCATCATGAATTCCCTTCTCATCTACTGGGGAACAATGAGCATCTAAGCGTGTGCCAGGAAAGCTATGTAATCAGCTCAATATTCAATAAGACAAAGATAATAATTATTTCATATATAAGTAAAGATGTGTTACACAGAAATAAAATATATTGATAATGATAAGATAATGGAAGAAATTATAAAAGTTAACATTCTTGTAAAATTCCTTTGTCAGAAACAATACTGAAACAATTATAAAAGATGAAAAATCCTAAAAATTGATTTTAAAATGTTTTATCAATTTATTGTTTATAATGAAGGTATTTATCCAAAACATTAATCTATATTGTCATTCTTTAATTATCATTTTTTCCATTCTTTATCAGTATAAAATATTTATTTTATTTTGGTGGTCTGCATGCAAAAGTCTGGCATGGTGTGATCCTGTATACGAAACTTAAGGTGTACCGAACAGTCATTCCTTCTTCACTGCTATTTGCAGCCAAATCCTGGACTGTCTATTCTAGGCAGTTTAATTCTTTTCACATGTGGTGCCTGAGAAAGCTACTTGGTGTGCATTGGCAAGATCACATCCCTTGGTGAAGATCCAAGATGGAAAGCATTGTTCATTTTAGTCAGCTTACATGTTATTTAACTTGGTTTATAGTTTGCATTGTCTTGTGCAGATCATAAAATGTTCGTTTGTTGAATTCTGTCTAACTTTATGATTTGATCCTGTGGATAGTTTACTGTTACATCCATACCTTGTTGATCAGGTCTAAACTTTGTTGGACAGGTTATGTTGTCCATATGCTCGCAAGCATTTTCCAAAGACACTGTTCTATGATGAACTGTGTGCATGTAAGCATTCAAGTGGAGGCACACACAAAAAATGATTACTTCAAAATTGGAAAAATTTCAAATAAATTTGAAAACATTAAGCACTGCAGGATTGACCTAACCTCTTGGGAAATGGGAAACTACAGCTTTTGACCATTCATCCTGGCATGATCAGATAATTGCAAGTATTAAGAGTTTTTAATAGAATAGAACACTGCAGGCTATTCAAAGGACAAAAATTAAAGGAGAGATCAGACTATTTTCTCTTATCTACATTTCTGCTCAGACTGCAAGTGATTTTTCTGAGCCTGATTTCGACTCATCAGCCACCTCAGAACTCACTTCACTTGTGAAGAATGAACATCATTATCATTTATTTTTGTATTTGAGCTACTACAGCCCAAGCTTTATTGCCAGATCTTTTCTGGCTTTCTGATAATTATATATAAAACTTACAGAAGAGTACTTACACTAAGCAACTGAGGTCTGTCAACTGATCAATAAACTCAAACAGCTGTGAAATATCGTATGTTATAGATGGATCGTGTGGGTGTAGTCGTTTCAGATGTTCTTCAAATATCTTACATATTCCTGGACAATATATAAAAATAAATAGGTTTACACTGAACTACTAGAAATCCTTTTTCTTAATATTAGCTGCAGGCAATTTATCAATTAAATATGCATGATAAAACTAATTCCAAGAAAAAGGAAATGTCTTTATTCAGTTTTGTTTTTATTATCAATCTACTCAGCAGGAATTTATTAATTAAATACAAGCCAGCAAATTCTTGTTAGGTACACATAGCTGTCAACTTATTTTACCATAAAGCGGTATGTTTAACAATTTATTTCCATATTTCAATTTTAAAAACATCCGTATTTAGCACCCTAAAAAAAACAAAAAAGTTTTATTTTTATTTTTTTTGGCCCATCAATACTTTCAATATGTGCAAAACGTCCGCATTAGTAGTAATTACTGAAGATGTAACAACAAATGATATTTTTCAAAACAAAAATCCACCCAAATAAAATTTAAAAATTTGTGGGGTTTTTTGGGGATCCGAAATCCATATCAATATGGAAAATCTATACTAGTTGACACCTGTGGGTACACAAAAATCTTCTACTCAGTAGGTTTTTATTAAGTAAAAAAATCATCACAGCTCAGTTACGTTATTATGAAACTTGGATGAAAAATAATGGACTCACTAATAACTCAAGAATATAATTTTTTTCCACTTGCTTATTAAGCTGTGCTGTCTGGCGGAGGAGTTCTTTTATCTCTTTGAATTTTTCAGCAAACTGAAACACAATTTATTCTACAACAACTTTGATACATAATACTGTGGACAGAGAGCTGTGGAGAGTCATGACCGCCTATGCCAGCCGGCATGGCACATGATGAAAGGTGAGGAACGAGTTTTAATTTCAAGTTCAGAGAATTCTAGGATGTAGCATAAGCGTGTGACTGAGCATTATCATGTTGCTCAGTTATCAACTACCCAATAACATCTTTCCATTTTTACAGATGATAGCATTATTATTGCACTATAAGCTGCAATTAATGACAATGGTACATTTGGTAACATGAGCAATCTCAACCACAAAGAGTCTGCCATACATAAGGAATCTCAGGACCACTTGTGAAATCAGGTGCTGTTGAGTGTCTTCTCAAATGTTCAGCCCTTGAACTATCTGTTTACACTTTCTCTTTTGTCTTTATGCAACAAAAGCAAATGCATTCTACTCCCACAAGTCCACATCAATGCCTGTATCATGCCAACTATGCAGCATAAACAAATTTTATGGTACCCATATTGCTTGATAATGTGTCCTATATTTTATATGCCTAGCTGTATGGTGATATGTTATTATGTGATGTAACAACTTCTTTTTAATCAATACAAACTGCTGTTGATGTCTATTGATGGCTATCTCAACAGCCATAGACACTGATCACCCACCACGAGGTAATCCTCATTATTTACTTTGCCAGATTCTGATTCATGAACTTTGTAGTCTGGAAATGTTACTAAAAGATGGCTGCAATGCCACTATGTTCAACATCTACGCAGAAAGTATAATGAGGAACGTGAGAGAAGTCATACACAATGCTGACTACCATGCTTTAAACATCGGTGGATCCAAAATCCAAGAACTACGCTACGCAGACGACACAGTGTTTCTTTCAAATGATATGAAAGGGTTGAAACAACTAATCAAGAACACAAAGAAATATAGCGAATCACAAAACTTGTATTTAAACACGCAAGAAACAAAAATCATGTCAGCAGATATAACACCACAACAACCAAAAATCAGAATAGACAATACCGAGATAGAATGTGTGGATAAATTTGAATACTTAGTAGCAAATATCAATGGTGCAGGAGACTGCATGGCAGAAATAAGGAAGAGATTGGCAATGGCATATTGTAAAATAACACTGTTGAAAAACAACAAAATAGAAACAAAAGTGCTAATGTTACAAACTTTTATTTTTCCGGTTGCAACATACGGCTGTGAAACATGGACCCTAAGTAAAACAGCGGCAAAGAAGAAAAATGCATTCGAGCTGAAATGCTACAGAAATATACTTAGAATATCATGGAAGGAAAAAAATCAGAAACTCAGATATTATAAACCCATTGAAGATTCCAGAGTGTTGGTTACTAAACACAATAACAAAAAGAAAACTATGCCTGTTTGGTCATAAAGAGACACAACTGTTTAAAAAGGCAAATAATGGAGGGAAGAGTACCTAGAAGAGGAGAAAGGACAGACCAAGAAGACGATGGACCGACGACATTAATGATAGCATGAATACATCACTAGAAAATGCAAGCCGCATGCCCAAGACAGAGAGGTTCAGAGAATTCATTGGGAAGACAACGTTCTGAAAGGAACACGTCACATGACACTAATTAATTTTGTTATGAATATTATGCTTACTTATCAGATCCTCGGAGTTGCAAGCTTTCACTCTTTTTTTTCCCCGTGTCAGGTGGTGGTAGGTGCATGTCTTCTTCAGTTATGTTGTGTCTCTATAAAGGGTGTTAGTGATGGAGGGGTTTGGTGATAACAGTTGTTTTCATAGGTCTTGCAGGACATTAAAAAAGGTGGTGTTTTACTGTTCTTCCTCTTGTCTGTTGCAATGATTGCAGTATGCAGCACTTTCATGCTGGGGTTATTTTTTCTAGAGCTTACTTTCAAACCCAGAGGGCTGATCCAATAAAGTAGAGCCTGAGACCAGGAACACAATTTTCCAACTGCTACAATGCTACTTTGTCTTGACTCTTCTCAGACTCCCATATATTGGTAGTGGATCTGAGGCATGATTCATCACTCTCCATTCCCCGCCACCTACAGTCTGCTGGCACACAAGACGTATGCCATTTCTGCTAAATTTGAAAAGACAAGTAGGATCATCACAAGTTGACAGCCCCTTAAGGTCTGTACCAGAACAAACCCCGTGGAGTGAAAGGCATGGAATGTCAATATACATTCAGACCCATATGAAAGGAATACTAAGCGAGGACGAACAGAACAGTGTGCAGCGAAGGACAGTCACCCTCAATTTCCTGGATGAGGAATATCCACAAGATATATGGGTCAGAGTATACACAGATGGGTCAGCACAGAATGTTGTGAGGAATGGAGGTGCAGGTGTATATATAGAATATCCACACAAGCCTAGAGATACAATCAGAACACTGACAGGAAAATTCTGCAATAATTATGATGCAGAAATCCAGGCAATTAGTGTGGCAGCTAAAAAACTGCTGAACTCCAACTCTGGCCTAAAGCCTGTGGTATTCCTGACAGATGCAAGGTCAGTGCTTCAAGCTCTCCAGTCTGGAAAACTAACAGACTTGAAAAAAACTACTTAGCGAATTGTCATACCACTATAGGGTAACCATGTAGTGGATACCCTCTCACTGTGGAATACCAGGAAATGAAAAAGCAGACCAACTGGCTAAGGAAAGTGCTGCCGAAGACCAACCAGATATACCAATCACCTAACATCAGAAACAACCGATGATCAAGTCAATAAGAAAGCCACAAACACCAACACAAGATGACTATCACATTATGAACAGATCAGAACAAGTTATAATTTTACGTCTCAGAACAGGACACAACTGACTCCGCAGTCACACACATGTATACAAAGTTCAAGATTGGCAACACAGCCATGTGTACATGTGGACAGGCAGCACAGAGTGCCAAACATATACTTCAAGAGTGTTCTGAGCATGAAACGCTGAGGCAGACATATTGGCCAGAAGAAACAACACTGGAATCAAAGCTCTATGGGACACTGTATTAACTACAAAAGACAGTGAGTTTTATTAAGGAGACAGAATTACAGATATAGACATGTTTCAAGTGAACGAAAGAAGAAGAAATCACAACCTGAATTGGATGGTTTCACCTATTTCCCCTTCCTCCAGTTGGTTTCTGGGTGTCAATTCAACACACATCATCAAACTGATGAGATCTTGACAGTCCGGGTCACAGGACCTAGGTTCCTATGAAAAAGTGCAATACCACAAGTTGTATGGCCCTCTGATCCAGGGAGATGATAAACAACAGGACATTACAACATATAACTGTAAAAATAGAATGCTGGTGGGGTTTCCACAAAAGAAAACCTCACTATACAGTCATACCAATCTCCTAGAAATATAATATTGCATGGTGGCCACAGGTGGTTGCCACCCGACCTTCTGAATGCTGGTAGGAGGGTCTGGCTAGTCTTAATTTCTTTGGTGGCTGGACTAAGCCCCATCTCAGCGACAAGGAACTGGCCTTGATGGGAATGAATATAATATTTTACTATGTGTTATTTCTTGTATTCAATAATATTTATATATGCCCCTATTGCACAAACTGTTGTAAACAAAGATACACACATACATATTTAGGCATAGGAAATGAAATAGACAAATGATTGCAAATACCTTCAAGGCATTCGTTGAGAGACTCGTAATCTGAATAAGTCCTTGTTTCTGGACGCTGATTTGGTTGTACCAACAGTATCGTGTGGGACTATAATGAACGAAACAGATTAAATTTGTGAAAATTACCAGGCAAAGATGATAATTAAAAATCACCATCATCATATTCTGTGCCAGTTTGTACATACGATCAAGGACCTCCAAATGTTTAACAGTAGCTGCTTCTTTAAAAAAAAAATCAAAGAAAGCACAACCTTTATTCTTCAAGGGTTACCTGCCCACTGTGGTATTACTAGAAATGAGAGAGCTGATGCCCAGGAAAAAGCTAAAGAAAAATTTGAAAAATTCAGCTACTTTCTGCTATTCGAGATCAAATCACTAATTCGCAACCACTATACATCACAGTGGAAGAAAGATATACATATTGATCAGAAAATAGACAACATACACCAACTGCATAAACAACAACAGACCATAATTTTTCAACTTAGAACCGACCACTGCAGCCACAGGGCAATCAGTTCAGGATCAGAGTGGCTTACACAAATGAATGTCCCTGTGGCGCAGGACCATAGAATCCTAAAGACACACTCCATGAGTGCCCAGATTACAAAAAAACTGCAAGAAAAAACATAGATACACTAGTCTGTATGAGATTAACTTCTAGAAACAGTAGATATGCATAGAACTGCAGCAAAACTAATCCAAAAGGTTAAAATTGGATAAAATTGAATATCCCATTTAGGACATAGCCATCAACCCAGCATTTTTTGGCTGTAGTTATTTTCTAGACAATATAAATATGTTCAGTAGTATGCCATTACTTTCTGAATGGTCCAGATGCAGAATTGCCTAGGTGGGATTTGAACCTGGTACCTTGGCTGCCACAGATATGCCCTGTACCATGCCGCCACAGAGCCGGACTAATAAGACTGGATACATGGTTGGGCAAATAGATTGTGCATCAGCATTATCACAGATAAGTGCAGAACTACACTCTTTATCCTCTCACTAAAACAAAAAGCCGGTGTTATCAAGATAGATGGAGAACTTTTTAAAGAAGACAACCCACATACGTCGGAGTTACTTTTGATGATAAGCTGACATGGAAGTAACACATAAACAAAGCAACAACAAAAGCCAGGAGGAAGTTAGCTATCCTGAGAAAACTAAGTGGAACTACATGATGAGCCAGTGGGAATATACTCCGCAAAGCTTACCAGGAGGCATAAGACCACACCTGGAATATGGTTCAGATGTGTGGTGTCCTGCATAAAATAAACCACATTACAGGATCTAGATAAAGCGCATAACTAGGGGTTTAGGATAATGTTGGGAGCAATGAAATAAACACCCACAGTAGAGATGCAGAAATGGGGAGAATGCAAACACTTGGCAACAGCAGATACACAAAAGTACTAATACAAGTAGAAATGTTTCAGTGTAGGCCAAGTCATCCAATTAAGGAAAGATTCCAAAATCTAGCAATAAGGTGCCTGAAAAAAAAGCAGCTTTATCCACCAAGTTAAACGACTCCTCGTAGACAATTTACATACCTACCTGAAGTTGACAGCCCTTAAGGTCTGTACCAGAACAAACCCCTGGGAGTGAAAGGCATGAAATACTAATATACATTCAAACCCACATGAAAGGAATACTAAGCGAGGATGGACAGAACAGTGTGCAGTGAAGGACGGTCACCTTCAGTTTCCTGGATGATGAATATCCACAAGACATATGGGTCAGAGTATACACAGATGAGTCAACACAGAATGCTGTGAGGAATGGAGGTGCAGGTGTATATATAGAATATCCACATGTCTTGAGATACGATCAGAACACCAACAGAGAAATTATGTAATAATTATTATGCTGAAATCCAGGCAATTAGGGTGGCAACTGAACTCCAACCCTGGCCCACAGCCCGTGGTATTCCTGACAGATGCAAGGTCAGTGCTTCAAGCTCTCCATTCTGGAAAACTAACAGACTTACAAAAACTACTTAATGAACTGTCTTAACAGTATAGGGTATCTATGTCGAAGATGTGGAATACCAGGAAATGAAAGACCAACTGGCCAAGGAAGGTGCTGCCAAAGACCAGATGTACCAATCCTCTACTATCAGAAAAAATAGATGTTCAAGTCAATAAGAAAGCCACAAACACCAACACAAGATGACTATCACATTATGAACAGATCAGAATACATTGTAATTCTACAAATTATATATATATATATGCTCAGCAAATAGGGAGTCCATTGGCTCATGCCTCCCAAAAACATAGGCCCTAAATGTTGATATTATTTATTTTGTCTGAATAATAATTATTCAGACAAAATAAATACTTTATTTCATGATTATGGTGTGTTTTGAGTCAAATATGTGTCAAGGGTTGGAAATGTAAAATTAAATTAATAATAATTATCCTATATTCTACCAATGTCAAACATGGTCTTTAACAGCCTCACAGCAGATGAAAATCGTGACATGTGCATGTGAAATGAAGTGTCTGAGAAAAGCTGCAATGGTTACTAAACTAGATAAAATAAGAAAAGAAATTAGGAAAAAAGTTTGTATAATATCATGCATTGAACATATTGAAAGACAGCAAGTAAAATGGTTCGGTCACCTTAATGAACCCAAACCAAATATTAAATATACCAATAAGACCATATTATATATAACAAAAAATATCCAGGCATAAAGCCAAAGGTAGACCAAGAAAACAGTGGATAGAAAACATCAAGACTGAACAAACATGGACTAAGTGCAACCACAGCGACACATCTGGTCTTGGAACCACAGCGACACATCTGGTCTTGGAACAACAGCTTAAGCTCCCATTCCTATGCTTAACGGCAAGTATGAATATGATCAACCTTCATTCACCAGGAGACAGACAATAGACCACATGTGCAAATTAGATGACCCATTTTTGTCTTCATTGAACTCACTATGGAGAATAGTTGCAAGTTGAAAAATACAATATAGCCCAAGTACTAAGTAGTACTGACCCCCCTAAAGACTAATGTTTCTTGTCTAAAGTAGGTACTTGGGCATCTGAGATTAGCGAGTTTGGAAAAATTTGCCTAGGCTATAAATTTCTTGTGACTTTTAGTGATGTCGTCGCGTGTCATGTTTGAAACTAGATTTATTAAGCTCTTTAACCATTTTTATATATGTAACTTTTAAGGATACAGGATGATGAAGAAAACAGCAGTTACTTAATTTGTTTTAATTATGCAAATTGGTCACCATTTTGAATATTAATTAGTTGTACATGCTTCTGATAACCACAGCAATGAGATCAACAGATGTGTCTTGTCTTTGTGAATACAAAAATATATAATTGTATTTTATTATGTTTAATTTTAATATATATTTAATTTATTTTCATTATAATTATGCAAATTAGCAGCCATTTTGAATATCAATTAGTTCTGTGTCCATCTGAACATTCCAGAAATGTGATCAACATAAGCATCTTGTCTTCACGAACACAAAAATGTATAGTTTGTCAGTTTGTGTATTGTATTATTGAAAATAACAAAGATAAATCAGAAATTATCAGCTCAGTTTCATTTTGTGGTCACAAGTTTTATTTATATTATTATATTTTCCGATATATGGTTCATGCAAATTATTTGGATGTCAAATTAATTCCAAAAAAATGCATAGACCCTAACTTTTTTCAGGGTTGACATAAAAAAGTTTCCCGTACAAGCAAACCAAGATCAGGGTACAAAGCCAGAGGAAGACCACGGAAAAGATGGATAGAAAACACCAGGGACATCCTGAACAGACCATCCCATGGTCATATTGATATAACACAGTCGAGGCCACACATCTGGCTTTAGAACGCAAGCTCGAGCTCCAACCACCCCTTTAACAGCAGGAGTCGATAACAAACCAACTGGGGAAAGACAATATACAAGAATAGACGTACAGACTTGGTTGAGGCATCGTTGAATTGCAATTTTTAAGGGCTATCAGCCTATCCTGAGCCAAGTTCCAACTATATAAATTAAATATTTATAAAAACAGGTAGTTGTGTAGCATTATTTTGAAAATTGTGTCCAAGTACCTACCTAAAGAAACTAGAACAAACGTCACAGTAAAAAAGAAATTTCAGCCATAAAATCTAACTACATTTAATAAAATAAACTAATAAGTTAGTATAAGTAGTTAAACAATTATTTTACCATTTTGAATAGTTAAGAGTGTTTGGCTAATGTTGTCATATGGAAACTAAAACCGAACGATCTGCAAAATTCAGAGAAAAAGTATTCTATTCCTGGGTTGCCAGATTTAAATTCTCATAAAAGGCCAAAATGTGCTAGAAAATAGCCAGAAAAAACACTTTTTTTCTTTATTTTTGGTACTCTTCGTCTTTTTCCTTTCACTTGAAATATGTCTATATCTGTAATTCTGTCTTCTGAATAAAACTCACTGTCTTTCGTAGTTCACACATTGGCCCATAGAGCTTTGATTCCAGGGTTGTTTCCTCTGGCCAATATGGCTGCTTCAGCGTTTCATACTCAGAACACTCTTCAAGTATACTTTGGTACTCTGTGCTACCTGTCCACATGGCCGTGTTGCCAATCTTGAACTGTATGTATGTGACAGCGGATTCGGTTGTGTCTCGTTCTGGATGGGGAAGGGGGGGTGGTAGAATTACAATGTGTTCTGATCTGTTCATAAGGTAATAGTCCTCTTGTGTTGGTGTTTGTGGCTTTCTTATTGACGTGATCATATGTTTTTTTTTCTTATGGTAGATGATTGATACATCTTGTCTTTGGCAGCACCTTCCTTGGCCAGTTGGTCTGCCCTTTCATTTCCTGGTATTCCACAGTGAGAGGGTATCCTCTGCATAGTTACCCTATACTGTTAAGATAGTTCATTAAGTTGTTCTTGTAAGAACACCAGGTCGTCAGCATATATTGTCACTTTGATCCCATATGGTATTTCAGTAACTAAGACATTGATACAAACCAAGAAAAGTGTGGATGACAGCATTCCTCCCTGGGGGATCCCATGACGCAGTGGGACTTTCTTGCTCTTGCGACCATTCAATCGTACCCTGGCTCTTCTATTATGCAGATATGGTTTTACCCATTTTGTACATTCTTGAGTTAACCATGCAATTTCGAAATTTCTTTAATAACCCTTCTTTCCAAACCTTGTCAAATTTTTTCCTGAGGCCTATCCATGAAGCTAGTACCAGTTTCTTATCTTGGAAGGCGTCCTCTTGGGAGAGGTAGGTTGTCTGATCTTCGGTAGAGTATCACTGTCTGAATCCTGCTTGCTGCGATACCAGACGGTTTTCACTTTCAATGTACGAGTATCACGGCATCCTAAGATTGACAATGCATTCCCTTGTTTTTCATATACCTTGTAAGGCTGATGGACCTGTAATTGGAAACTGTATTGCTATCTTTTCCTGATTTGAGTGGTATCATTATTGCTTCCCTCCATGCCTGGGAAACATTACCTGTGGTCCAGCTTGTGTTGAAGATCTGCAGTAGCTTTGCTCTTGCTGCATTACCCAGGTTTTTATCATTTCATTGGACACTCCATCAGCTCCTGTGGACTTTTTCACTTTCAATTTGGTTAGTGCTGCTCCACTTCTTTCAATTTTATTGGTGCCCCCGTGGCTTCAGGTATAGGTTCGTCTTGGCCAATGTTTTTCTTGTTCTCTCAAACCTCCTTTTTTTGTCTGGGCTAACTTTGATGTTGTTGTCTTCTGCAAAGGAATCAGCAAAGTAATCAGCTGCATGTTTACCTGTTAAAATGTTTCTATCTTTATAAACTGTGATCATTGTACTTCTCCTTGTACCTTCATCATTTAGTTGTTTTACCAGTTTCAATAATTTCGTAGTATCTCTTTCAAGGTTCTGCGATTCTGTTTTTTTCTTTCCAGCTGTTCTGCCTGGCTTGTAATTTGGCTCTTTGAAATGTAGCCTTTGTTTGCTGATATTTGTTGTGATATTCTTGACATATTATTCTAGCAACATATAGTATGCATCTATTAAATTCACTCTCTACTCTATTGATGTATTTGTCCACGTTTATGTCCTTAGCTAGAACAATGGTTAAATGCTGATATATTTTCCAATCTGCCCTCTTATAGTTCCACCTAATGAATGTTCTACTGACCTTGATAAATTCATTGTGGATTTCTAAAAATACTGGTCTGTAGTCATTACCCCCTAGCTGTTTTCCAAATACTTGTGTCATGTTCCAATCAATGCGTCTTCTTCTTCTTTCTGTCCTCATGTACCTTTCGGTGTTGAGAGGAGAGTGAGTGTACGGTCTTTTGCACTTATATTTGCCTCTTCTGCTGTTATATTTCAGAGTGTCTATAATAAACTATCTATCCACCTTTTACGAGGGCGTCCAACAGGTCTACAGTTTTCGTGTCGTTTGTTAAGGGTTTCTTGAATAAAACTTTGCTCTTTCTGCCTCGTTATGTGGCCGAACCATTTAACTTGTTGTTTCTGTATATAATCTAATGTTGACGTGACCCCTAATTGTTTTCCTTGTTCTTCATTTCTGATTTTGTCTCTCAAGCTCACTCCAATAATACGTCTCCCACATTTCATTTCAGTAGTGTTAATCTTATGAATTGTTCTAGAATCCAATGTCCAAGTTTGACACTGATAACACTACGTTGGTAGAAAAATGGTGTTGAGTAGCGCTTTCTTTGTTTCTAGTGTAATATCTTTGTTTTGTAGTAAAGGTGTTAATTGACCTATGACCTGACAGGCCTTATTACATCTTGCATCTATTTCTGTTTCTTGTTTGTTGTCATATCTCAATGTGCTGCCAAGATATTTTAATTCATCTACTTGTTTTAGTTGTTTATCTGGATGTTGATGTTCTCCTTTTTTCTTGCAATATTAATTACTTCTGTTTTGTCTATGTTGATTTTCATTCCAAATTGCTTTCCTGTTGTGTCTATTATGTTTAGGTGGTCTTGCAGGTTCTTTATGCTGTTGTAGAATAAAAACCGGTCATCTTCATAAAGCAGTTCATTTGTTACATTTGAGTTTGCTGTTTTGCTTATATGGCTCACTCATTCAAGGCCTGGTGAGTGGAATTCCATGTCTGGTGTATGGGGTGGTGTGCCATAAGTAGAAGGTTGTTGAGTCTGTTGGCTGGTTAATAAGTATGAGCTTATTTTCATCCTGCCAGCTCTGAGAGTGACTGTTAAAGTCACCACACACCATAAGTCTCTCTTTTTCTAGGATTGTGTCTAATACCAATGGTCTATCATTTTGGCAGTAGTAGTTCAGGAGATGTAATTATGTACTGTCTGTTGTTAGGTGATGCATCTGGTACTCTGCCCCCTCCATATACACTTCCATCTGACATGCATTGATATTGTTTTTAACAAGTGTCAGAATTCAACCCTTTCGTCTGTCCTTTCGTTCTGGTCGGTAACACTGGTAACCTCTGATTTTAAACGCCATATCACTTCTGATGTGTGTTTCTTGAATACAGCATACATTAACTTGTTCTTCACACAGGATATTTTCAAGCTCCAATTTTTACTGTATCCATCTTTTTTGCTGTTGACACCCTCAGTATTTCATTGTATTATTTTTATTTGTCGTTGGTTTGTTTGTTCAGTAACTCTATTCCCTTGCCTCCTGACTCCTCGGGACAAATGAGAAGGACCTCCCGTAATTGGTTGGACCCTTTTGGGGTATAGGGTCCGCAAGGTCCCTCCCTGAATGTCCGTCTCAGGGCAGGCACCATAACTATTATTGGATATGGACATGTTCCCTTTGTAGTTTGTGCGTGGCATCCTCATTAATTGTACGCCTATTTGCTGGTTCCCTCCGTCTTCATCGCCCTGCTTGCTTGGGCGGAGCTGTGGGACTACCCGACCAGTCTTAGTTTCCAGCCCTTGATGGCTGAACTAAAGCCTATCACCACTTCAAGTTGCTGGCCTCGATGGGGATTTTTCTTACTCAAAAAGTTAGCCGTGGAATCATCATCATTGCACACCGAAAGAGGGTTGAACATCCAAATACCCCTCTCCCCCAACATCTTTATCTACGGATCTGATACAATATGATGATTACTTTTCTATGTCCAGAATAACGGAGCTGAACTTGAAATATGGCGTGGCCAGAAAGTAGCGTTATTATGGACTACAAAGTATGTTTGTCAACCAACACAGAACTGTAAATGTCAGTCGTCGTGTAATTGCGAATATACTTGAGGAAAATTGTAGCATTTATGAATTTATAAATGTGTACACTTCGATCTAGAATGTGATCGTCAATAGTGTCATTCTTACTCGTCATTTTTTTTATTGTGTATAAAGGTGGCTTGATAAAGGTGTCTTTTGGTCTATACTTGTATGTATTATTGTGTGCGTTTCCAGTGATTCGCAAAACTTTATTACCATGTTGCTTTGCCAAAGGATATCCGACAAGGCGTTATCGTTATCTGTCTAGTGTATTTTCTTTGCTTTTTCTGTAAAGCATTGCAGTGTTGAATTAACAGGGCCGTATCGTGATATGATGCATAGAGGCGGTCGCATCAAGAGGCGCCACTTAACACGCATTTAAGGGGCGCCATTTCTCAGAAAAATTTTTTTAAGGGTGGCGGCATTTCCAAGATCTGTATCAAAATGAGAAAATCTACCGCACGGGGTCCAGTGAATGACGATCGGTTTTCGGATTATGGCATGTTTAGTCGCTTGAATGAACAGTGGTTTAAACAGTGGGTAAAAATACTTTTATAAAGAAAAAAAAAATTAAAAGTCATAAAAGGATAAACAAGCCACATCAATTCTCTGAGATAAACCAAAATTGAAAAAGCCAATTTCGGAAAATTTTACCATTATAAAGCCAATATGGCAACCCTGCTATTCACTTTATATCATGATAACGCAATGTTACCACTGAAGTTTTAGAAATTGTCTATTCACAAGTGGTGGTGTTGCAGCTACCACACCTGCAGTTGAGCGTAATGGTTTGTAAAGGAGATGTAGTCTGCGTTCCTGAGCCACGTGTATTGCTCTGTTAAAGGTGTAGTCATGTTTGTTCAGGATAATCTTGCTGTTGTCTATTCATCTTTTCCTAGGTCTGCCATCGGCTCTGTATCCGGATTCCATCTTGTTATAAGCTCTTATGGGAAGTTGATCGTTCATCATGGGTTGCACGAAAAACATACATTGTGTAGCTATGAAATTCTTCTTTGACTATCCGAGCATATCTCACATAATTGATCTGTGGCATGCCCGACCATGCATAAGAGATAGTTCCGACATAGAGCACCCACTATAAATTTAGAATCAATAAATTCAGGCTCAAGAGAACCAAAACTTGGATGGGACGCGCTGAGTACTCTCTTATACAGATTTGTACACCAGAATGCATCATTCCTTGTGAAAAATGGATACATATTCCCATTCTCTTTAGAGAGGGGCATTCATGACTTTAATTACATTCAGTAGAGAGTGCATGGAACATAGACATGTGAGTGTGGATGCTGAGGTCAAGGTACTCATCTGCAAAAATGACGATGATGCAGATGTTTTAATTTATACGGACGGATCAACCACCACCAGCGGTGCGCATGAACCTTTGCTGCCAGATCCTGCGAAGAAGACAATGAAGCCAGTGGGAGCCTTCACCACAACAAAAAGCAATATAACAACGAAGGTGTTTGTCGTAATGCAGGCACTAAACTGGCTGAAATTGCAAACCTATTCTTCCGCATGCATAATTAGTGACTCAATGAATATGATTCAGAAAGCCAAATCGGGTTATGTGCTTTTGGCTGGGGTCATTAGAGAGGACTACAAAGTGGACAACCATGTGGAAAATCATTTTAACCTGTGTCCTCGGACACGTTGGTTTGGAGAGAAATGAATGAGCCAACATATTACAAGCACAAGCCTCACCGCCATAACAAACGGTCATCCTATGGACCGAGCAAATATACTCATTGCTCTTTGCAGTCTTCATGATCAGAAACACAGAGCGAACAGCTTAACCACTGTGCCAGGGAGATTGCCTAAATTATGAGACCGCCAATTTCATCCTCAACATACTTAGTCACATCTCACTACATGCATAGCAGGTAAAAGCATAGCTATTCTTTGTTCCCCTTACTGGCGCTAGTAACACTAAGGCGATATTTAGTTAGTTTATGCGGTATTTCAGCTTGAAATTATAATTTAATTATCTATTATCTTTCCCCAGGTGAATGATTGTTGATCGCATTCACACTTGCCGTTAAGCGCAGGGGTGGGAGCTTCAGCTGTCGTTCCAATGCCAGATGTGTCGCCGTGGTTGCATTTAGTCCATGTTTGTTCAAGGCTATCTTTATGTTTTGTATTCACCGTTTTCTTGGACTACCTTTCGTTTACGCCCGGATACTCTTGTATTGTATGTTCTTAATGGTATTTGGTTTGGCTTCATTCTCATAAGGTGACCGAACCATTTTACTTGCTGCCTCTCAATATGTTCGATACATGATATTATACCAACGCGTTTCCTAATTTCTTCATTTCTTATTTTATCTAGTTTGGTAACCATTGCAGCTTTTCTCAGACACTTCATTTCACATGTGACGATTTTTCTTTGCTGTTAAAGACCATGTTTGACATTGGTATCACAGTGTTGGTATAAAAATTGTAGATATTATTTGTCTTTAATTTCCATCTTGATCTTTGGATGAAGAAGTAATGGTGAAAGTTGGTAAGTCACTGTGTTTGATTTCTGGCAACTTGTTTCTATTTCTCTGCCTAGTCTTCCATCTTCGGAAAAAATATTGCCTAGATATTTAAATTCTTTGGCTTGTTTCACTTTGGTGTTATCTATTGTTATATTCATTGGTGTGAAGACTTGCTAATTTTCATAACTTCTGTATTTTGTACATTTATTTTCATGTTGTACTTCTGACATGCTAACAGCAATGCATTGATGGGCTTTTGCAAAGTTTCCTCAACTTTGTATATTAAACTGTGATCATCGGCAAATAATAGGTAATTAATTTCATTATCAAGTCCCTCGTCAGGTTTATTTGCAATATTTTTCTCTTTGTTGATGTAAGCTTCTTTTATTATTCTGTCCATGTATATGTTGAAAAGTAGGGATGAAAGTATGCATCCTTGTCTTACTCCAGATCTTGTTTCAAAAGGTTCAGTCATTCCGACTGTTGTTCTTACTGGGCTTTGGCATTTTTTATATATCGCTTTTATATTATCTAACAGTTGTCCTCTGATGTTATATATTTCTAAGGTTTCCCATAGAATGTTTCTATCTACTCTGTCGAATGCCTTTTCCTGGTCTACAAATACTGTGTTTAAATCTTGAGATTGTATTCGATTGATTTTTCACTCAGTTGTCTCAGTGTGAAAAGTGCGTCTGTACAGCTTGCTCCGCTTCTAAAGCCAAACTGAGAGGGACTCTGCAATGTATCGCATTCTCTGTTCTGTTATTTTTGCGTAGATTTTACCTGTGTGACTTAATAAGGAGATGCTTCTATATGATTAACACACACACACACTCTCTCTCTCTCTTATCACCTTTGTTTTTGTTTTTCCTTAGTGGTATAATTATTGATTTTTGCCAGTCGTCTGATACTTTTCTTTCTGACCAGGCTATTGTGAATAGTCTGGCTAACCACTGGACCAATGTGTTTATACACGCTTTTATTGCTTCACTTGGTATACCATTCTCTCCTGGTGATTTATTACTTGGGTTATGTTTTAAGGCTTCTATTTCTCGATTTAGTATATTTTGTTCTGTGGCTTCTATATCTTTTTGAGCGGTGGTGGGTCTATATTCTGTTGTTATTTTTGGGTTGTATAATTCCTGGAAGTATTCTTTCCATCTTGCTTTCCTGTTCATGCTTTTCACTAATGGTTTGCCATTTTTATCATTGATGATTCATCATCATCATCAAGTGCCGTCTCCGCAACGAAGGTTGGCTGCAACGTATCTCCAACATCTCATGTCTCTTGTCTTGGTGGTGCACTCTGCTAGACTGTAACCTGTCCATCGTGTAATGTTACTCTCCCACTTGTATCACTGCCTACCTCTTGCTCGCTTCCCTTTGACTTTACCCTCAAGTAAGGTCTTCAATAGGGTGTCATGTCTTTTAATGTGTCCAAAGTATTTTATTTGCCTGATCTTTATTTCTCTTAATAGTTCTTTCTTCATATTAAGTGTCTTTAGCACCTCTTTATTTGTTTTCTTCTCTTTCCATGATGTTCTCCCTATTCTTCTATATACCCACATCTCAAAGGCATCAATTTTGTCTTCTAATTGTTTATTTAGTGTCCATGTTTCTGAGCCATACATTAATATGGAATAGATGTAGCATTTTATAATTCTCATTTTTAACTTGTTTGTAATTTGTTTAGATATTAATAATTTCCTCATGTCATTGAAGGTACTTTTAGCCATTCCTATTCTCCTTTTAACTTCTGTTTCACATCTGCCATCATTTGTGACTATGTGTCCAAGATATTGATACTGTTTTATCATTGATGATTGTTATGGGATTATAGCTCTCTTCTCTTACTCTCACAGATTTAATACCTTTGAACAATTCTCTTGGGTTTGTTTTAAATATGTCAGTTAAATGTTCTCCATACTTGTTCCATGAATTAACTTTTGCTTCTTTGATTACAATCTTGACATTCTTTCTAGCATTTCGATATTGTAGATAGTCGTCACGATGTTTGGATTTCAGGAAACATTGTTTTTTCTGCTGTATAACTTTTTGTATCTCTACACTCCACCATGATGTTTTCTTGGGATGTCCTGTGCCGCATATGTTTATAATACATATAATTTAATTAAAGTAGTGTAATTTTCCGGTTTCAATATGAGACAGGGTGGGAGTTATTCTCTCGATCTTCACTGGAGGATTATTTGATTTTGTATTGTGTGTTATTTAAAAGTGCATTTCTAATAATTGGAATGTGTAGAATGTGCCTAGTATATATATCAATATTTATGGAGTGGAATTTGAGTTTAAACGTCACTGTTTCCGTCGTGATGTTCGTTAAACGCGAACAAGGATGCAACCGATAGTCACCAGTATAAGTGGTAGCTTTGCAGCTTGGTAGGGCGGGGCACCCATTTGTCCCAACACAAAATATTGTCAAAGGTTGCGGATATAAATGGATATCCCCCATATGGATGTGGAAAGCAATGGAAACTATCACATTATTATACAAGAAGAAAGTCATGGCGACACACAGAAGTACAAAATATATTGTATAATTAGACCATATCATTTGAGGTGTAAAAGAGAGTTCTGCGGTGCTATATACACTACTCCTACACTAACATATAGATGCGACTTGGACAATAAACAAACAAACAGGTTAGTGGGAAGTTTGAGGCAGTAGAAATGTGGTTCTACAGAAGCATGCTGAGAATACCATGGACTGCCAGAAAAACGAATTTGGACATGTTGAAAGAGTCACATGCGACTTAATAATATAAGAAAAATACAATCTTCATTTTTTGGCCACTTTGAGACAAGAAGGTTTGGTGAACATACTCACAAGAGGCAAAATTGAAAGCAACAGAGACAGTGAAAAACGTGAGAAAATATTAGACATTTTAAATTAACACCTTGTCACGGCAGAGAAACACCATATGATGATGAGTGTAATTTACACGTACACAATGAAAGTGCTACTTAACGAACAGTTGTTAGTTTGAAATTCCGGATGTTGTTTCTTGATTCATTGTATATCAATAGGATTAAGAATTAGTGTACGTGGTTCAGTAGATCAACTTTAGCATTACTTTCTAGTTCTGTTACGCTTGCACAAACCAACTGCAGTTATGGATGAGATCTTAACTCTTCTTGGCCTATCTGGGGCAATGCTTGTAGGATGTTATCTTGCTGGAATAATTCCCCTGACGATTTCTCTCTCAGAGGTTAATATTTTATATTTAATAAGTCACGGCTGGTAGGAGGGATCACGTATAAAAAAAAGGATAAATTATATGTATTTGTTAATATAGTTAGTAAGCTCTTCCAACCGAATTAAATACGTTTTTATTGCAGTGCCGAAATATTGTTTTAGACAAAAGAACACACACAAAAATTATGTTTTATATTCGTACACAACCGAAAAAATCAAAATGCCAACTTAAACTTTTAAGTTTTGCTACTTTAACCTAGGTTAAACTTAGGTAAGTAAGTTAGTAGAACCTAATTACAAATTAGTAAAATTACAAAGGTATTCAAAATAATGCTAGAGCTTTAAAGATACTGTAGTTAGATAGTCCTTGAAAATTACAATTCAATGATACCTCAACCAAGTCTCAGTCTGTATAGTAATAGTTACTTGGTATGTCACAATGTGACGACCATGTCAACCCTTAAAAAAGTTATGAATTTTTGTTGGAATTAATTTGACATCAAAATAATTTACGTAAAATATTTAAGACAATATAAATAAAGCTTGTGAAAAAATGTAGCCAAGCTGATAATTTCTAAATTTTGTTGTTGTTATTTTTAATAATACAACACACAAACTAAACTATCCATTTTGTTTGTTCACGAAGACAAAACACATCTGTTGATCTCATTTCTGTGGGCATACACCCATGGACCGCTGGATCAGCAACCATTTCATTTCTGTAATATTCAGCGGCACACACAACTAACTAATATTAAAAAATGACAGCTAATTAGCATATTTAAAATATAAAAATTAATTATATAGCTATTACATATATTTAAATACCACATAATATATATATTTTTGTGTTCTCAAAAACAAAACGCATCTGTTGATAGCATTTCTGTAATTTTCAGATGCGTGCAGAACTAATTAATATTCAAAATGGCAGATAATTGGCATAATTAAAATGAAAATAAATTATAAACTATTGAATATAATAAAAGTAACTAAAATTAAAATTAATTAAAATTAACTATATAACTATAAAATATAATAAAATACCACAGAAAATATATATTTTTGTGTTCACAAAGGCAAGACACATCTGTTGCTTACATTGTGCTAATTTTAAGATGAAATTAGGGTTCATTAAAATTCAAAATGTTCGCTAATTTACATAATTAACTTTGAATAGTCTAATTATTAAATATTTCATTTATTTATGATAAAATATTCTACAAACTCAAACTATATTTTTTTTTGTTCTG
Organism: Meghimatium bilineatum; assembly: GCA_034231615.1. Classification (NCBI taxonomy): domain Eukaryota; kingdom Metazoa; phylum Mollusca; class Gastropoda; order Stylommatophora; family Philomycidae; genus Meghimatium; species Meghimatium bilineatum. Next base: position 36,274,384 of record CM067322.1, read on the forward strand.
GAAAACTAGACAAATCTACGGATTACATTATCATAATTTAAAGATAACAACCAAAGATAATTAGGTTATATTCATAATGGTTAATTTGCATAATTAAATTTGAATTTAATATATGATTATTAAATATCTTAGTGATCTATGATAACATGTTTATGTGCTTCAAATATGACACAAATTTCTTGAATTGATAGTGTGTTTAGTTTTGTGAATAGCTTGTGCAGGAATATTATTCATGTGCATCAACTGGTAAGTAGAGATTTCATTTCTGCTGTATTATTTCTCTCCCCCTACCCCCCAAATCACATTGTATATATATATATATATATATAATTGTAATTATTGGTAACATTGTGCATTGCATAGTCATGATTTAGGAGTAGTAGTTGAGTAATTTATGAAAAAACATTAGTAACAAGAGTAACTAATAGGGCCTAAGTAAGATTTTGTGCTTATAAACCACATTTCCAAGACCTTCCTTTGGCAAAGCAAAATAAATTAAACTGGTTACTAGAAAAACTTACCGTACCTATGAGTAAAAATATATTTAAAAAGTAAATAAAAAACATACAATAAAACTAAACAGGACAATTTTCAACGTGTCCGTCCAAATGGGACCTTTTACAAGAGACTAATAACATAAACTAAACAATATTGCACAAAATAGATGACTGAATTTGATCAAGCCATGTTTCTATATAATGTAGAAACATGACCCGGTAACGGTTGTGGAAACGCATCCAGTAAAAGAGAAAATGTGTGCTTTCATTATAAACAAACTGGAAAGTTGGAAATTAGAAGCAATAGAGATGTGGTTCTATAAGAATAATGAGAATACCATGGAATGCCAGAAAAACTAATGTAGAGGTGTTGAAAGAATAAAAAGAGAAACTAACCTGAATCAATAATATAAGAAAAAGACAATCTTTTTTGGTCACTTCATGAGACATGTCTCATTTGGACCGACACATTGAGAATTGTCCTGTTTAGATTTATTGTATGTTTTTTTATTTACTTTTTTATATATTTTTATTCATAGGTAGGGTAAGTTTTTCTAGTGACCAGTTTAATTTATTTTGCTTTACCATTTGTTCGTTCGGTTACTGTGGCACCCTCCACTTTGTCGGATACCCTCTGACCATTTGGTTATTTATATTTGTCTTCCTTTGGCAATTGAATCCTGGAAAAAATACTCTGCCTAACTGTTAGATCATTGTTCCTTTTCATCAAAGCACATAGACATATTCAAAGTGTATTCCTCTTCATGGTCTGATTTGTTCTCTAAGCTGAACATGTGTCTTTGATCTCCTGATTCACCTTCCTTAGTGCCTTCAACTTCCTTGATGAAGACTCGCATTCATCACATACGCGATTGTGTTTATTTTATTTTGCAGTCATCAAATTCATATATCATCTTCTTAAAAGGGATATTAACCTAATTGATGTTCCTGAAAATAATAAAGTTATTTGGGAAGTGTCTTAGGCCTATGACCTTATGTTATTTTAGTTTTGGCCCAGTTTCTAGTACAAAGTGAAATTATGATTTGCTAAAAGGGTGGGGGGTGTTTTCAAACACCCCCCCCCAATCTACGGGCATGTATGTGCCCTGATTTTACCTACAGACCTTTGCACATCAGGATGGCTTCAGTTGTTATGCCATCCAAGCCAGGTGATTTGTTTCGGCTGTTCTTATTATGTTCCTCTATTTCACAGACTAGTATTTCTGGTTCTGGAGTGAAAGGATAGTTCCTTGTGTTGATTAATGGGTTGTGCAAGTCATTAAAATACTCTAACCACCTTGTTTTCCTGATTTTTCTGTTGAATATGGAGGTACCCTTTCTGCTGTTTATGATTGTCTTGGGGTTATAACTTTCATCTCTTACTTGCATTGTTTTTATACTTTTGAAGAAGTCTCTTGGTCTTTTGGTGTATTCACCATATTCCTTCCACGCATTTTCTTTTGCTCGTCTGATATATCTTCTCTCTAAACGATACTGAATATAATCCTGTTGTCAGGGCCGCCCCTAACAATTGCGGGGCCCTATGTGAAACAGATTGCACAGGGCCCAGTCTGGATAGGGAAGAGGATAATAAAGTAAATTCTAATATGAATTTATGGACCTATGAAAGTGTAGGGCCCACTGTGGCAGCATAGGTTGCAATGGCCTAAGACCGGCCCTGCCTGTTGTTACCCATATTTTTAATGTTTGCTTCTTTTTACTGATTGCTTCTTCTTCTTCTGCGTTCGTTCTCAAACTCCTGCAGATTAGCAGGATGTAGTCTGTAGAACGGAATGCGTTGTGTCATGGTTTACAGCATTGCTGCGATATCTGCGCCTTTCGGCCTGACACATCCGACTTCATCATGGCTTTGGGTCACTGACCCTATATGGGATGGAACAGCCAGCTCCATCCAATAACCTCCTTGGTCGCCTTTTACGACATGCATGGAAGGTAAACAGTGTTGCTATTCTTTGCTCCCCTTTCGGGCCCCGTCAACACACAGGCGTTATACTGATTGCTTGTTTGATTCCTCATTCTAACAAGCAGTTTTTTTTACACCCCTTCGTTTTGTTTTTGGCACCACATGTTTTTAGATTATTTGTCATTGGTGTTTGAAAATTGCTCATTCGTTATGTATTTTGCCAATCGTGGTTGGTAGTTTTTCATAAACTTTAGTCATTGCTTGGTGTAGGTTGTCTCTTATTGTTTCATCCTGTAAGTTTGCGAAAATTCACACCTAGATCTTGTGTTTGTCTAGGTGGTTTCTCCATGTCTTGGTGGTATTATTTCTGACAGGCCTGTGGTCTGTATCTATTTCGATGTTTTGGAGTACTCTTGCATCTTTCTTTGGTCGTGCCCAATAAGTATGAAATATATTTGCTATGATTTAAGTTGGTCCATGTTTTGATTTGGCTTTTTCTATGCTGGAAAAAGGTGTTTGTTATAATTAATCCGTGCTCTAGGCACAGGTTAATCATTTCTTTGCTGTTTTTGTTGCGTTCTGTTATTAGATCGCCTAAGCTGCCAAGACATATTTTGTGCCGTGATTGTTTCCTACTCTGCCATTGAAGTCTCTCATAACGTACAGTTCTTCTCTGTCGTTGACTTTGTTTATGGAATCAGATAGGTTGTTGAAAAATGATGTTCTTTCTTCCTCTTTATTGTTGCATTACATGGCGCATAAATCTGTATTACGTGGTCGTTCTTTCGTTGTAGTTCAACTGTATACGGATTATCCTCACTAATATGTAATCCATATCTACAACATGTTTTGCTTTGTTTGGGTATATCAAAAATCCTACCCCATGTGTTGCTCTCCCTTTTGTATCAACTCTGCTCCATACCAGTGCATAGCGGTTATCCACTTACTTGATATTTCTACCTTTTTTTCCTGGTGTTAATCCTAAAATTTCAATTTTACTTCTCTCGATAAAGCTAATTAGTTATATCCAGATGTTAGGAAACATACTCGCGAAGAGAAAGATTTGCCGTACCAGATAGGCTCAGGCAAAAAGGGACAAAGATAGCACTCTGGCCCAACTCTACTGTCAAGATTTCCTATACCGGAAGTACACTTGCAGAGAGAAAGGGTTCCGTACCCGATAGGATCAGGCACAAAAGGGACAATGATTTAGCCCTGACCCAACTCTACTGTCAGGTGTTCCTATACCGGAAACACACCTGCAGAGAGAAAGGGTTCAGTACTGATGGGTTCAGGCGCTATTGGGACACGGTCGCTCAGCTCGAGAACGCCTTGCTCTCAAACGCGTGGTGTGAGACTCGAAATTGGGCGAGGGGTTATCTCTGGCGACAGATAGGGAGGCTGTCACAGTTTAGGGTAGCCAACCCGAATTGTCAAGGCATGCCGAAATCGGATGTGTTAGGCCTACAAGGTTCATAACGGTAGCACAATGTAATATAGATAACCAAATGGTCAGAGGGTGTCCGACAAAGTGGATGGTGCAGCAGTAACCTAATGAACAAATAGTCAAACAAAATAAATTAAACAGGTTACTAAAACACGTACCGTGCCTAATAATAAAAATATATTAAAAAGTATATATAAAAAAACATACAATAAAACATACAATTCCTGTTTAGTTTTATTGTATGTTTTTTTATATATACTTTTTAATATATTTTTATTATTAGGCACGGTAGGTGTTTTAGTAACCTGTTTAATTTATTTTGCTTGACTAGCACAACGTAAACACGCTCACGGCAGAAACCACATGGATATGCTGGTTACAATGGAGCGAACGCAAAACAATCAAGCAAACAAACATCCAGATGTTAAAGGCATCAATCTTGTCTTCTGGTTGTGTGGTCATTATCAATGTGTGTAATACATTAATGTAGAATAGATGTAGCATTTTATAATCCTCATTTATAGGTTTGTTTATAGTTAAATTTATATTCTTTTTAAATAAGTATTAGACACAAAATATAAAGGATAAATCATGCAAGTACAAAATTAGAGACAAAAGTCTGTAATTAGAAGTGTTTATTGTCATTTTGCTCAAATAGATTTCAACAAAAGTACCGTAGAATGTATCCAATTACTGTGTGGACATGTCTCCAGAACAACAACCAGAGATCCTTACCCACAGGACTACCAAGAGAGACTGTAATATTGGATTGTCTTAGCAAAAACCCATAATAAATTTAATTCATGCCAGAAAGGGAACGGTTTAAAGAAGGTTCAGTGGAATCCCTCTATATCGCATTCTTTTATAACATATTTCCCTATATAACAACACTTTTCAAAATCCCAACTATATTTATTCTATATTGTATTGTTTGTTCTCCTATCTTGCGAAGTTCTGTTATAACATACATATTTTGTTGGTCTGGGCCATGTTGTTATAATGGGATTCCACTGTATCATCTTCAAATTCATAAAGTCTCCTTTTGTTGTTGTACATTGCAGGAAAAACTTAAATTGGTAACAGTTCTTGGCGCAGGACTGTTGGTTGGCACAGCCCTTGCAGTCATTATTCCAGAAGGAGTACATGCCATGTACAGCTCTGTTGGGGGTAAGCAATCTTGTAACTCTTTTACTTCTGTATTGCTTATTTGGTTTTAACAATATACCCTTTCTTGTTCTAGTACTGTTTTATTGTAAAGCAAATTGTGTGTGTGTTGCAGGGCCCAAAAGGATAGAAAAGAATAGTTACACCTGCCAAACATATCATAAGAGGTGGGTAAGGAGGTTTTGGGATACAGTTAATTGCCCCATTCATTGTCCCGTATCTATTTATAATGGGACATAGTGAACCAGAAGCCATGTTTAAGTTGAATGCATCAAACTGAAATGTTCAGATATCACAGCTAAGCTGTAAACTATGACACAATGCATTCGGTTCTCTGGACTACATCCAGCTGATCTGCAGGTAATTGACAACACATTCTGAAAAAGAAGAAAAAAAGACAATAATTAAGAGAACATGGTTTTATTTCAGAATATGAGTTTCAGATTTATATTACAACAGTTTTTATATGATATTTCATAGATATGCCATACCCACAGGCAAACATTCTACAAACTTTGAAGCATAGGTTTTCCGTGTGTTGCTGGAGTTTGAAAGGAGAGCATTACTATGACATGCCATGGAATGTCATGTGGCAAATAAGGAAGTTTTGGGAGGTGGATTTGTCTGTCACATTGAAGGTCATCATCATTAAGTGCCGTCTCCGCAACAAAGGTTGGCTGCAACATATCTCCAACATCTCTTGTCTTGGTGGTGCACTCTGCTAGACAGTAACCTGAAGGTCACAGTGGCCCAAAAGCCATTTTGAAGCCTGATTGTCAGACTGAAAAGCGCAGATATTATCATAGCCAAGCTGTAAACCATGACACAATGCATTCTGTTCTCCAGACAGCATCCTGTAATATGCAGGAATTTTGAGAATGAATACAGAAGAAGGAGCCACAGTAGTTAGTGAATGTCAACGAATCCATCAAACTAGTACTGATTAATGAAAAATCTTCCAGGTGGGTATACTTTTAGGAATGTATGCAGCTCACAAGAGTTTGTGGCATAAGTCAGAGGAAAATTTATTAGAAAAGACAGTGGTGTCTTTACATTGACAAGTGATGTGACTTGGTGCATTGATTGCATATTTTCCTAGTCCTGCTCATCAATTATCCCTCTCTACTATCTCTTCAAGTAATTCCAAACTTCCTCAATTTCTTAAATCAGTTTCATCCACCATAGTGTCCTCATCAAATAGGCATACACATACCGGGTATATATATATATATGTCCTTATCAAAATTTCATCACAGGTGTTATCAGGAAACGCAGTTGGTCCTACATCGGGCATGTCCTACGCGCAGACATCAACAGGATACATCACCAATCTCTTGAATAGATACCTACAGGCAAAAGAGCCAGGGGTAGACCAAAAGAAACACTCAGAAGAACAATACTTAGAGAAAGTAAAACAATCAATATCCATACTATCCAAGAGCTGCACAGAATAGCTTTGAACAGACAGAATTGGAGAGATCTGACCTTTGCCCTATGTGCTAACTTCAGCGCAAAAGGAAAATGAATGATGAATGAAAATCTTTTAAGCAATTTGTGTTTTGACCTTCCTTAATGACATTCTGTTTTACAAAAATTATACTCACTGGCTAGTCTGTTTTATACTCTCATAAATGTTTTTTAGTAACTATATTTAAACATGTGTTTTGTCACTTGTTTAGGCTTGATTTTATAGAAGCTTTCCTTGTGGCATTCTGATAAATAAACTGACATTTTCTGAAGCCATAACTTTTGAATTGTATAATATCCTACTCAAATAGACCAAAACACCCCAGATGTCATTGTTGGCAAGGAATCTGCAAATGCAAATGTTGAGAATAAACACGGAGAAATGCAACATGAACATGATGAGGGACTGTTAGAGAATCATACCATAATTGGCATCAGTCTGGTCATAGGGTTTGTCTTCATGCTATTGGTGGACCAGATTGGAGGAAATATACAGTCCCATTCAGTACCAAGTGATGCAGAATCCACCGGTCATGGATTGAACAGAAATAATATAACTGCAACTTTAGGACTTGTTGTTCATGCTGCAGGTAGAGTGCTAGTATTTATATTTAAAGTTTATAATATTCTTAGTACTAATAAATCAATAATAATATTGCTCTAATTTCTACCATGTTGCATCCATATTTAACGAAATATTATTTTGGCAGAAAAATTATAACATTTTTAGTATAGCTAATACAGTGAAGTCTCATTATAAGGCATATGTTTTTAACAATCAGTGACGTACCAACTTTCACCATTACTTCTTCATCCAAAGATCATGATGGAAATTTAAAAAACAGATAATATCTACAATTTTTGTACCAACACTGTGGTACCAATGTCAAACATGGTCTTTAACAGATTCGCAGCAGAAAAAAATCATCACGTGAAATTAAGTGTCTGAGAAAAGCTGGAATGGTACCAAACTAGATAAAATAAGAAATGAAGAAATGAGGAATAGAATTGGTATAATATCATGTATCGAACATATTGAGAGACAGCAAGTAAAATGGTTCGGTCACCTTATGAGAATGAAGCCAAACCAAATACCAATAAGAGCATATAACAAAAGAATATCTGGGCGTAAGACCAAGAAAACTGTGGATATAAAACATCAAGATAGCCTTGAACAAACATGGATTAAATGCAACATCAGTGACACATCTGGCCTTGAAACGACAGCTTAAGCTGTCTGCAAGTGCGAATGCAATCAACAATCATTCACCTGGGGAAAGACAATAGTTTATAACAATTTTCCCTATTTCTTCTTCTTCTGCATTTAGCATCTGTGGTCATGCTAGATTGTCAAGCCTGTCATCAGGGTGAAATCCACTGTCTCTTCCCGACCCTATAGCCTTTGTCTCACATCTTTATACTCTGGTCAGACCTGCATGCTCTGCTCTTTGTATCTTGGGCAGTTCTGAAGTATCTTCTTCTTTATTGTTCATTTTCAAACTCCCACTGGATCTTTCTTGTAGCATGACAATAGTCCTACTAGATTTTCAGCAGGATGTAGTCCTGTGAGTGGAAATGAGGTATCTTTGTTTTACTAGCACCAATGACCCAACACATCCATCGTTGGTGAAGTCCTGAAGTATTTGTTCGGGTTCGGATTCAGAATCCACATAACATTCTTCTGTGTACCTAAAGATGAAATTTCAAAATGTTTTTCAAAATCCATGATTATTTTAATTATTTACTTTATTCAGCAAAATTCACTACAGAAATAAATATTTTGTTTGTCCATACCAATTTTTTATAATGGGACTTCACTTTAAATCATACTCATGTTTTGCCAATCTTCTTCAGAGAAGTGTTACATGTTGTTACTAATGTTGTTTGGTTGCCTTGGAAAAAATTTGCTGTGCTGTATTCTGCATCATTCATTCTTATATATGTTTTCAGTACTGTATTTTAGTACCAAATTTGTATCACTACTTGCTAAGCCAGATTGTAGTGATGAGTCTGTTACCAAAGCTGATACTTGGATGAGATGTAGTATCTTGGTCAACTCTGTTTCATTGTACTTTACCTTGTCGATGAGTACACAGGGGCAAATCATTACTGCATTATTAGTGACTCAATGAGCATGATCAGAAAATGACAAATGGGTTGCATTCAAGAACAGTGACGTGAAGCAGTCGAGAGGACAAAGTTGGAATGTCACATTCATTTTCATACCTGACCATGTGGGTGTTCAGGGCAGCACAAGAGGGGATCTGCTGGCTTGCACTGCTATTGTGTTCAGCTGTAGAGCTGACATTTTGAAGTCCTTATGAGAAATAACATGGGCAAATGAAATTAATTAGGGTGATAATTTCTTTTCCATGTTCAGAATAAAGGAAACTTGGCTTGAAATTCGGCTTTGCCAGAAATGAGCACTAATGTGGACTTAAGATAATGTTTGTCAACCAACAAAACACTGGAACTATCAGTCATCATGTAATGGTGGATATTTTCAATTGGAAATCTGAGCACCTATGGATGTATTTGGAGTACAATGTTTTGATCAATGTTCCCTCTAAGATAAGATGGCATGTGGGCAAAATTGCATATTGTGAGCTGATAATTTTTAGCACCACCTCTTATGGGCAGAACTAAAATCAAAAGCTCCATCTTCAGCATGCCATTTTCACCTCAACATCACCCCCTCCCTCACTCCCACAACACAACATAATGCTTATTAATTTCTGAACACTAATCCAAGTGAACCACACAAAACAATTTTATTTGCATTTTTTTGACATATGACATATATTTCACACACAAAATTTGAAAATATATTTTCTCATTTTTCCAGAAAGCATACACTTTGTTAATATTAATTTCCGATGACTTAATAATCTGGAGTTTGATTCTCATTAATTTTTCCAGTTGATCTATATCAAGTCTATTTCTAATTTGTGTCTTGATTGTATTCATTAAGCTAAGTCCTCTCTCACAATCATCACTTGAAATTTGGAAAGTTCCACAGATATCGAGGAGAATATTTAGTTCACAGTATTAACTATTGTTCTTGTGGTTTTGTATATGATATAACCCTATATCTTGAAAAGTTTTCATTGCACCAGCTTTTATCTTATCTGCAATGATAGTTTTTAAGTCAGAATACTCTTCTTGTTGCTGCTTACAAATGTGTTTTCATCTTTCTTGAATTAAATTCAACAATCATTTTTAGCTCATCTTGAGAACTTTGGCAAAGCAAACGGAAAATTCATCCAAATTTGAGAAATTTGACAAACAATCTTTGTCAAACACACACCAATATTTTAATTCATTCTCATGAAATCTTGTGTCCATGTGATCACAAGTTTGTTTGATGAAACTGAGAATGCGATTAGTATATTACAGCAGTGTACGAAGAAATTAAATTTTGTACACTTTAACTTAAATGAGCAGTGTCTCTGTGATATTGAGATCTAATTTTCATGGCTTTGGGTTGTGTGGATTAAAAAGCCTCCACTGTGGTCAAAGAACTCTTCTGAAGAATCTTGCACAATTCTACCAAGTTCCAAAGAACATCACAAAATAATGCAACCTTTGGTTAAAAAAAAAGGTTTTGATAATTTCTCAAGGCAGTGTTTGTGCACTGGGTCATTATCGTCTTCTACTCATTCTGCACAATATTCAAGTGATGTATCATAATTCTTAATCAAAACATTAACAGCAAAGTGTTGAGAAAGCCATTATACTTCATTCAGGGGCCCTAATGAAGCAACATCACTTCTAGCTGCTATGGCAATATCCTGTAGTTTAGCTTTTCCCATACTAGATCTACTGAAGAGTGTGTATATATATATATAGTGCATCATCTATTCCTAAATCTTCTTGGTTGGTTACACAGTGTTGCTCTATCAGATGAGGAATTGACTTGTATAGAATAGAATAGCAACACCGTTATGCTTACAAAAATGTAAACATAGATACTAAAGTTGCATTATACAAGACTATTATTATTCCATCACTGTGCTACCAGTGCCAAACCTGGACAATGACAGCTCAAGACAAAAGAAAAATAGTGACAGCAGAAATGACATGTCTGTGAAGAATACCCGGAGTGTCATTAAGAGATAGAATTAGAAACGATAATATCAGACAGATAACCAAAACAATACCAGTATTGGAACACATCAAAAGACAACAGATCAAGTGGTTTTCACACTCTTCCAGATTACCAACAGGTGCCATGACACATAGACATAATGGCTATAAAGCCAGAGGCAGACCATGTAAAAGATGAATCACAGAAATAAAAGAAGTCACAGGAACAAGCTTACATACAGCACACAAGATGACCATCGCCAGAGAACTCTTTCACCCCTGATGCCTAAGGCAAACAAGGGCTACAGCGTATAGATAGACTGTTATGCTTTCCAAGCACCATCTAATGTAAACATAACCATGCGATTCGTGTCCAAAATATTTTCGTCATAGAATTTCTTTATAGAATCAACTATAGCAGCACTATTGCAGGCAGTCAATTTTACAATACTAGCAAAAACAGTTTTATGTGCATCATCACCAAGTTTTCTGAATTTGATGCACATAATAAACACCTTCAATAGATCTATACTAGATAAATTTCAATCACAAACAAACTAAAACTACTTACAGATGTTGCAGACTGTAAGATTATTTTGAATTTTTGTTCTTTTTCTAACTTCACAGTTCACACAGCTTGCTTTTATTTTTCTAATACGGAATCTCAATTTAACAGATTTAATTTTTCTTCGCGAGTATCTGGAAACATTTGAGATAAATTATGTCTTTTTTATCCTATTCCTAACACTTCTGTCATACCAAGGATAACATCTGTTCCAAATGTCAGTGTTTATTTAACGAGGTCATCCATTATGAACTTAGCTATCTATTATTTGATGACATTGTTTTTGTCTATGTTTGAGTCATCATTTCCCAAGGTCTTTGGACAGCCACCTATTCTCTGTGGTCTACTGTGTGACGTTACATGTAATATAAATGAATAATAATTGTCATTGGTACATTTGAATACTTTTTCGGCCATGTGAAGAGACATTATGGCATAGAAAGAGTGTTGTTGGAGGGGGCGGTAGAAGGCACTAGAGGCAAAGGTAGACCAAGATGTCATTGGACAAGTAATATTCAGGAATGCATGCACATGTTGCTAGGGGAAGCTGGGCAACTTGCCAAAGACTGAAGGGATTTCAGGAGATTCATAAGGAAGACTATGTTCTGGAAAGAATACGTCACATGACACACACATTTGAATACATGCTAGTATAGGCCTATCCTCCACACTTAAAACCGGAAGAAAGTATCTTGTTACTTCCGTGTTAATGTCCGCACATGTCTGTATACGACTCATGAATCGTAGCTTTATATTTTGGCATGTTTTTATTATTGAAACTAAAACTTGATATGACTTTAAAATTTAACTTTTTTTAATTATAGGAATTTTTGCATACATTTATATTTTCACTATTTATTGTATTAACACTAACAATTGTGTGTGTGTGCCACCACCAAACTGTGCGCCAACGGATAAAAATGTGAGCACCAGCACACATTTGCAGGAACAGTGGTGATGATCCTGACAACTAACTAACTTGTCATGTTATTTGGTGAAATTTTAACTCTTTGTTAATCACCATTCTATTGTCACATATCAATATTAGTTTCTCTTAATGTTTGTGGCTAAGATTGCAGATTTTCAAGTATAGATCCCCATGTAGAATAACTGTGAGGAAAAAAATTAAATATACAATTCTAACCTCTGTTCATTGGTTATGAACCACTGTCATCACATTCCAAACAGATCTACATGCGATCAGTCTCCCCAAAAGAAGCTGAAGGGTGTGCACGATGATGATTTTACTGGTTCAAATGTACTTCATTCAGCAGGTGTCCAATATTTGATATTGAATTCCTTCCACCATAGCCATTCTTCTTCAGCATTCATTCTCAAACTTTCTCTGGATTTTTCTTGTAGCAGGACAATGGCCCTCTTAGATTTCCAGCAGAATGTAGTCCACAGAATGTAAATGTGTTCTGTCGCCATTTTATTTGCATCAATGACCTGACGCATCTGCCTTTGGCAGAGCCATAGCCCTTAAGGACAGTAGATCCATGTGATAGATATAGGTAGGAAGCAGCCACAGATGTCATATATTCACATTGACGATCATGGAATGAGAGTTGCACACTATAACTGTCTTTGTAAAGTCTCAGGCACCAATTAAATTGAATTGGCCTTGTAGCATGAAGGAATTGGGTGCCCATGTTTAATCTTGCATATTTATGTTGTGCAGCAGTCATGATCACATAAAAAAGGAGTCTAAGTGAGTCATTGCAGTAACAACTACAACCTCCATTTTCATACTGGAAGTAGTCTTGTATTTCCAATCACATTAAATTACTAAATCAAGAATAATGTAAAGCACCAATATCATTAAAAGTGAACTGTTGTGAAATCATAAATATAGTTTCTGGCCCTATTTATGTTAATTTAAGATATTCTAAGTTTTCTGTCAACACTTTTATTGCTGCCGACTTTTGTCGTCCATGAATATGACTGTTTTTTTATGTGAATCTTTTGCTGAATCAATGGCATTATATTATTCAGTGCAAGATTTCCCATATATTGAAAATGTCATTTCAAAATGGTGGTCAATTCAAAATTTACAAAAATAGTGTATAGATTCTGTTCCGATTGGACATTTTTATAGGGATAAGAACACCTATGGGCTTGTCCAGTGTTGGTTGATGATAACCTGCAGTCATAATTCATAACTCAAAAAGGTGTTGCAGTGAAGTGCACACAATTTTAGAAATGTTTTCAAATTTAACCTTTTTTTGTCAAAATATAATTTATCTTCTGTAGGAATCTATTTTTAAAATTTAAAACATGTGCAGGCCATATTTAGATATCAAACTAAAGAATCATGTACCTCTTACATTTCTGATTTGAGTACACATAACTTAAGTTTGCTCTCACTTACAGTTGAAGTAACACCTGCAAGCAGCTATGAAATATATTGATTTAATAAAAAGTAGAGCAGCAACTCTATCAAGGAAAATATAACAATATACTTGTATATTGGTAGCTGTTATTATTCCTTTATGCATTTGTGTGTTCTTAAGTACATATGTACTAGAGAAGAACTTGTCCTAGTCTGATAATCTATCGCATGGGTTGAGATACAGGGGTACATTAACCTAGATGAAGACAACATTAAATTATGGGGTGAATAAAAGTTAAAACCGATAGCATAGATAGTCCTTTAGCATAAAATTCCTTAGAAGTGTCAGGTATATTTCACCTCACAGCTTTGTCTGCTTTTTCTCAGATGAAGAAACTATTGCACTTCTTCACCTTGCCCAACTATGTGTATGTCAAATATTAATACCATTTCTATATCACACATTTCTATACCATACAGATGGGTTGACTGAGAGTGGCAATGTCATTAGTTGAACTCACTGTTCTAGTTATTGAGATAGTTCAAGTTAAGAAAAAAAAAACACTTTCACTGCCACAAACTTTTCACTCCTGTCTTTCCCACTACCAAGCCATACATGGCATGAGAAATTTTGCAGATGATAGCTTTAAGAAAGCATTAAAAAGTCAACCAGTAAAGCTAGATATAAATAAGCTTCCTAGAAATGTCCATCTCATGCTTTTAAAAAGTTTCATTTCCATTTATTTTATTAATGATTTTGTTTAGTAATTGCAGTGCCACGATTCCATTATTGAGGTGGGTGTTGATCACCCACTACTGAACCCACATGACTATCTTGTATCAACATATGATTATATCACTCCTATATTTGTCTTGAAAAATTTCACCAATGTCATTATCTATGAAAACAGCACTGCTTGCATGTTTAAACAGTGCTTCAATGACTTCTATGATATTTGTGTCAACGTTATATTGTCTCACTATCTGCCATAGAGATCTTGGTTTATGGTGTCACACATGATCAAATACCTTTATGAAATAAATGAAATTATAATACAAAGCCCCACTGAAGACATGGCCGACACAGGCCATTGGCGCAAATAAAATGGTGATACAGCACATTTCTATTCTCTGGACTACATCCTGCTGGAAATATAGTAGGACCATGGTCCTGCTTCAAATGAGATCCAACGGGAGTTTAAGAATGAAAACTGAAGAATAATAATACAAATTATGTTGATGATGTAAGTGCTTTTCTATCAATATTTTGAAGTTAAAAATGTGTTCTGTGGGGCTTCTGTTTTTACAAAAACCAGCCTTTTCTTCTGCTAACAATTCCTCTGATTTAGCTTGTATTCTGTTCAGAATTATCTTTAAAATCACCTTGCTAGAATGGGTAATTAGACTAATAGTTCTGTAATTTTTGCATAGTTTCAGATTGAATTTCTTAGGAAATGGTATCACTGATGATTGTGTCCATTTTCTAGGTCATATTTTCTGGCATATGCCTGTCATAACTGTGATCAACTCCTCCTGAATGTTTTAGGAGTTCCACTGGAATATTATCGACCCCTGATGATTTATTTTCTTTCAATGATCCTAGGGCCGTCGATATTTTTGCATTTTCCAAATCATGAAAGGGAACCCACAGAAGATATTGGAGAATGCTTTAACAGAATATCTATTTAAAGTGTTAATATTTTTTGCAAGAAACCTCAATTCTATATGCATAATTGAAATAATATACTACTCTGGATCATTGAAGAAGAGTAGCTAATTTAAATGACTATAATGACTTTATTAGTAAACTCTTCAACATTACCATCACCGATTGACTTTATTTGTAAACTTTTCTACATTACCATCACAGAGTTTTGAACTTAATATTTGCCTTATGTTTGCAACTTGAATGCCATGTTTTTTATTTATTTTCTCCAACATTTATAGCTGATGGAATAGCTTTAGGAGCAGCCATTTCCTTATCTGAAGCCCACATAACTTTGATTGTATTTGTGGCCATTATGTTGCATAAGGTAGTTCTTTCTATTCTTAATCCCTATTCTTTGAGTGTTAAAAGAACATGATATTGCAACAACAATAAAGGTAAAGGTTATGTGAGTTATAAATCAATGTCATAACACAAGGTTTCCCATTAGTGCTCAGCTGTCTAGTCAGTTGTTAACCAGACCACCAGAATAGCATTGCCTACCGCGCCGGCTCAGTAGTCACGGTGCCATTCCTTGACTTTTCCATAGCCTGATCCCTGGTATCCTACTTCTTGGTTGCTTCGTGAACCACAGGAGTAATTTTTATTTCAAACTACTAATAACGAAAGTGGAATCCAGACCCGTGTTTGCTGGTCAGTAGACGAATGACTTAACATTGCACTACTGCAACTCCCATTGCACAAACATTTAAGTAATACAGTAGAATCCCTCTATAACACATTCTTTTGTAACATATTTCCCTATATAACAATACTTTTCAAAATCCCCAATTATATTTATTCTATATTGTTTGTACTGTATATAACGAACTTCTGTTATTACATACATATTTTATCAGTCTGAACCTTGTTATAACGGGATTTCACTGTATCAGAAAATTATTAAAAAAACGATCAGATAAAAGATTTAGAGTAGCTTTAGGGAGACTTTCAGTGCTTAGATTGCTGATTTCATAATCAATCAAGTCTTGGATGACTCCACAATGCAGAGTTTTTCTAGTCAACCCAACTGTAATAAAGTAACTGGCTATAGAACATATCACCTCCAAATATACGGGGTAAAGGTTTTGTATTATGAGGTTCTCATGCACTCTCACAAGTCCATTGTCTTTCCCCAGGTGGTTTGTTATCCACTCTTGCTGTTAAGCGTAGAGGTGATTGGCGCTCAAGCAGTATACTTGTTATATACTGGCATAACAATTATATACCAGTGTTATACTGGCCCAAAATGGGGAGAAAATAACAATGCTGTGACCTGCCATGCATGATGCAACAGGTGACATGAGAGATTTAGAGGTCGTGTCTTCCAATAGGACAGAGATCTAACAGTCATAGTCAAGTTGTCTGGCGAAAAGGCGTTGCTATTGAAACCTGGCTGTAAACTATGACACAGTACCATCCGTTCTCTTAGATACATCCTGCTAACCAACAGGAGTTTGAGAAAGTATGTATATCCACTACAAGACTACCTCTATCTCTTTTCTTTTGCTACAATGCTTATATTGAGACCCTTATATTGAAAACTACAATATAATATAGGGAAGAAAAAAACATCTAAGACATTGCTTCTAGAAAAGGATATGCTGTCACTACAATGCTCTTCCCCCGCCCCCATACCCCTTGCTGTTGTTTTGAAAATGACGGGGGTGTTTTAAACTTTCAGTTACTGTGGGCCAATTTTTGCTTCTTTGGTTTCCAATGCTATCTTATGCACACATTGACTGTATACCCAAATATATATTTGGAAAAAATGGTAGTTCAGGTATGTAAACTACTTTACATATCACCTTTTATTTTATCATTGAGAACTTGAATTGGTGATGATAATTATTATTCTTCATTCTAGGTAATGTGCACATGAGATGTATAATTGTTGTGTGTGTGGGGGGGGGGTGACATTTTAAAATGTTCTTCATAAAAGTTAGCTCAGTTAGTGTTGAGAAACATTGGTCTAAGAGATGCTGGTAAGTGTGAAAGGACAATAAGATTTATGACAAAGTTGTAGTGTATCAGAAAGTGTAAAATAGCAAGCACCTACATTTGCTTGGTGGTTATATATTTCTTATAAGTTCCCTTGCTTATTTATGCTATCTATTACTTAGAATTCTAAAAATGTCATTATTATCCCCATCAAAATGTTGTTATGAGTTGACATAGAATTGTACCTGCAAATATGCATTTACTAGACATTCCTTATATACTAGATACTATTTTACTGTTATGCTTTTTTTTCTCAGGCTCCAGCTGCATTTGGTTTGGTGTCATTCTTACTTCATGAAGGGTTTGACCGCACAAGAGTACGCAAACATTTAGCAGTGTTTTCTGCCGCAGCACCGATAGGAACAATTATAACCTATGCAGCACTTAGTCAGGTTTGTATATTTTTCTGGCCATTCCACAAATATTTTAAAATCACTTTTTAATATTTAAAAAAAAACAAAGTGCCTTAAATGTCACAGAGAATACAAAATCGGAAAACTAATGAATAAAATTAAATAAATATTTTAAAATTATAATAATAAACCAGAGGATACAGATTTGAGGCAATAGCTATCGGTTAGCCACTCTGATCTGAAGATGACAGTGATTTCGCCCTGATGACAGGCATAACAATATAACATGGCCGCAAATGCTGAACCTAGAAAAAGATCATAATAAACAAAATATTAACAATGTTGCTACACTGCAGATTTATGATTACCCAG
Source organism: Meghimatium bilineatum (assembly GCA_034231615.1). Taxonomy (NCBI): domain Eukaryota; kingdom Metazoa; phylum Mollusca; class Gastropoda; order Stylommatophora; family Philomycidae; genus Meghimatium; species Meghimatium bilineatum. The sequence continues at coordinate 36,292,297 of CM067322.1, forward strand.
TCTCTTTCTGCAGATGGTGAGGGTTATTTGATATGATATGTCACTAAGTCACTAACTAATGTGGAAAAGAATATAAATGCAGTAGGTGTTTTTTAAAGGTTGGATTATGAGGTTACAACATCCATTTATGTGATCAATGCATGTGGCAGATGATAGTTGTGACACATATATGCACAGTGCACATGCAAAGTGGTGGCCGTGTGCCAAGAGTGTACAAGGAATGAACATTGTGCAGTTATGCATTTATTAGGGGACTGCAAAAAAGGAATTTCTGTCAATGACATTTATAAGAAGATGGTTCATGCTAACGCTGAGAACTGTTCATTTCCATACTGCGGTGCATAGCTGGATGAATTAATTGTCACAGTGACATTGATCTCTTACAGATGAAATGCAACACGGTTAACCTGTTGAAATTGTAACAGAAGCATCTGCACAGAGGATGTAGAAAATGATTTAATCTAACCAGTAAATAATGGTTGACAGGGTAGCAACCAGAATGAGGCGTTTATGTGGCTCAGTCTGCGGCATAATACAAGATCAGTTGAAATTTTGGAAAGTATACTCATGATGGGTAAGCAGAGAACTGACTGAATGGGTGCCCCACCCATATATATTCAGTGACTCAAATGACCAAAATGGCATGTCCTTGTAGCATGGGATAAGTGCAGCAGTGTTAGTGGAAATTATGTTCAGAAATAAAGGAACAGTCTCAAATTATATGATTTCCATGTTCATATTGTATTTACTGCTGAAGATGTGTGGGGACCATTGGTGCAAATAAAACAATGACACAACGCATTTCCAGTCTCTGGACTGCATTCTGGTGGAAATCTAGTATAGGACCATTGTCCTGCTACAAGGGATCCAGCAGAAGTTTAAGAATGAACACTGAAGAAAAACTGTGACTAACTTATTTGACTTCTCCTCGTAGTTCACTAGTTATGCTAATGTCTTATCTACCCTTACAAGATTCTTGTGTTGATGGTTGGAGTCATTATCCTCAAAATAGTGTTCTGGAGAGGGAACAGTATATTACACATTTCTTGCATTATTACTTTCACAGCAAAGAAGGGAACTGGCTACACCACCTAATATTTGCAGTTGATTAGTACTTGAAGAGTTATCTTCATCCCTGATGGCAGGTTGCTGCAGTGGGACCTACTTTCACTACTGAGATCCTCAAGATTATTTGTTTACAGCTGTCATCCACTTGGCTATGGAAGTGGCTCTCATGAATGCTCCACTCTGCAACATTTCCGTTCCTCATCCTGAGAACCTCTAATCGTTCCACCCAGCACAGATATATCAGAATATACAATGGCGTCATTATCCCCTATATTATCAAACATTATACAAAGACACTAGCGAAAAAATATCACAGTGTATGAAATGAGATGTTTGAGGAAAGCTATAAATGTCACCAGAAGAGATCGATGGGAAAAAGAAAGAAATAAAGACCATCTCGAGTCAAGACTACATCAAGAAACAATAAAGCAAGTGGTTTGGCCACATTATGAGAATGGAACCAACACAACCAGCCCTATACATACAACGGCAGAAACTCGGACTACAAAGCATGAGGAAGACCAAGAACTAGATGGGTGGAGACAATTAAAGCAACCTTAAAGAGATATAGGCTGATCATGGCCAAAGACAGACAACTCTAACTTCCCCCGACGACACAAGTGGAAATGTCTACATAGATAGATCAAACAGTAAATACTACATGACTAAATCTGTCTTACATTTTCACCTACACTCCCATCCAAGAGTAATGATGACTGTCGAGTATTGTGTCATAATCTCATTCATCAAGAACATTTCCTTCTATTTTTGAATATAGTTGCAACTGTGGTCACAAGTAGTGAGTTATCCTCATTAGATTTTTACCATAACTAGTCATAAGATTTAAAACCATTGATACCTTGCCTATGTGAGGTTACACTCATGATGCGATCGAAGCATCATCACATGTGAAGGGAGGCATCAGAGTATGTTCTGCCACATAATCCTTTCCCCACACCATGCTCATTTTACAGTCCGTGTATCATTTTTAGATATGTGCTCAGACAATGAATGCGCTCTCCTTTGGCCGCCTGTGTTTTTAGTGAGCCACAATCTATTAGCTTCCATGACTCCATTTTCTTGCCCTTTACTTGAGACATATAGCTTGCTCTATTTAAATTCAGTGTTTTTATGATATAATAAAAATGTGCACCTTTTGTTTTTGGTTGCCAGAATAATTTCCTATATATAAAGCAAAATTTGACAAACTTTTTGTTTTGTAATCTCACATAAGATGTTAAATGTGTATCATTTCAGCAAAGTAAGGAAGCTGCATCAAGTATACAGACTACAGGAATTGCCATGTTGTTCAGTGCTGGTACTTTTTTATATGTTGCAACAGTTCATGTCCTTCCAGAAGTATCCATCACACACATTCAATACAAATCTACAGATGGGACAGTTTGTATGAGGGAACAGAAGGGATTTAAGAATTTAGAACTTGCTGTTTTAGTTTTTGGGTCTTTGTTGCCTTTACTTTTAACAATTTGGCATACACATTAACAATTTATGATAATGAATAGATCGAATATGATTACAGGTTAGCGATATGTTTACAAAAATGATTAAGCAATCTTCGTGATTCACTGACCTCAAAACAAAGCTGAAACGAACAAGAAAAACTTGTCCTCATAGTACATTTATTCTTATATTAATTTTAGTTGGACAAATCTATTGTATAAAAGTATTAGGGGTTAGCAATGGTGCTTGTTTAAAAAAAATCTATATTATTGTTTTTCCTTTGTATGACTGACATTGTTTTATTTCTCGTTTAACTGTATTAATTGCTTATTCGGTCCTGGTAGGGGCCTATATTTTTATTTTGTGAGATGTATATTTTTTGCCATTATTTTATTTTACTTTCTGTGGAGACCTACCTGAGGGGTTCTTAATTTCTCCCGCGGGATCTCTGTTGTAGCAGGACAATGGTCCTACTAGATTTCCAGTAGGTTGTAGTCCAGAGAATGGAAATGCGTTGTGTTGCCATTTTATTTGTGCCAATAGCCTAACACATCCATCTTTAGTGGGGTCTGAGGTGGTTCAACATCATATGTTATTGACACCACATTGTTTTCTCTGTAATCTCATCCTTTCACTAGTGCATACACAATTAACAGATTCGTTTTTCAGTTTAACATCCTTCATTTGAGGTTGCTGTGACTTTTTCTCATCTTGGGTTAGTGTTGCCTACATTGTTATTGTGAATGTTATGTATCATTATAATTTTAACCTTTAAAATCCAAAGATGAAGAATATCCATATATGAATCTGTCAGTCATCTGAACTGTAAATATGTTTATATTTCAAATTCAGAAGAATCTCAGCTATATAGCACCTGATGTGCGTGACACAGCATTATTGTGTTGCAGAATTATTGGCCTAATGGGGCTTCTTTGGTGTTTTAAACATTTCTATCATATGCCTAGCTTTGTTGTGATGTCTTGTTGCTTCATGCAGCAATCACTTTGAATCAGTTCATCAACTTACAGCCAATCCTTTTGATCAGTCACATAAACTGTTTGACCATTGTGTGTTTCATCCTCAATATTCACTTTTCCAGCTTTGCTTACAAAATTTTATTGCCATCCTAACTACAGTAACTTAATTAAAATTTTCACCACAATGATAAATTTCACAGTTCACATTTTCGGTCATTATAAATTCAATCACTACATATTGTTTTCAATATGCTGATATTTCAGGCACATAGACTCAATGGTAACTGACCAAAAAAAAGTGGACATGACATGTTTGTAGTGGGAAAATGTAGCTAAAAGATGGCAGCAATACTATTTTTGTTTTTCCATTTTGTTCAACTGCCGTTATTTTTCAGCAAACTCAAGTTACGAATAGTTCAGATAATGCAACACCATAAGATGATGACAAAGGAACAATGGAGGTTACAATAATGCAAAAGAGAAGCTGACTACATCACTATCAAATGCTCAACGCATCATACACTTTCATTATTGATCATCATATTGCAGGTTATATATTTCAAATGAAAACGGGGTGCAAAGGGAACGAATTGCTCTAGGCGAACCCAGGGTTAGCAGATAACCAAGTTCCCAAATTTACCTCCACGCGGTGCACCCTGGAAACAGAAATACAGCAGCTCGAGCTGATTCTGGCCAAATCATTTGGGGATCGTGTCCGAGAATGTAGAGGTAGCAGATGGAAAGAGATTTGACTGCACAAGAGATAGACAATATCTCCGACACCACCAGCATCACCACATATAGCAACACTGTCGACATACAGTGAAGCTAGTCAGTCCAGTCCGAACACTGAAGGGGCGGCCAATGTAAAATGCACGTAAAGGTAGATGCACAGCGAGAGACAAATAGATTTCATACCGAGTACAATGAAACAATGAAAGGGCAGAACAGCGCTAAAGAGCAGCGCGAACTGCAAATAGAAAGTGAAAAGTCCCTAGGAAAGGGGAACTACAAGCTCCGTCAGCTCGAGTAGAGCTTCTAGTTACCTGTGTTCCTTACAGGCAGAGACCCAGACCCATTCATTGGCGTTTGGTAAAGCAAGAAGACCTAATCCAACTCTAATGTCGAGCCTTCCTAAACCAGAAATATGCTCGCGAAGAGAAAGGGTTCTGTACCCGATGGGCTTAGGCCAGAAAGGGACAACGATGGTAGTCCTGGCCTAACTCTACTGTCAAGGTTTCCTATACCGGAAGTACACTTGCAGAGAGAAAGGGTTCCGTACCCGATGGGCTCAGGCACAAAAGGGACAACGATTTAGCCCTGGCCCAACTCTACTGTCAGGTTTTCCTACACCGGAAATACACTTGAAGAGAGAAAGGGTTCAGTACCTGATGGGCTCAGGCGCTATTGGGACAAGGACGCTCAGCTCGAGAATGCCTTGCTCTCAAACGCGTGATGTGAGACTCGAACTTGGACAAGGGGTACACGATGTCAGTGAATGAAACCTCAGCTAAGAGGGCGAAAGAGCCAGGGTCCAACTCCTCTGTTGAGTTCTTCCCCTTAAGAAATCAGGCTCACGGTTGAGAAACGGTTCAGTACCCAATGGGCACAGGCACAGCACGTCCAATTACACAAGGCAAGTTCATAGACAGTGGAACACCTCGTGCGAGTCAGACGAGAGCAAAAATCGTCTGGGCAAAGAGTCGCCACTACGCGTACCTGGAGACAGATATAGAGGCTGTCACAGGCTAAGGGTAGCCCACCCGAATTGTCAAGGCATGTCGAAATCGGATGTGCTATGCCTACAAGGCGCATAACGGTGACACAACGTAATCACTCTCCCGGCGGAAATCGCACGGATATCCGTGATGGTTACAATGGAGCGAACGCAAAACAAACAAATGAAAACTTGTTTACTGTAATATCAGTTTTCCCATTTACAAGTTAGTACAGAATGCTACACGCATTGAAATAATGCTGATTTGCCAGCCTATATTAGTCATTATGTTAGCCTGCCCATTTTGAATAAGTGAAAACCTGATTTAACATTAACCCTTTCACCATGATTTCCCTATTGTTAATCCCTCATCACTAAGGCAAGGAGCAAAACTCCTCCAAATTATCAATATGATGCTGTTAAAAATGCATTTTCTTTCAAACTATTCCTCATATCACAGACTTGGCAGATCAACAGAAAGTTGAATAGTCTTGAATGAACCCATATCAAATTTAATACATATATATTTTAAAATATAAACTGTCAAACTCAACATAATATGGGATTTTACTTGGGGGGGGGGGGGGGGGCTGAGTAGTTGAGTCAAATTGAGATGAAAATATTAAGATATATTCTCAAATCTCCTTTTTCGAAAAGGTTGATATGCCCGAAATGTTGAACCCGTCATCTGAACCCTCCAATACATGCCATACTTACGCAGAATACACAGGCCTATCATGATATAAATATTAAAAAGATGTATTATTTCAATGGCAGTTACAGATAACCAGCATGTGTCTTCTTTCCTTATTTATTGTGTGCATTTGTTACATACAAATTTGTCCGATCGGCTGCAAATTGATAAACTCCTCATTGAAAATTATGCTAAAGTATTCATAACGTGTGGCAATCTCATCAAGATTATGTACATGACCAATGTTTTCTACAAAATTCTCAACTTGAACTCGGAAAACTACGTGACTCTGGCAAAATTTGCAATGTCACAATTAGTACCACAAATTTCCTTCTCATTGTTGGAAACATTAGGTCTATCTAACAAGGAACTTCACTGTCACTTTCCATGTTATATTTGGAACTCAAATTACCTACATTGTGCATATTTCCAACGCAACTACAGTTGTCATCCATCATCAGTGTACATATGAACAATATCTTCCAATGCGAAAAAAAACTTCTCAAATTTTGACAAATTCGTCAGAATTCAGTGAAACATATTTCCATGATGTAAATATGCATAGAAAATGTGAACTGTGACCCACACAAAGCTCACAGCCAGGTATTAACAGCGCATACTAAAATTTAATATCAATTACAATGAAATAAGTAATAAAAAAAGCACCCTCCACCAACTGTAGTTGTCCGCCAGTAGAAGAGATGCTCGCCGATTGTAAGGGGTATCTAGTTATGTCCCCAATTCTTTTTCTATTTCATCATTTTAAAATATCTGATAGAACTTTATTACATCAACATATAACACTATCGCTATGGTTCTATTTCTGAAGTATCATATCGGTTTCCATGATCTTCGAAGTTGGTCACCAAGATGATATAACAAATTCAACAACCGTCAAATGTGGTCAGTGAAGTTACAGTAGGTTTTGGTTTTTAATTTTTTTAAATTGGAGAATGAATATCAAGAATAGTAAATACCATTATAGTATATAATATTATTAGTACACCATGGTGATATCACGGAAATTCAAAGGCTCTCGAATGTAGTCAGTAAAGTGTTAAGTTATGGTTAGTTTTTGTTTTTAATCTCTACAATAATTGTAGAGTGAATTTCAAGAATAGTACATACTAATCTTGTGTATGGGTACAGTTAAATAAAATGTCAGTAAGAGAGCAATTTATATGTATGATCTTCCAGAAAAAAAATTGTTGAATCTCATCTTCTATTCGTGATCTCTATAACAGCAGTTCTCATGTTATTAAATATACTGATATACATTAAAAACGCACGACTATTACAAATACTGATACCGAGAAGGTTGGGGGCGTGAGAATTGATTTTTAACATGTTTGTTGTGAGGTATAAAATAAATTTCTGCAGGGTTGAAACATGCTTGAAGCAATTCACGGTATTGCGTAAAGAATACATGAAGCCAGCACTCCCAACAGCTATGAGCCTGAAAATGCATAATCGCCATGTCAGTACACTTGATGTAAAAAAGGTTGTTGAGACAAATGGTCTAGTATATGTCCCTGGAATGCCATGACTATCTGAAACTGACCGTCGCCGAGTCATTGGGGTATGGTGGTGGTAGGAATGAGCTTGCTGGCCATTGCCAGAAGGATGAATTACCATCACAGCACTATTGTACATCTATGAATGTTACCAAACCATTGGCAGTGATTCTAGTGATTAACCACAAGCGACTACAGACCCGCAAGATTGTCATATTATGCTGCGTCACTTAAGGAATCATATCCTTGTGCAAACTAAACAGCACGAGCACAGCACAACAGTGGGTAGAGAGTGGCTAATCTGCAACACCTCACATCTTAAGCATGAGTGGGACTTGATTTCACAGAATTTCCTGCAGAGACTTGTGCATTCCATGCATAGTCGCTGCCAAGCTTGTTTACAAGCACACAGTGGACATACCCGGCACTGAGGTTAGTGAGAAATCCATTTTTTTATTAGCTTTTTGGTTTCCTCCCTTGTCAGTAAATATTGCAAAGAATGTCATAAAAATCAAATGCATAAATTAATAACCAGAATAGATTAATAGTAAAATGAATAATTCCGAAAATGTAATCTTGTACACACTTATATTTACATTTCACGCATATTCCAGGAATATTATAGTAGTGTGTTTTTAATGTGTGTCAGTGTATATGGAGTTGTGTATTTATTTTCATATTTTTTATACCTTCAGCAGTCCACTGATTATACATATGTTATTGGAATTTTTACAAAGTATCCTTATTTTTATTAGTAGTCAATGATGGTCTAACCTTGAGAACTACCCATGCTCAAATTTTGGGACCTGAAAGGGGAGCAAACAATGTCATGTGACGTATTCCTTCCAGAACGTTGTCTTCCCAATGAACTCTCTGTCTTGGGCGATGTGGCTTGCATTTTCTAGCGATGTATTCATATTATCTTTAATGTCGTCAGTCCATCGTCTTCTTGGTCTGCCAACAATAGTAACTGAAAACTGCCATGTCTGAAGAAGTAAAGGGTGACTAAGGAGGTTTATAGTTGACTACCCCACCACATAGGTCAAATTAACCCAAACTTGTCATAATGAAGCTGTATGTGTTAAACTGAAAAGTGCAGATGTCACAATCATGCTGCTAACCACAACACAATGATTTTCAAGATCTGAACTACATCCTAAAAGTAGGAGTTTGAGAATGAGTGCAGAAGACTGAAAAGTACTGATCTAGACCAGTGGCCATTTAGCAGCCCCTGGGAGCCACATTGACTTGCAAAGAAGCAAAAGAACATTTTTTAACATTGGAGAGGGGGGAACAAAAAGGTAGCCATTTATACAATAGTATGGCCATTTGCATCTTGCAGATGGTCATTTAGCAATAAGAAGCAATCTGTTCAATATTTTCTCAGGAAAGGGTACTTTTCAAGTGATCATATCACAGCAAAGGAAGAGTTTTGTATATTTTGTACAATAAACATTAAGGTTTATAGCAATAGAGCCTTGATGGCACATAAAGAAAGTCTTTGACTGAAAGAAAGTCTTTTAGGTACTGGTAGGGTGGGGATCTACAAAAGAGAATGTGTCCAAAAGAGGATCATGAGCCCCAAAAAAAAAAATATATATATATATAAGTAGGTAGACTAGCAATCATTTCAGAATAATAGAAATATATTGTATTATAAGATTTAGGAGTGAAGCGAAATATATGTAATATGACTTGTATTATATTTATATGTACATTGGAATCCCCATATAACAAATTGGTCTGGCCTGACCAATTGAAATCAAGTCAATCAAGTGCCATGCCGAATGGCGTAGACGATCATGTTTCTCCACGACTCTATCTCATGTGTTATCAATAAGCTCGGGTGGTGAGCTTCTACCGTGCCACAATACTAGTCCATCTAGCAACTTTTCTCTTTGTCGTCCCCTATCTCTTCTCCCTTTGACCTTTCCAATGGTTATTAAGTGTTCAAGCTGTATTCTTCTCAGCACCTGCCCTAGAAACCTTGACTGTCTGACCCTAATGTGTGATATATTGATCTTTTTACACCAGCATCAATGAGAACTTCTGCATTAGTTTTCTTAGCTGTCCATGGTATTTTCATCATTGAATATTATATAATATAGAAAATATATCTCTCTTTCTCTGTGTGTGTGTGTGTATATATATATATATATATATATATATATATATATATATATATATATATATATATATATCCACTGGAGGGAAGCAATGTTCTCATAGTTTCTTAGTACATGTCAATATAACCATTATGGGAATATATGTTATGTTTTCTAAGTACTTTTTTCTCTAATTAATTGTGGCTTATTTAAGTTCTTCAGTTTCATTCATATACTACTGGTACTGTACTTTTATACCTGCGAATAAGTCTGTAAATATGTACCTACCCCACTATATGCTACTACAGTGGAATCCATTATAATAACTTGATTCGGACCGACAAAATATGTATATGTATGTGTTGTTGTTCGTTCATCACAAGTGATGATGACCATTTGTTACATCCACTTTTGAAAATTCAATTTTAGTTATGTCCTTGATTATGAGTTCGTAGATGGCTAATGAGCCCTATTCGAGCTGTAAATGTCCTTGGACAGTTTGGACATGGAATAACGACTGTAGACGGATCTTGGTCTATCCGTGACTTTCTAGCTGCTCTCCGCTGTTGAGCTGCTGCATTTCTCTTCTTTTCACAAGATGATGCGCTCTTTTTTATTTTAGAACGCCATGTAGATCTATTTTGTGCAAGTTCTTCCCATGTATCGTGATCTATTTCAAAGGCTTTCAGTGAGTTCTTTAACAAGTCCTTGTAGTGCTTCCTTTGGCCACCTTGAGATCGTATAAAGACCAACTTGAGATCGAATAAAGACCATCTCGCGTCAAGACTACATCAAGAAACAATAAAGCAAGTGGTTTGGCCACATTATGAGAATGGGACCAACGCAACCAGCCCTATGCATACAACGGCTTATTGCACATATGAATGTTGTGCAATAACATGCATGTAAATAACACAGCATGTTATTACATATGTATGTAATAACAGACATTCGCTATACACAGTGCAAACAATAAAAAATAATATAATTGGAGATTTTGAAAAGTATTGTTAAATAGGAAAATTTATTATAAACGAATTTGCTATAGAGGGACTCTACTGTATTTGTTTGTGTGCTTTTCAGTACCTACCGGTAAATGCAAGTAATTGTGGGCGACAGGTAATTGTACTTTAATACTTTTTATTTTATTTCTTCTTTTTCATTGAGAATTTCAACAATGTAAATGATAGTACCCGGGTAGTTAACTGGAGGCTCTGAGCATTGCCGTAAAGTTTTTCATGAAAAGAAACAAAGGCATGGCCAAGTGCTTCTCCATTCTTCTACCGGGTATGTTGAGCAGGTCTGCAGCAAGTGTTCAGCTGTAATAGTGATGGTACCACAGGTGCATAAGTCTGTCAGTCCAAACTTATTTTTGTATGTGGGTAGTGACAGTCTGTTATGCCCTATTCGTAGTTGAAAAATGATAACTTGGTCCAATCTGTAGAGCTGGTGGTGTCAATTTTAAATTCTGAGCTTTAAATTCAATGAGGATGTTTGCTGCACATCTCAGAGCATCCACTGCATTATTACAGCATTTTCCATTGAAAGTATTCACCCTTCATTTTTATCAATATGCTGCGTCCCTCTTTTTCACCAGTATTTCTAGCAGACCCATCAGTGTATGCGTGCGTCCAAAGTGATGGTGGAAAATTTTAGTCAATATGTTTGGCTGCTATGAGCTTTCTTTCTTTTTTTCAGGATATATCATCAGCATCTTTTTGTTTCCAATGCTTGGGATGCTGTGGTTTAGTTATTTTATTTGATAACTGATGCCATTTATCTTTATAGCAACATTTAATGTATGGGTCATGTTATCAATGTGTGTACATAGTTTGCCTAATCTTGTGGTAGCCACGCCACGCCACGTTGATACAAAACCAGCATTCACATACCTGTAATCCATGCTTCATGTTGATAATCTAAATATGATATTTGAAATTGATTCATAGTTTGAAATCAGTTGTTTCCATCTTGATACTCCATAAAACATGAAGATTTTAACAATGTGATTATAGCAGTAATCTTTACCAGCTGTTTCACAGCATCATGATTTATATTGATTTGTTATATGTATAATATTTAGATAATTCAAATTTTTTAAAATTTTATGACGAGTTTTGTGTAGAGTACTTCACTTTACAATTATATTAATTTTATTATTAATCCTCTTTCCCTGCTAGTATAGCAGTTTACTGTGGTAATAATTTTAAATTTTATTCTCAAATATGAAAATATTTATTATTCATTACTAGGGCTCGGATTTTTATGACCTAAAAATCCTGAAATATGACCTGCAAATATGACCTAAAAAAGGCAAAATATGCCGAAATATGACCATAAGGTTTTTCTCATTTATGAACCAAAAAAAAACGCAAATTATTATTGTTTGCATGTTTTACGCATTACAGTAGAACCCCGATATATCGAAGTTCTCGGGGAAATTGAATTAATTCGATATATCCGAGGTTCGATATAACCGTTTTTTATTAAATGCAATGCTCTAAGAACTTGCAATGTCAAGCCGACTTCACGAGTTATGAAGCGCGCTTCACGAAGCTGTGAGCTAGGCCTACTATACATTTCTTTTTAAACACGAGATAAAAAGTTGTTTTTAAAGTTAAATAATAAAAATTGGCAGTACATTTACATACCTGTAAGTACATGTATATACAGCTGTAGTCATATGGTGATACATTCAACTTTGGCAGCAGTCTCAATTAAGTCCAGTATACATGTATGTATCTTTTTTGAAGAAGTCCGTAATTGATTTCTGCTGCATCGGACGTGAGCTAATAACAATGTTCTCCAGGTCTGCTACCATTTTAAATCCATTTTTTGTATCCGCGTTGCTACATTCCATCCAGTTACGCAAAACAGCGTAACCTTACATAACATGACCTTACAGCAGCGTCATAGTAGCAGTCCCATAAAGATTATCATTTGGCCAAATGACGAGATATTGGTTTGTTGTACGGCTTGTAAATACAGTTTAGCAATGTCCAACATGTGGGCCGCGGACCTGATATTCTTTGACATGATAGGTCAGCAAATCTTTGTCTGTTTCGGACTTCGATATACACGTCGATTCATTACCAAAAGGCCACCGTGGAACTTCGCTATAAGCGAAATGGTGCAAACCCGACTTCGCTATATCCGTAATTTATTAGAGGGATTAATGTTACCTATTGCGCGGACTATTTAAAATATTCGCAATAACCGAATGTTCGAAATATGCGAGTTCGATATATCGGGGTTCTACTGTACATAGTAGTCATAGTACCTACATAGTAGTAATACTTAACAAAGCATGTATAAAAACACTTACCACATTTATTCCTCAGTTTTCATTGTTTGTACAATTGCAACCGACAACAACATGCATTTTTAGAGTTTCAAATTTGAACGATCGTCGATTGTCACTGAGAATTGTTTTATATTTTGAAAAACTTCGTTCTACATCACATGATGTCACAGGGGCAAATCTAAATAATGTCAGATCATTTGCTGAAAGTTCAGGTTCATCCTCTTGAAATGTTGCATGTTTACCACTAAGTATGTCTGCAATTTTGCACAATGAGAAATAACCAGAATTTCTATGAAGAACACTTTCTAATTTTACTTTAATCCTGTTGCTTACTTCACCACGTGATCCATTTATTTCTGTTTGAATTTGTTTCACAATATCTAATGCATCATAAAGTGCAGTCCCTTCGCTTTCCAGACGTTTTATTGCTTTTGAAATTGCCGAAAAGTTTGACTTTATATAAGTCAGATTTTGTGATAGTCTGGTAGAAAATAAGCTTTGCACTGCTTGTATTGATGTTGTGTCGTCTTTGTCTAGGGCATTAAATATTTTAATTAGTGTTGAATAGTTGTCACAGTAATACTTTACAGCGTCCAGCCATGTACCCCAACATGTAAGGATAGGTTGTGGAGGAAGTGGTAGTTGAGGAGCTTCTTCTTTGAATTTTTGTACTCGAAGAGGAGCCTTGATGAATATTTTTTTCCCATTTGAAATAAGCATGTCCACATCAGGAAAATTACCTCGAACTTCCTCAGCTACTCGATGCAGTGCATGAGCAAGGCAAGTAATATGGATCAATTTCGGGTAGATAATTTGAAGTCCTTTAGCAGCCTTTTTCATATAGGGAGCAGCATCTGTTATTAATAGAAGGATATTATTTCTTTCTATTCCATTTGGCCACAACAGCTTCATGGAATTATCAAATAGAACAGCTATGGAGGTATGATTTGTTCTTTCAAGAACTTCACAGTTAAGGACAAATTTTTCTCCTGGTTGATCTTTTAAAGTTCCAACTATAACATTTGCGACAAACCTGCCATCTACATCAGTAGTCTCGTCTAAGGAAACCCATATCTTGTTATCTGCAATAGAATTTCTAATTTTATTTAACATGTCCTCATAACATTTGGAGAGATAATTTTTCCTTAAAGTAGATCTGGGATAGGATGGCTAGTGTATTTCTCCAGAAATTGTCGGAAATATTGATTTTGCAATTTATTTAAAGGGATATTTGATGAAACCATCATATGACACAAATCTTTATAAAAACCGGTCTCTGTGTTTCCCGAAGAAGAAGAGGAAGTAGCAGAACATTTTTCAAGTAATAAACTTTGTCTTCCTTCCATTTTAGAAAGTCTACTTAAACATTTCATATGTTTAGAAGTATTGCAATGTTGTTGCACATTAAACCGTTTTCCAGCTGTAACCTTGACCTCACACAGTGTACAGTACAATATTTCTCCATCGGTACTAAATACTTTTGAACCAAATTCCTGCACAAATTTACGCAACTTTGCACCATTAGAATTAGACACTTTAGGCATTGTAAAACAAAGTTATTCCAGTGAATCAACCATAAACAATATAAAATATAACACTATTATTAAGACTATTATATAACTATGAGCTAGAGCACAAGATCATGTAGTCACTGTTGCAAATGGCAAATTAATAATTGTAACATACAAATGGGCGCCAAACGGTTTAAATTGAAACTGGAAGTTTTAACAAATCCAGGAATATTTGCTCTTGACGTTGAAACATTTGAAATTGTTTCCTACAATTTACTTTCGAAACCAAACCCAGAAAATTCTTTTGAAGTATTGAGCGGATGTCACTCCCTTTTTGATTCTCAGATGCCGACTGACATCAAAGAGTTGACTGATGTCTTCCCTTCCCTACAGTCGCATGAAAGACACACATGCATATTCACTAATACACACATTCAGAAATATAGCCAATCCTCACAATTTGTCTCTAAACATAGTTTAAGATGTGCTAACATTGATAAGCAAACGGAGTACACCAGAACGTTGAGTACACCAGAAAATATGCAAAATATGACCTAAATCTCCAATTTCAGGCAAAATATGACATCAAAATTATGGTCAAAATATGCATTTATATGACAAATAAAACAGCTTAAAATTGTTCAGAAATGCTTGAAACATGTAGAAATTAACTTAAAACTGAAAATATGCTTCAGGAAAAAAATATGACATTTCATGAAAATCCGAGCCCTATCCATTACATTGTATAATTTGTACTGTACTACATTTGCAGGATGTTGTATGGATATATGAAAAAACTAAATAATACATGTATTTAACAGTGCAGCTTGTACTTCATTTCTTTTTTGGATTGATTATTATAATATACAATGCATGCCTTCTTCATTCTCAAACTCCTGCCAGTTAGTAGTCTGATGAATGGAATATGTTGCATCATGGTTTACTGCTTGACTGCGACATCTTCATTATTTGTAACCTTCGATAACAGTTACCATGTTGTTCCGACAGGCCGATGTTGTGCTTGAACTAGTGACGGACACGGCGTGGGTCGGCGGAACAACAAAGAAACCTGTCGCTTGTGCCAGAGTTGTGCCCTGATGTCAACGTCTGTTTTGGCGGCATTATACTTGAAACACTATCAAGTGTTTCAAGTTGACTGCTGGAACAGAGGGCAGAGCACTGATGGGAATGCCCCACATGCTGTGAGGCCAGTTTCTGATCAAGAATAATCTTCATTATTTGTCCTGACACATCTGACTACTCTTCTTTTTGTCTTAACCAGTTAGTCAAAGTAAACAATCACATCTTGTGGCATTAGAAGGGCAACAACTGTCTCCTGTGGTTATTTGCAAACTTCTGTTGATCAGTAGGACAATCTGGGGAAACCTTCTTCTTCTTCTGTGTTCGCTCTCAAACTCTTTCCGAGATGTAATCCGGAAAACCTAATGCTTTGTGTCATGTTATACAGTTTTCTTACAACATTTGTGCCTTTTGTCCAGACACATCTGACTTCATCATACTGTGGACAATTCTGCTGGATATGTTCATAGATCAGTTCATCTGTTCCACAGGTGCACATTGCTGTAGCAGTTTAAGTTTCACAGTTGTAGTGTAACAGTTGAATCATCAGTTTAACAATTGTCTGCCAAAAATACTTCTCTATGGTGAGCTGATGAAGGGTACACGATCTCGAGGTGACCAAAAGAAGCGCTACAAGGATTCATTAAAGACCTCACTGAAAACCTTTGAAATAGACCAAGATACATGGAAAGAACTTGTATAAAATAGATCTACATGGCATTCTACAATGTTGATGGACGAACAACCGTTGAATCATATGTTTATTCAGTCTGTCGTGTCCCGTCCTCAGGCGGGAATAAATATTCCTCTAACTTTTAACAGAGATAGCCTCCTTTTATGTGCGTGGAAGGCTGACAACATTGATGTTTAAAAAGAACAATGATGTCATATTGACATGCACTGATGACAAAAAAGTCCAAATAAAAAGTATGATTATATATTAACATAAAAACAAATTGTATGCCCACTTAACAGGAAAGTACTGAGTGTTGTGATGTCCCAATGGTTTGTATATCCTTCTAGTTACTTCTTAACAGCTCATATAAGTGATTTTGTCTGGCTAGAATATTATATGTATCTTCATAAGATTTTGTTTTTGGTTCATTCAAAAACTGCCACGGGACCGAATCTCTTTTGGCCAGGACTATGGTCCTAGATTTCCAGCAGGATGTAGTCCAGATAATGGAAATGCTTTGTCTCAATTTGATTAATGCCAATAACCCAATACATCTGACTTCAACGTGTTCCTAATACTGTACAACTGGTGTTGGAAAACTGACAGTCTGAACAATTTGTTACTGTTTCTCACCAGCTTTTTTATTTTTGTGTTGATACTATACTGTGCTGATTAACAAATGTTTGGCAAATGCTGTTCTGGCTGTATTGGTTCTATTTATATATTCTGTTCCACCCTCTGCTGTTACTACAGTCTTTAATTCATTCAACACTACCCAAGCAAACCGATTTATTGGTTGTCTATACCCAGCTTCCACACTTGCTGTTGAGCATAGGGGTTTGTGAAGATGAAGTCTGCGTTCCAGAACCAGGTGTGTTGCTCTGGTTGAGGTGTAGTAATGTTTATTCAGGATGGTTTTGATGTTTATCCATCTTTTCCTATGTCTGCTCTTGGCTCTGTATCCTAATTCCATCTTGTTATAAGCTCTTATTGGAAGTTGATCATTCATCCTCATAAGATGTCCAAACTATTTTATCTGACGTTTCTATATATATTTGATGCATGTTGTGATACCTACTGGGTATTATCTTTATGTTCTCACTGTGCATTTTATCGAGTCTGTTGACTCCAATAGCCTTCCTTAGACATTTCCTTTTGCAAGTTTTGATCTTTCTCTTATGTGTAAATGTTAGTTGCTACGTCTGGCATTGG
Organism: Meghimatium bilineatum; assembly: GCA_034231615.1. Classification (NCBI taxonomy): domain Eukaryota; kingdom Metazoa; phylum Mollusca; class Gastropoda; order Stylommatophora; family Philomycidae; genus Meghimatium; species Meghimatium bilineatum. The sequence goes on from CM067322.1 coordinate 36,309,616, forward strand.
TAGCATAGTGTTGGTATAAAGATGCTCATAATCATTTGTTTCTTTACTTCCATGTTGATTTGTGGGTGCAATAGCAATGATGACAGCTGGTATGTTACAGCATTTGCCATCTTGTTTCTATCTCTCTATCGAGTCAATAAAAAAACAAAAGAGCTGATGTGTTGGCTGGTAAAGCTTTGGTGAATGGAACGGCACTGAGATAAGAAGAGATAGGATTAAATTGATTAGAGCTGTCATGAGAAGACCCTATGAGAAGATGAGGAGGAAGTTGAACATGACAATGTACATATTCAGAGAATGGTAGAAATGGGAGTGACTAGAGGTGATGAGAGAAAGTGCTCCCTCTTTTGGAAAAATCAGAAGAACGCGCAATCAGCAACTGACTGGGACACTGAGCTTATACACTTTTAGATGGCTGACGGAACAGCAAGCAGAGCATATATGGGAATGCCCCCAATGCTGTGATGCTTGTTTCTAATCAAGAATTGAGTATTCTGTGAAGATACTTTCTATTACTTAAAATATAGTTTGAGTTAATAATGTAAACAATACTCAAATATATATTGAGTATTGTTTTATTTTGATATTCTTAATTTGGATGTTTAAATGATCTGCTGATCTCATTATTTGCATAGTTTCTGTCTTTTGCGTGTTAACCTATTGTATTATCCTATTGCGTGTTGTATTTATTGTATATTCTTGATAGTGAGTCGATGTGAGTTTGCAGTTTTTCTTCGTCATCATATACGATTATTTGATCGTCAGCAAAAAGCAGTTCATCGAGTTCGTTGTTCATTCTCTGTTGTTTCGTTATATATCTCATTTTGTGTTTCTTTTATAATTCTGAATATGTAGACGTTGAATATAATAAGTGACAGCATGCATGCATGTCTGACTCCTATTTTTGTTTTTTGTTGTGAATGGTTCTGGTACTCCATCTGTTGTTCTCACCTTGCTTTGATTTTTTTAAATAATTTATTTGATGTGTAGTAATTGTCCCTTGATTTCGTATATTTCTAGCTTTTCTCTAGTATATCTCTGTTTATTCTTATTCTAACACATTTTCTTGGTCGACAAAGATGATGTTTAGCTTTTTGTCATATTCAATAGCTTTTTCACTTAGTTGTCTAAGGGTAAATAGTACATCCTGCTCTTTTTATAAAACCAAACTGGGCTGGACTGGGTTGTTTTTCTATAATGTGTCTTGTTCTTTGTTCTAGTATTTTTGCATATATTTTCCCAGTGTAGCTGAGTAGTGAGATGCAGTGATACGTTTCACGTTCTCTTTTGTTACCTTTGTTTTCCCATATTGGAACTATAATTGAGTTTTGCCAGTCATCTGGGACTATTTTCTTCCCATGCTGTCAAAAATATTCTTTTCTCTCTGAATGCTTTAATTGCTTCATTTGGTATTCCATCTTCTCCTGATGATTTATTTTCCAGGCTATTTTTAATTGCTTTTTTTATTTCTTGGTATAATATCGCTGGCTCAGGGGTTCCTTGGTCTTTTATTGTGTATATGTATTCTACTCTAGTATTCAGGTTGTATAGTTCTTTGAAGTATTCTTTCTTTCATGTGTATTTAAAATTGGGTTGCTCTCTTTAGTTTTTATCATTGTTGTGAGAGTATATCTTTCATCTCTTATTTTGAGTTCAAGTTCTTAAAACATTCTCATGGATTTTTCCTATATGTAGACTAGACTATTCCCCGTATTTAGTCTATGAATTATCTTTTGCTTTTTTTATCGTACCTGGTATGTTTTGCTTGTTTTCTGGCTGTTTTGTATTGCAGTTAGTCATATTTTTGTTTGGACTTTAACCATGTGTTGAAACATTTTTTTGTTTTTAATGGCTTTGTGTACTTCTTTCTACCACTTTGTCTTGTGTATCTGTATTGTTCTTTTTTCATCTTTAAGATTTTTTATCGTATGTGCTATGAATGTCTCCCATTATGTCTCGAGGCTATAAGTTACTTAAGTTAGTAAAAAATATGCCTTAGACATCTCTTGTAATAATGCACTTTCAAATGTCTCGTCTAATTTTTTTCAGATTAGGGATAGGTTCCTTGTCTTGTCACTTTATTATGTGGTATTGTTTCTTTTTAGCATATTTTTTCACTCAGTATGACAGGTCTATGGTGGATGTCTATGTGTATGTTTGGTCTGACCCTTGCATCTGTGATATATTTCATTTGTTTCTGTCTTATGATGATATAATCCATCTGGGATGCTTGTTGTAGGTTGTCCCATTTGTACCAAGTTTTAGTATGGCCTTGTCTGTGTTGGTGGAAAGTGTTTGTTATGATGAGTCCATGTTCCATACATAAGTTTATGAGGTGTTCTCCGTTGTTGTTGCCAACTTGTGTCCCCGAAGTTTCCCATGCAAGTTTAATGTTCCCCTTTTTCTTTCCTACCTTTCATTAAAGTCACCCATGATGTATAATTTCTTTGTTTATCTCTGTTCTCCTTTAGAATTTGTTAGCAGTATGTACACGAATCTGGCTGGCCATGCCTGTCGCAACAGAGTTGGTTTTCACTGATATTTGTCACATTAGGATGATTTATTGGTTACTGCAACACATTCTCTTGTAACGTGGTGAAAGTTGCATACTCCCATGATTAAACAACTTAAATAACAACAAATTTATAGTTATTTTCTGAAACATTACAGAAAGATAATAGCTGGTTTATTCTTTATTTGAAAGTTATCCGCCCTTTACGCCAAGATACTTTGAAGTACAAAATAAAATTTTACAATAACATCACATCATTGCCTGCTGAAAACCTCATCTACTATATTTATATCGTTATTCCAGAAGTGCCGCCATTTTTACAGAACATAATTTCCCAGAAACACTATTTTTAGCACAATATTGCAATGGGTATTCCCATTTTTCTGATCTATCATAGCACATTTGACTATCATCAAACTTGGTAAGCAAGGTTCTGTAACGGAAATTCGACTAGCGTCGAAATTTGTCAGCAAAGTGTAAAACAGTACCTTATTCTTCAGCGTTCATTCTCAGACTCCCACTGTAGCAGGATGATGGTCCTACTAGATTTCTAGCAGGATGTAGTACAAAGAATGGAAATGTGTTGTGTGGCTATTTTATTTGTGCCAATGGCCCAACACATCCATATTCGGCAGAAAACAGTAACGATTCTTTGATAGCAACCTACAAGAATATCAACTTTATAATGTATATGCATATGAGACACCACATTTACCTCCTAAAGAACTCCTGGCATATTTTGTTGTCAATGACCTAAACTCAATATCAGGAAGTAACAAACTACTCTGTTTAGTGTTGACTATACCACTACAGCCAGGCAGTGAAAGAAGTATGAGCATCCTGAAGAGAATCACAACAAATCTAAAAAATTCCACGAACAACAAATGTCTGTCATGTTTTATTCCTTGGCGATTGACAAAAGATTTATTAAGTTCCCTTTCATCAGAATTTATTGAGAGGTTACTGAAAAGGTTGTTAATATATTTTAACTTTAAGGAGGGGGTTTTACCTAAAATAAAAATGGCATCCCTTATCGTGTGTAAATCCTACTGTTTGACAGGAATTTTGAAGACCTTTTTGTGAAAAATCACAGAGGTGGGATTTTTATTGAGCTTTTGGTTGTTCTTAGTTCTAAAAGTCACTTGCTAAGAGGAGGAAGGGAGTTTATCCTGCTGTTGAACAGCACCACCACACACATCTACGGCCTGGCTACTGAACATTTTTGCAGAAAGGAACAGATGCCCGAAGCTGTATTACAATATTATATAAGGCGTGTTTTTTAAACTAGTTTATATTTTATATAGGGATGTAAATATGTGTTTCTGTTGTGAAAAAAAGGTCACTTGGTGTCCCCAATCTAAAAATTCATGCTGCACCACTTCATTTGAGGGCTCAGTAGTCCATGTATAACTTTTTCACTGGCTTGCATCTCGATCATCAGTAAAGATGCAATAGGCAGCAATCACCATCAATTGTTTTTGTTAACTAATATTTATAATCTCAGCATAAATTGGTTTGTTCAAGAGAAACCCACCATAAATTGGTATGTAAAAAAAAAGGAAAGTAACCCATAGCATTTATTAATGCCATAGGGGTGTGAGATGTTGGTGGTCTCACATTTCAGAGGCTCTGCAAATGAGGGCGGTAGCCATCTCCTCTCCCTTGCGGTCTTTACTTCCTGGATTAATCCGGTACCCATTTAAGGCTGGGGCGACCTTGGAGCCATTCCGATCTGAAAAATATTTCTGCCTCAACTGGGGAATGAACCCAGGACCACTCATATGCGAAGCCAGTGCGCTACACAGATCCCTATTGGTATGTGTATACACAAAGATAAAGCAAGCATAAATTTGTACCCTGATAAAATTTGCACGTTTCACATCAACAAAGTGAGAATAAATGTTGTGACAAATATAGCAGACATTACTCTATCTTAGAAAAGTAATGTCCTGCGCATGTCACTATTTTATGTAGATGGTTTTATATATATATATAGGCCTATATACAATATACACAAACATACCTACATAGGACCTATATATAATTAAATGCAATTACCACTTTGCTTAGATGATAAGCATTTTACTACCATCATTTTTCCTTTATTATATGCTAATTTATAACAAAGTAACACTTCAAGAAGCACCTGCTGGCTGAGGATAGAACAGTGAATGGGGCTATAATGTCAAGAAGCAATTTTGAATAAAATCTAGGATGGGTAGAAACAGAAACCTGGATTGACTAAAACTGTGTTTAATCTTTGACTAAAACTGTGTTTAATCTTTGACTAAAACTGTGTTTAATCTTTGACTAAAACTGTGTTTAATCTTTGTCCTTCCTTGCTGTTCATATGAGCAAAATTAATGTATCTTATAAATTAATATAGGCTTATCTGAGGTAGTCTGTCTAGGTCTTGCTATTTTACCATTTGGGGCCTATAGTTTATTGTTATGGTAGGTAGGGAAGGTATGTACTATTCCCTCTATGTACTATTCCCTTTGTGAGGCTGACAATACAGATACATATTCTACTGCCTTCTTGTCTTCCCCTTGGACAGATTTCCATCTTGCCAATCTTCGGCATATGCCTATTGCCTCTTAATTAAGTTTACAGTCTGCAGTTTTAAGTTGATGAAAACAATTATGATTGGTCAATTTTTGGCAATGAGAAGCTTAGTAGGGCATATACATCTCATGAATCACTTTTGTCTTGAGATGTTTCCATAGCCATTTGTCACATATAAGCCTATGTTCTCCATACTTTCTTTATTTCATCATAAGTAGCACTACAACATTGTATCTTAAATTTGACATTTGCTTCCATCCTCTTACTTTAGAGTCTTAGGCAAGTTATACTTCCTTTGTGTTTCACGTAGGCCTACAGAATGCATATTCACAGTGGGCTAGGATCAACTGTAATCAGTTAGTCTAACGAAGGTGCTTAGCATATGATAGACCACACCACTCGACTTCAAATGTAGGGCGACCAGATTTCCTAGACCCAAAAATGGAGCATTTCAGCTTTATCCAGCCTTCAAAATGGGGACTTGCAGCATAACAATTCAAATTCAATCAATACACTTTTTAAACAAGCTATATTTCACTACTATATATAAATTCATAATAACTGAGGTATATTATTAATTAATAATTATAATATTAGCGGCGAATTGCCGCATTAACATTTTAAATAATATTTTAATTTCAGGCAATTATTTCTTGAAAAAAATATGAAAACTGTGTATTGTATTATTAAAGTAGTAAGTAAACGAGTTTAAGACTATGTAAGTATGTCACATACTTACATAGTATAGTGAGTGTAAGTATACTATAGTGACTTATGCTACTATACTGATACTCCTAGGCCTACTATTAAAATTAATAAAATTTACTATTAATTAACTATATAGGTATTAGCACTAAATTTTCAAATTGGGTTTATAACATTATAAACACCACAGTTAGATAGCCCTTGAAATTTGCAATTCAACGATACCTCAACCAAGTCTGTAGGTCGATTCTGTGAAAAGTTATGAATTTTTTTTGTCGAAATTTCAGGAAAAGATAATTACATGAGAGCATATAATAAAATATGAACGGACTGATGATGAAAGTTGTGACCAAGAATTGAAGCCGAACTAGCAATTTATGAAATATTTCAGTAATTTATGATAATATATGCATAAAACTATACATTTTTGTGTTCGGGAAGGCAAGACGCATCTGTTGAATATACTGTACAAATTGCCAGGCATAATTGGGGCTAATTAATATTCAAAATGGTGACTAATTTGCATAATTTACTTGTAATTTAATTGTCTAATTATTAATTATTTCACTTATTTATGATAAAACACTATACAAATTATACATTTTTGTGTTCGGGAAGGCAAGACACATCTGTTGAATATACTGTACCAATTGCCAGGCGTAATTGGGGCTAATTAATAAGAAAATTCTGGAGGTAAGGTAGGACATAGCGAATGCCAACTGACAAGAGTACAGGAACTGTATGGCGAATAACTAAGTGGTAGGTTTGGAACAGAGGATGAAAAAATGCAGAGGTGGAGAATACAAGAGGAAAAAAGAAAAGAAAATAAGAAGAAAATATGTGGTGGATAGACGGAAGCCCCGAGATGGAGATACGCCAGCAAGAAAGTAAAGTGTGGGTGGGAGGGATGAGGGAACCCAGATGCCTAAAGCCTTATGCATTAGGTCTCCAGTCATAACATCACTGTCACTATCAGAATTAAATAGAATATCCAATAAAGCATCTTAAAAATTATCTTTACGGTAATTCTAATTTATACCTAGACCTACTAATGTTTGAATAGAAGCTATCTGAGTTCGATTACAGTGACAGTGAGACACAAACACTTGTCATCGTCATGGTAACATGGGCTGCAAGCATTCTGACGCGCTGACATGTTTTTTTTATCTGTACCCTTGAATAATTTAATACAATACTGTTTGAAGACATTTAAATAAAAACTAGTACATAGTGTCACATTAAATTAACTAAAGGATGATAAGATGTATACTATACCTTAGTATTACCTAGGTAGATATGTCATAACAACTTATAGAAATAAGACTTGTCCACATGACTAAAAACTGCACTACAATGTATCAACATCATCATCATTAACATATTTGGGAGAAATTGGCCACATATTTATGTGAAGAAATTATTCGTTTAAAAGTTTATCAGCACAGCACTGGATAACAAAATTATCATCAGTTTATCATTTATGGCCCCGATAGATAAACGACCATCGTTTCCACAAACATTTTAAAAAGACCCCAGTTCCGAAGGAAAAAAAAGTCCATCACTTATATTATACATGGTCATATTATTTTGCACGATATTTATGAACTAGATTCGTTCGGATCGCGTCAGGGCGAAATTTATTGGTTTGCTTACCCTGATATGCCTCACATTGCCAATGTACTTGATAACCCGGCTCACCTTATGTGAATAAAAGCGAGTATGACATTGGATCCATATTTGACCTAAGTATATTTATATTAATGCACATAGGTTGTTGGATTCTCGGATTCAATGCGTAAATGCGAATGTCGCAGTTAAAAAGTGGTTCTCCATCATCGTTGGCGAAAACCATTGCAATCTCGTTAGATGTTGGTTCATTATAGCGACATTGATCAGATTGACGATCGCGTTTGAAGACAATGTTTACTATTGTGATTTGAGCAGCATTCTTAATCTCTCTTGTTTTGGTATCATGCATTAACTGATACGACTGTGCTAATCTATTGGGTTGACGAAAAAGTCGAATTTCTCTGCAGCGTGTGCTTGTCGAACGTCTGTTGCTTGAGCACTGTCCAAAACATACAACTGAGCGAACTGCGTAACTTTTTTGTATGGCAGTTGTCTATGGGAAGTTCGATGATAAATTTGTCCATGAACATTTAAAACATATGGACTTCGACAATATGTAATTTTTGCACCTATTGACGCGAAAGAAATAGCGATATTATGAGCGAATATTCTCGCGAAAATGTGTGTATTTAGGGTGTGTATTATCAGAGATCATCAAGCCCACAAACTCGGGATACTCCGGCTTATTATCATGGATGTATTGTGGCTTTGTGAGCATGATCTTTCCCTTTCGGCAACAACTTGTAAACTTGTCATCTTTAGGACGTTTGTCCAATTTTTTTAGCAAAAACAAAAATGGCATATAATAACGAAAATTCCATAGTTAGATCTATATACAGCAACACGATTCTCAACAAAAGTTGCTGCTTCATTTGAAATTGCTTGACATCGACATATTTCCTCGGCATCTGCAGCTCGATGTCTCTGCGTTTGCTCAACAGTTTCATGCTGTCTGTGACGACGTTGGTATTCATAGCTTGCCTATTTTTTATTTGTGCTGGTGATTCTAGCTTAGCTCGACGCCGATGCAAATCAACATCCTTGGCAAGTCATGTTTGTCTTTGTTGAAGGGTTTCTTGATCAATTCTTTGCATCTCTCTTTCAATTCTATGTCTATGCTCTGCAGCATTTGGGGCACGAATCCGAGCTAGTGAATTTACTTTGACGACTCAACCATCTAGCGTTACGCTCTTTTGGTTTTTGAAGCATTCTTGTGATTGGATCATCTGTATCCACGATTTGAAACAAATTATATGTATAATTTAAATATAATGTATTTTAGATAAATTTGACCACAGGCCGATACAGTCAGCACATCAATAGCATTTGTATAAAAAAAATGTATACAGGCGAATTAGAGGCTACAGAGATGTGGTTTCTGAGAAGAATGATGAAAATACCATGGACAGCTAAGAAAATTAATGCAGAAGTTCTCATTGATGCTGGTGTAAAAAAATCAATATATCAAACATTAGGGTCAGACAGTCAAGATTTCTAGGGCATGTGCTGAGGAGAACATAGCTTGAACACATAATAACTACTGGAAAGATCAAGGGGAGAAGAGATAGGGGACGACAAAGAGAAAAGTTGCTAGATGGACTAGTATTGTGGCCCGGTAGAAGTTCACCAACCGAGCTTATTGATAACACATGAGACAGAGTCGTGGAGAAACATGATCGTCTACGCCATTCGGCATGGCACTTGATTGATTGATACAAAAATGTCGTCTGCTTTGAATAACGTCACGACACCCATCGTTTCGATTGGATGTCGACGGAATACAGTAACGTAAATGAGCTTTTAGACGACCAAACACTAGTACTGTGGCGTAGTGTGGGTCAATGGCCGTGGGCCCACGGACATAGGGGCCCCATGCGAATATGTTGTAGGGTTTCGAAAAACACGTATAAAATTTAGTATTATTTTATAAAAATCTCATAATTTTGTGTTTATATGCGAACATGTGTTTAGATGCGTTAGATGTGTTTATATTATCAATCACTTCCAATCTTGAACCATGTCTATAAAACACGTAAATAAAATCTCTTTTCTCTGTTCTTCATGTTTACTGTTGATTATAGTTGCAGCTGTACAGCATGTTTTAACAACAATTTTGTTGAAATTAGTATAGTGACAATAAAATAAATAATACATTATTTTTAATATTATCAACCATTTACTTTTTATTCCTGTGGGGGGGGGGGCACTCTTTCTTTGCCCGGGGGCCCGACACTAGGGCCATTGACGCAAATTAAAACGGCGATACAACGCATTTCCATTCTCTGGACTACATCCTGCTGGAAATCTAATAGGACCATGGTACAAGAGAGATCCAATGGGAGTTTGAGAATGAACGCTGAAGAAGAAGAATTTAATTCTCATTGCACAAATTATGGCAATAAAGTACTTACGCAGAATACAAGGTAGTTAAGTTTTACCATTCACAAACTATCAGACTAAAGGACACGAAAAAAATAGATGACAGTGCATAAAAATAAACAAATAAATAAACTTTTCAATGATAAGAACTTTCTCAAGAAAAATGCAGAGAACAAACGATAAATATAAAAGTAAAATCACAAATGGACTCGACTGCAGACATTTTACAACAGAAATATCAATGGTAACAATGATGTAGAACATTACCAATAGGCCTATCTCAGACACATGATCACAAATGATGGCAGATGTGAAACAGAAGTTATTAAAAAGAATAATAGGAATGGCTAAAAGTACTTTCAATGACATGAGGAATATATTGCTATCTAAACAAATTACAAACAAGCTAAATATGAGAATTATAAAATGCTACATCTATTCTGTATTAATTTATGGATCAGAAACATGGACAATGAACAACTAGAAGATATAATTCATGCCTTTGAGATGTGGATATATAGAAGAATAAGGAGAACTTTGTAGAAAGAGAATAAAACGAACAAAGAGATTCTAACAACACTTGGTATGAAAAAAATACGATTAAAAGAAATAACGATCAAAGAATGTATTGTTGACATATTAAATAAAAGACATGACACCTTGTTGAAGATCTTATTTGAGGGTAAAGTCGAGCAAGAGTAGGCAGAGAAACAAGTGGTTGAGACCAATCACAAAATAAACAGGTTACAGTCTAACATAGTGCACCACAAGGCAAGAGACAGGGGAAGTTGGAGGTTCGTTTCATCCAACCTTCGTTGCGAAGACGGTACTTAATTAATGAATGAACAATAATGTAAATACACAAATACCATACATACTATTATATAGTTAGTTAGTTATTCCTCTAGGGCCAAAGACATAAGGCGAATGTCATAGATTTCCATGTCTCTCGTTTAATTGCAATTTGCTTTAGATCTTCATTGTTTCTGATACCGATGGTGAAACGTTCCCTTGTAATAGTTCTACGTAAAGTTTCTTTTGGGCCTCCTCGTGTTCTCTTGCCTTTTGGTGACGACATCATAGCTTGACAAGGGAGTCTTTCAGTATCCATTCGTAGTGCATGTCCGATGTAATTCCAGCGACGCTTTCTAATATAGGTGGATACATATTATATAGATGCACACTAACAAACACATACAAATATCGGAAGTCACAGAAACAGGTTCTTTAGAACCCGGACTGGACTTCTCAACCAAATGAGAGATCAAAAACACCAATCTAGTGTGACTTGTTATTTTTAATAATCATCATCAGTGTCGCCTCCACAACGAAGGTTGGCTGCAACAGACCTCCAGCATCCCCTGTCTCTTGTATTGGTGATCATACTCTGCTAGACTATGACATGTTCATCTTGTGATGATACTCTCCCACTTGTATCTCTGTCAACTTCTTGCTACCCCTCCCCCACCATTTCGACTTTACCATCAAATAAGGTCTTCAACATGGTGTCATGTCTTTTAATGTGTCCAAAATATTTTGTGTTCTTGATCTATATTTCCTCTAATAATTTGTTATTCATATCAAATGTTGTTAGAACCTCTTTGATTGCTTTCTCCATTTTTCCATGATGTCCTCCCTATTCTTCTATATATCAACATTTTGAGACAACATCTGTAATTGATCTTGAGACAGGTCTCCTCCTGGAATAGCAGTGCAGGATTTTGTTTTCGCTGATGGAGGGATTTTCAGTTTTTGGGTTAAAGACCAAAATCAAAACTGGGATGGATATTGTTCACCAACGATTGTGCAGTGAGGGCTATCAGTCTGAAAGATATGCAGGACAGCATGGGTCTCTTTTATTTTGTCTGTGATGCGTTCGGTCTCACCATCAGCACAGCAAAGACTTTAGTAATGTATCAGCCAGCGCCAGGTGTCCCCTACACAGAACCAGTAATCACGGTAAAGGGACAAAGACTCAATACTGCCAATAGGTTTGTATGCCTCGGCGGCATCCTATCGCAAGCTGTGATAACTGACGAGGATGTTGCCATGCGTATTGCTCGCGCCAGTGCGGCATTCGGGTGCCTTCATGCCAGAGTCTGAATCGGGCGTGGTCTCAGTTTGACAACTAAGTTGGACGTGTACCGCGCGGTGGTTCTATGGACACTGCTTTATATTGCGTCCTCCTTGACTGTATATGCGAGACATGCTCGACAGCTTAACTATTTCCACCTTCTGTGCCTAAGAATCTTCATGGGAGTACGTTGGTAAGTCTTACCAGACACGGAAGTCCTTCAAAAGTCCGTGTGCAGAGCATCCATGCTCTGCTGGCTGGGCCAAAACTTCGCTGGACTGGCCACATTGTCCGTATGCCAGACAAGCGCCTTCCAAAGGGATTATTCTATGGGGAGCTGTGCGATGATGGACATTCGGGCGAAGAGAGCGCACTTCGGGGATCACCTGGGAAACTCAAGCAGTGCAGCATCGATCCTAGCTCCTACGAGACTACAACCCTTTATTGCTCAGCTTGGCACACCCAGATCACTGCTGGCATTACTAGATTTGAAAAAGAGGGACACTGCTGGGAATTTAAGGCAATGGGACAGATCCAAAGGCTCTACTGCCCCAAAGCCTCTGCCTCCTGCATGCACTGCAATCGGGCTTTCCTGGCATGAATTGGACATCTACGAACTCACAAACCAAGTTAGACAATCACAAATGTTTTGTTATTTTTCTACTTGTTCATCACATTTATTGTTTTTCATGCCATGCTCATCTTCGCTTCCAAAGGAGGAACATCATCATCATATCAACATTTCAACACAATGCATTTGCATTTTTTGGACCACATCCTGCAGGAAATCTATAAGGGAGATCCAGTGAGAGTTTGAGAATGAACACTGAAAAATAAGAATTACTTTTTCATGTTGGACTCTGTCAAAGGCCTTGCTGTAGTCTATGAAGCAAACTTAGATACTTCTTTGGAAGGCTATGCATTTATCTATCAATAGTTGGATACTAAGTACAGCTTCTCTGGTTCCTTTGTTATTGGTGTAGATAACATTTAAAAAAATCTTCAATGCTAAGCTCTTATTCTCATGTGACTTGTTATCTTCAATGACATGCTCTTATTCTCATGTGACTTGTTATCTTCAATGCTATGCTCTTATTCTCATGTGACTTGTTATCTTCAATGCCATGCTCTTATTCTCATGTGACTTGTTATCTTCAATGCCATGCTCTTATTCTCATGTGACTTGTTATCTTCAATGCCATGCTCTTATTCTCATGTGACTTGTTATCTTCAATGCTATGCTCTTATTCTCATGTGACTTGTTATCTTCAATGCTATGCTCTTATTCTCATGTGACTTGTTATCTTCAATGCCATGCTCTTATTCTCATGTGACTTGTTATCTTCAATGCCATGCTCTTATTCTCATGTGACTTGTTATCTTCAATGACATGCTCTTATTCTCAAGAAAACAGTATTATATTAAAAGTGAATATTGGAAATAAAATGGGAAATCATTGATGCATTATACAAAATAAGGACCTCGGTTACTGTGTTGTTAGTGAACTGGCTTCCTGTTCGGTGAACAAAGATTCAATTTCCAGTTCAACCAGAAATATTTTTTAACATTTCAAACAATCACATCCGAACTGTCAGAAACAATCATATAATAAAAGCTAGATTTAATTTAATGATCTTAATGAGAAAATCAATTCAACTTTGTATAACAACTGCAAGGCAATATTAAACTTAATCAATGGTGTATATATAGAATACAAGCCTAGAGATACAATCAGAACACAGACAGGAAAATTATGCAATAATTATGATGCAGAAATCCAGGCAATTAGTGTGGCAGCTAAAAAACTGCTGAACTCCAACTCTGACCTACAGCCTGTGGTATTCCTGACAGATGCAAGGTCAGTGCTTCAAGCTCTCCAGTCTGAAAAACTAACAGACTTGAAAAAACTACTTAGCGAATTGTCTTACCAGTATAGGGTAACCATGCAGTGGATACCCTCTCACTGTGGAATACCAGGAAATGAAAAAGCAGACCAACTGGCTAAGGAAGGTGCTGCCGAAGACCAACCAGATATACCAATCACTTACCATCAGAAAAAACAGATGATCAAGTCAATAGGAAAGCCACAAACACCAACACAAGATGACTATCATATTATGAACAGACCGGAACAAGTTATAATTCTACGTCTCAGAACAGGACACAACCGACTCCACAGTCACATGTATACAAAGTTCAAGATTGGCAACACAGCCATGTGTACATGTGGACAGGCAGCACAGAGTGCCAAACATATACTTTAAGAGTGTTCTGAGCATGAAACGCTGAGGCAGACATATTGGCCAGAGGAAACAACACTGGAATCAAAACTCTATGGGACACTGTATGAACTACAAAAGACAGTGAGTTTTTATTAAGGAAACAGAATTACAGATATAGACATGTTTCAAGTGAACGAAAGAAGAAGAAGAAGAAACTTAATCAATAGATAGAATATAATTAGTTTTTCAACTCAACACCATTAAACTATACTGGAGTGTAGGGTAGAAAATAACATAATAATAATAATAATAATACTGGTAATAATAATAAACCCATAAACCATCAGGGTTGTAGGAATGTCACATTGTTGTTGTAGGAATGTCACATTGTTGTTGTAGGAATGTCACCATTAAACTCTACTGGAGTGTAGGGTAGAAAATAACATAATAATAATAATACAGGTAATAATAATAAACCATCAGGGTTGTAGGAATGTCATATTGTTGTTGTAGGAATGTCACCATTAAACTCTACTGGAGTGTAGGGTAGAAAAAAACATAATAATAATAATACAGGTAATAATAATAAACCATCAGGGTTGCAGGAATGTCACATTGTTGTTGTAGGAATGTCACATTGTTGTTGTAGTAATGTCACAATGAGACAATTGGTGCAGAAAGATCTCATATTTCTATCCTCTACCATCCTGATGACTTTGGAAATTTCATAATCTGTCCAGTTCTTGATATTATCCAACCATGTCTTCTTCTTTTCACCTCATCTTCTTCCACCCTCCACCGTACTTCGAAGAACACATTTCGTCAACAAGGAATGTCTCCATACTTACTAAACTAACACAGACTGAAGCAAGAATTGATACATATGTGCTTTTGTAAGTCTATAAACATAGCAAACTGTTAAGTAAAAATTGAACAAAAATATACAAAGGGTTCACTCAGTTTCTCAGTTTAAGGAAAATGGGTGCGATATTTTCTGAAAAAGAGTAAAGGTGGCAGGCTGAGTACATCATCCCTAGGTATGCTGTTGCTGTATGGGCTAACAGTGTATTTCATAATACGCATCAATGGCATGCAAAAGGAAAATCTTTATTATACCAAGTAACAACTATATTGGAGCCTCTTTCAAAACACCTGCAGGAGTTCAACAAGGATATATTTTATTCAACATATTCTAGGAGTATATCTTGCAAGAGATACTACACAACCATCAAACAACAATGTAAATCTACCACCGCCATATTTGTGACTTGTGGTTTGTAGACATAGCTGTCAACTTAATTTTTTTCATAAATGTGTATTTTTTAATAATTTACATGCATATTTTAATAAAATGTCCGTAAATAGCACCAAAATACAGTTACCAAAAAATTATTAGAAATTATTTTTGGACCCATCAATACATGCATGTAAGATTAAAAAAACAACACATCAGCAATAGTAATAATTACTGAAGTGCAACACCAAATTTTATTTTTGAAATGGGGGGAAGCAAAAATCTGTATCAATATGGAAAATCTGTACTAGTTGACATCTATGTTTGCAGATAACATTAGACAAAATACATACAATATAGAAAATCTGTAGCCCTACTAATTGACACACCTATGTTTGTAGATGACATTAGACAAAATCCATACCAAAATAGAAAATCTGTAGCCCTACTAGTTGACACCTATGTTTGCAGATGACATTGGTCTTGTTCCTGGAAGTGAGAAAGAGCTTCTGAACTTGAAAAATGTATACCACATAAAAAAGGACGTTAATAAAACAGTAACACAACGCATTTCTATTCTCTGGACTACATCCTGATGGAAATCTAGTAACACCATTATCCTGCTACAAGAAAGATCCAGTGGGAGTTTGAGAACGAACAATGAAGAGAAGATGAAACATGTATTGCTTAGAAATAAACATTGAGAAATGAAAGATAATTGCAAACCGAGATGATAACAAGACTCCTGTTAATATTTGTATGAATAGATAGAAACAAAATAGGAGTCAGACAAGGATGTGTCCTATCACTATATCTATTCAATGTTTATGCAGAGAACTTCATTATGAATGTAAGAAATAACCCACAGCGAAACAGCTTTGACCCACTCAATATTGGAGGTCACAAGATACCAGAGCTACATTATGCCAATGACACAAAACTTGTGTCCACCAGCAAAAAAAGGCCTCACACATTTAATAAATTGAGCAGCAATGGAACCGCTAACAAAGAAATAAAGACTAGACCTGACATGGAAGTGTTAACAAAGAAATAAAGACTAGACTTGACATGGAAGTGTTAACAAAGAAATAAAGACTAGACTTGAAATAGCCTCTGCTGTAATGTCACTATGGAATATCATATGGCAGAGCAAAATCATTCAGCATTGAAGATCAATCTATATAAATGTCTAATATCATATGGCAGAGCAGAATCATTCAGCATTGAAGATCAACGTATATAAATCTCTAATATCATCTAACTTTTTGTTTGGATGTGAGAGTTGAATTACAGCACAAATAGAAAATACATGCTTTTGATAAACAAATGTTACAGACAAGTATTGCACATCCATTATACAGAAAATAAAACCAACATGTACATGAGAAACATAATAAATGCTCTTGCAGGTCAACAAGAATATCACAAACTAGTGTACTTTGGCCATGTGATGTCATGATTCTCTTTCCAAAAGTATCCTCAAGGGGATAGTTGAGGGTGGAAGAAGAAGAGGACGCAAACAGAAAGTATTGATTGATGATATTAAGGATTAGACAAGAACAATATTCTCTACACATAAACACTGAGAACAAGGCACTGAGAACAGAGATGAATTTCAGAATTTGTGTGTTGATGTTTCCAGTGTGTCCCTACTATGAAACTGAAGTTTAATGTACTAATAATTTAATGCACATTCAACGAAACCTGTGAATAGAGAGGGATGGTGGTATTCATGTGTTAATGTTTCAGATTGACATCCCTAAGAGACAGCAGTTATGTGTTTAATGTTAATAAATATGAGCATACTCAATGAAACTTGAGAATAATCTGTACAAAATATAGAAAATATATACTAGTTGACAAGAATGCCTTATAACCAAATAAAACAAGTGTAGAACTTAACAAGTCTCAATCAAAGTTTAACTGTCAGACACAATCACATAATAAAAATCAAGATTTTATTTAATGGTCTCTTTAAAGGGAAGATCAATTCTTTAAATAAGTGGTTCTCAACCTTTTTTAAGCCCTTGGCCCCCATTTGGGACACATTTCATCTATGCCCCCCCCCTTCTTGTGAATAAAAAAGGACCTTCTTTACAAGTCAACAATGTTTTTAAATTTTTATCACACTGTGATAATGCTTTCTTCTAGTGCATTTGTTCTCAAACTCCTGTAGATAAGCAGGATGTAGTCACATCATATTTCAGCATGGCTTCTGGAACACTTGTACCTGCTCTGGGATAGCCAACTCCACCCAAAAATCTTCTTAATTGCCTACTATGATGAGTAACAGTGTTGCCATTCTTTGCTCTCCTCTCAGGATCAAACAACACTCAGACATTATTGCTATAATTAGTATTATTTAAGTAGTCACCTTTTCTTTGTCTAATTTTCAAGAATTGACTGCAACGGATCTCCATCTTCTATCTCTTTCATGAGGTTTCTATCTCTTTTACGAGGTTTCTATCTCTTTCAAACCAGTTTCTATCTATTTCACATGGCTGCCATCTCTTTCACATGGTTGTCATCTCTTTAACAGGGTTGTCATCTCTTTCACACAGTTTCTATATCTTTCACAGGGTTGCCATTTTAAATATCTGGCTCATGATTAAGTTGAATATGACAGGCCTAATGGTGCAGATATCTCAACAAGGCTCTAGACCATGACACATGCATTCCGTTCTCTAGACTACATTCTACCAATCGATTTTGAGAACGAATGCAAAAAACGAAATATTTGGCAATTTTTTGCCTATTTTGAAAGCATATCTACTTTCACATATAATCTTGTTTAAATTTATCTAAATTTGTACCTACGTAAAACACAGGTTTTTAGAATGGTCAACTTAGACACAACGAACTATCACTAAAACTAGGGTGTTATGATGTGTAAACAAGAAAACCTACAAATTACAATACACAAAACATTTTCAACATTTATATCAAAAGGCTGATCATGTTTTCTTGTTTAAACTATCATTCAAAGTCTCCAAGTAAAAATTGATAAAGCAGCATCTTAATAAGACTGGCTTGTTTATTTGGGTGGTCTTTGTTCATTTTTTTGCTTCTTTCATAAGCCTCCATTGAAGCCATATCTCAAGGGGTTCTACATTTGTAGAAACAACTTGTAAACAACTTGTAGAAAACTGGCAACCAAACCACAGAATAAAACAAAAGTCAGTCCTGAGCCATGTCGATGAAATAAAAGGCAGCTATCACCTCCCAGACAAGAGACAAGAACTGCAAAGAATAGAAAAATGTTTATCACCACATGCAGGTTTTAAATTGCCGGAAATCAATACACAATAATGCGCCGAAAAGTTCCGACCCAGTAAGTCTTATGAAAGCAACACAGAAAACAATAGACATCTACCCAGAACAATGGATTCATGTCTATACTGATGGGTCTGCTTTCAAAGCCACCATCAAAGCAGGTTATGGTGTCTATATAGAATATCCAGACAAAACATATGATTAGTTGTTTGATACCTGTGGGGAGATATGTTCTAACTATGAAGCCGAAATAACAGCACTAGAAGTTGCATTGCACCTGAAGACCATATTTCATGCCTTTCCATCAAAAGTTCAAAACATTGTTATTTTCACAGGTTCTATGTTCGCTCTTCAAGCACTAGAATGTGATGGACATTGTAAGCCTGAGCTGGTGGAAATATATCACCATGCCAACAGCTACTGACATTGTTATGCAGTAGATATCTGGCCACTCAAACATACCTGGCAATGACAAGGCAGACAGACTAGCAAAGATGGGAGCTCAACAAGAACAGCCATATACATAAACACCAATGCACACAGTTAAAATGATGCTGAAATCTGTGACTAAAGAAAATTGGATGAACAGATGGGCTATGGGAAACACTGGGAGGGAAATCTATAAATATATGACCAGCCCAAATCCTAAAGATAACATCAACCTCCTGGGAAGAAAAGACCAGAGTAGCATCTTCCGACTGCACACCACACAACATGTACAGCTTAACAATCACCTGAACAGAATACAACCACAACACACAATCCAGGGTGTCGGCTGTGCACTCATTCCTATGAAAATGCTGACTGCAACCTTTTTAAATGTACAGCACTAGATGACATCAGGAAAATGCTTCTCCCTCCAGGGCTAGATAAATGAAACTCATTAATTAGGACAAAACAACAGCTCACAAACACATGCATATATCACACAATGGCATTGGGTCAAAGGGCATGAGCCCATGCACCACTGGATCAGCAACTAACCAACAAAACTTGCCTAGGAAAGAAATCGTGTGAAACATAGACACTATGTATTTTGGCAATTTAATTAATTTGAGGGTCTCCTTGTTCATATGAAATTTTGCACTGACCAGCTTTTCGACCTTCTGTAAAGACGCAAAAAGCTGTAACTTTGTATGTTTTCTTCTAACTATATCAAGACCTTGTTTTAATTTATTCGGTTAGAGGGTAACTTTGTTTCATAAAATAGGTTCGCAGATCAGTTTGTTTCTATAAAATGGGGTCATGATGCAAAAATATTTCAGAATCAGAGCGATTGATGTAGAAGAAATCTCTTATTTCTGAGACATATCTCTGAATCTGGACAATCATTCTTTGATATAATTCTGTCATTCATTGTGGTTTAAAAAAATGATAAAATACTTCATATAATCTTCAACAATTTTATTTACATTAAATATCTATTCTATCTATAAACCTGCATCCATCAGGGTCATAAGGGTACCACATTGAAATCTTTAGCACACAGTCCCCCAGCGAGGTGAAAATTCTTGAGACTAATGGGAATCGAACCAGGCCCATTCTAGTGGCACCAAATCACCTTGCAAGTTATGGTTTTAACAATACATTTGCGTTAAATGAGATGTTTGAGGAAAATTAAAAATATCAAACATTGAGACCAACGGAGAAATGAAGATATCAGAGAAGAAATAAAAACCATCTCAAGACTACATTGAGAGACAGCAAACAAGGTGGTTTAGTCACATCATTAGAATGGAACCAAAGCAACCAGCACTTTGTGCATACAACAGCTGAAGATCAGGCTACAGGGAACAAGGAAGACCAAGAATTAGATGGATGGAGACAATCAAAGAAACCTTAAAGAGACACGTGCTGACAATAGCCAAAGTCTGACAACTCCAACTTCACCCACAACATTTAACAACATAATTGGAGGACCCAAGTAATAGGACAGCAAAGTACATCACTAAAACTCCCTCTTTGGCACCCCAATCATGAAGCCCTGATTGTTTCCATTCATGGGCAGTAGGGTTAGTAAAGCATCAAGAGGTTTAAGCAGTTCTAGCTAATATTTTTCTTTTCCACTCTTCATATTCCAGTACTGAAGTCATTTGCTGATGCTTATCTGCAGTCTGTTCTACTTTCTGTCTTTTTTATCTCTCATCATCTGGAAATTAGAAAAGTTTAAAAAAGGGTTCAAAAGTTGTAGAGGATTGACTTCACTGTACTCGGTTGCCCGTATATACTCATCACTCTCAACAAAGTGGCATGCAACCTGCCAAGAGTACCACTCATAGCATGTAACTCCATAGCTTCAAGTGATAACCCACAAGGATCTCTGAAAAAATCCCCATTATACAGAAAATGACATGAGCCAGATTCGAACTCATGACCTCTTGAACTCAAGGCGAACAGCTTAACCCCATTACACTAGGAAGATCCCCCTGAAAATTAGAAAGTTGTGACAAATCTTCAAATTAATAATATAGACTGTAATTAGTGTTTTATTTGGGTCAGTACACATCACAGCCAGCCCCTTGTCATGGATATGAAGATTTAGTCGCCCCCCCCCCCCTATATGTTGACGGGATCTTAAAGTGTTGCGCAGAATAGCAAAACTATGACATGTCATGTATGTTGTTAAATATAAATAAGGAAATTTGGGGTTGGCTTGACCCATCCCACAACCCATAGAATACTAAAGTAACCCAGAAGTCAGTCTAAAGTTGGAATGTGTCGCAGAAAGACGAGATATCGCAGATAAGATGTAAACCACACATAATGAACTCAGTTCTCTAGACTCATTCTTTGACATGGCTTTATTGTCACTTTGACCCATGTGATAGGATAGAAAAGTACACCCCTAAAGCTCCTTAGCTGTCTCTTACAAGATGCATAGCAGATCACAAGGTTGCTATACTTTGATCCCCTTTTGGGCATCAGCAGATCAATAGAATAATGTCATGTCTGCCCTTGTCTGGAACACGTGCCTATGTAATAGTTCATCTATAAGCAGAAAATAGAACGAACTCAGAAATTATGCACAGGTTCATTGAAAGTTTGTTATGGTGTACACAGTTTTCATGTAGTCAATAATTTTACATCACTTGCAGAGCATGTCGCCACAAATAACAAAAATGGCTAATGTTAGTGAAATTATGCCATGATTTAATGAGAAGGGATAATGCTAGAGTTTGGAGGGGTACAAAACAAGAAATGGAAAACACTGTCCAATTTATACAAGAAACAACACTGAAGATATAGACATTATTAGCGAACGAAAGAAGAATCGCTGTCAAGGGCTTGTAGGACAGACATAGCATCAGTAAGAAATACCACCTGCTGGCATTGGCTTGTTGTGTTTTGAATTATTTCCGCAGCAATGTTTAAAGTCTGTACTTCTGCAGAGTAGTTGGAGCAGAATATTCCAGTTGGTGAACATGTGGATTCATTTTCTTTTTCTGGATATTTTATGTACACGCCAGCACCTCCATTCTTTACTGCTCTGGTTGCTGATCCGTCGGTATATACTTGTATCCATGCTTATTTGGGGTATATATCTTCAATCATTGTGCATACTATTGTTTTCTTTTGAAGATTATTCAGTTCTATCATAGTGTGGTAGTTGTTTATGGTGGTTCTGATAGTGATATGTGGGTACTGCTCCCACGGAACTGGAAAAAGTGTTGGTGATATCTCTCTTGTTATGTCTGGTAGTTCATCCTTATATTTTCTGTTTAGTTTTTTGGATCGGTGTATAAAACTGCTCCTCTTCAGTCTTCCACTGGCTAGGTCACTGTGTCTGGCCCTCATTGGATGTGCTGGCATGCTCTTGTACTTTTCTGCATGTCTCATGGTCTTAGTGTCTCGCCTGTATGGTAAGGGGGTGATGCCTGTAATTGTTTTCATTTCATTTATGGGAGAGGTCTTCATGGCACCTGTGATACGACGAAGAGCTTGATATTGTACCTTGTTCAGGGCTTGTAGATGGGAGTTGGCTGCTGAAGTCCATGCTGTTGATCCATATTCTAGTACTAGATCTAATTGCACCAGTATATACCTTCTTCAAAGTTGCCTCATTGCCCCCCCCCCCCCCAGTTTGTTCCTGCCTATTTCCTCAGGAAGGCAAGTTTCTTTCTTGCCTTGGCTTCTATTTTCTCAATGTGAGGCCTCCATGTCAGTCTCTTATCTAGCGTAGTGCCCAAGTACATCGGCTCGTCTTCTGTTTGGATATGTACATTTCCGAGTTTTATCTCTCCTGCTTTGTCCTTATTTGAGAGCGTAAAGAATGTTGTTGAAGACTTTTCAGCATTTATCTTTACCATCCATTTATCTGCCCATGTTGCTATGTTGTCTGCTGCCTTCTGTATTTTTTTTGTTGGCGATCTTTAGATGTTCTTCTACGCACCACACCACCAAGTCATCAGCGTACATTGCAGCTCTTACACCGTGCGGCAATTCACAAATTATATCATTTATGAAGACAAGAAACAGAGTTGGAGACAATAGTGAGCTTTGAGGAACTCCCTGTTTTAGGAGAACTTTTTTGCTGTTGTATCCTTCAATGGTGACTCTTGCTTTCCTATTGTGTAGGAAGGAACGGATCCACTTGCTCATGTTACTCCCTATTCTGTTTATTTGCAGCTTTATTATCAGTCCATCTTTCCAGAAAGCTTTTTTGAAGATCTATCCACAGTGTGAACATTTTTTTCTTTTCTTGAAATTCGTCTTCTATGATCTGGGACAGGAATGTTATTTGGTCTTCTGTGCTGTTACACTCTCTAAACCCAGCTTGTTCTGGCCCCAATAGCTTCTCAGACTCTATGTGCCACTTTATTCTTCTGTTGACCATCCTTTCCATTGTCTTGCAGACACAACTTGTTATATTTATTGGTCTATAACTGTCGGGCTTCTGTTTGTCCTTGCCTTTTTTAATAATAGGACACATTAACGCTTCTCTCCACGACTGTGGTACATTGCCTGTTTCCCAACTATAGTTGTATATCTGTAATAATTTGTACATTGCTGCCTGTCCTAGGTTCCTAAGCATTTCATTGGTGACACCGTCCGGTCCTGGTGATTTTCTATCCTTTAGTTTCCCTATAGATGTCTTTAATTCTTCTATTGTGAATAATTTGGACATGACGTCTGGGCAGTTTGTGTTGTTCTTAACATTATTCATTTCTTGACGAATGCTTCATTGTCTACATGTATTGATGGTAATTGTGCTTTCTTTTCTGTAAGATTCCGCAAGCTTGTCTGCTGCTTGTTTGCCAGAGTGGAATTTACCTGAATCTTCCATCGTAATTTTTTGTTGCTGGGTATTGCTATCATCATTTATTTGCTCGGTTAGTTTCCACAGATTTCTCCTTTCCTGATCAAAATTTCATTTTTGAGTTTTTTCCCTTCAACTTCTTCTCTGTGTTTCTATCTTTTCTTTAGTGAACTTTGCTTTGGTTTTCTGTATAGCGATGTGATTCTGTTGTGATGGTTACTTCTCTGCCATATATGTAATAAATTTCAACTTTTTTTTTCTATTCTTTCGTGGTCAGGGCAAAGACATATCGCACGCCTCCTGTATGTCTCTAGGGGGCAATCGAAGATCATGGAATTCGCTTGTAAACTCCACACCCAGTCTCTTTATCGCTTCTTACAACTAGCATGGTATGCGGTAGTGTTTTGTTATTATTCTTTGCTCTAGTTTTTTTCTTCTATTCACCTTTTCACTTCTGTTTCACATCTGCCGTCATCTAACACTGTAATTTTACCTTTTAAAAAAAAAATTGTAAACAATCACAGCTCGCACGTACTTTGGTGAGCAGCGTTGCCATTGCTGGGTTTATTTTCCACTAGGTATGACAATCAGCGGAACATATCTGTCTGCCCATATGGACACAGAGGTGATGGAGCCAGTCTTAGTCTATTTAAGTGAATGTTTTGTATGTTATGTTCAGTTCTGAAGCGGAAGACAATAACCTGCTCAGCTCTGTCAAGATATTGATAGTTGTCTTTGATCGACTTTTTTTTAAAGCTTTAATGAGGGTCTACTTTTCTTTGTAGGTGATTTCTTGATTTCTTTGAATTGTTCTTCACATCTTATCTTGAGGAATATTTTAGTTAAATGATTCATTAGACTTATTGTTCTATAATCTTGTGGAAGGGGGGAGGATAAGTAGGGGGTGTAAGAGGAAAATATAGATTGATATTAAAGACTGAACAGGATTAAGATTTTCCACCCTTAAACAAAGAACTGATAACAAAGAGGCATAGTGAAATTTTTGTGTTGATGTTTCCAGAGTGACACTCCTACGACCCTTAAGGGTTATGGGGTTGATGATACTAAATAAAAACTGACATACAAGTAAAAAGGTAGCTTTACTTTGTTAATAACAATGTTATTGTCTTTCTGTTTAGAATTACATCACTTTTATTGGAAAATTGTTGTTGGTCTTAAACTTTTGGTACAGTTGTGTATCATGTATATATAATGCTTAAAAACTGTAGGCTCTATAGTGGAGCAATGGAGTAATATCAATGCATACACGAGTTCGAGTGATGTGATGTTATAATGAGCCAATATTTCTTTATGGAAGCGGAGAATGGATAATAAACAAATGTGTCCAAGATAAGCTGGAAGCAGCTGAGATGTAGCTTCTAAGAAAAATGATGAAAATTCAAAGAACAGTCAAGAAAACTAA
This sequence comes from Meghimatium bilineatum, assembly GCA_034231615.1. Classification (NCBI taxonomy): domain Eukaryota; kingdom Metazoa; phylum Mollusca; class Gastropoda; order Stylommatophora; family Philomycidae; genus Meghimatium; species Meghimatium bilineatum. The sequence continues at coordinate 36,334,889 of CM067322.1, forward strand.
TATGCACGTTCTCAGAGATGCTGGAGTAAAGCGACAAATTATAGCTGAAATTAGAAACAGGATAAAATGTTTTAGGGCATGTGATAAAAAAAGTTCGAGAATAGATGCCTCAGAAAAATCACAAATACTAATTGAAAAGATTTCAAATCAAACGACATTCTAAGAGAGGAGAAAAAACAAGAATAAGTGACGATCATCATCAGAAAACATCACTTGACATACACCGGCCACGTACTTCGAATGAAGGAAGACAGAATTCCACGACAAGCCTTCATGTGGACACCAGACGGGAAAAGAAAACAGGGAAAAACAAATAAACGCTCAGAAGAACATTTATGAAGGAATTAAAATCCACTGGCATAATCGCACACGACCTGCAATCCCTAGCAACTGACCGACAGGCTTGAAGAACTATGACATCCGTCCTAAGTGCTAAACTTGGCAAAAGAGGAACTGACTAACTGATGAAAAAAGTATTAAAACTTGAACGCTTAGTAACCACAGGAAATATCAAAGGGAGAGACAGAGGAATAGAAAGAAAAAAATTCATGGATGTGTTGTCACTGTGTCGCAAAAAGAAGTCACCAACTGAGTCTGGCTCTCTGGTGAAGTGGTACAAAGCGCATCTGTGGCGGCCAAGGTACAGAGTTCGTTCGTTCCTCATCAGGTTGGCCAAGTATGGAAAACCTGTTTATTTATGTTGCAAAGCGATTAGGTGCTGTTAGAACGGACCTGGTTCAATTCCCGTCAGCTGTAAGAATTACTTTCATTTAACCGTATGCTTCCTACTTGAATTTATTTGTATAAGATATTATTTGAAGCACCATTGTTCTGTCTCTATGTTATATTTACAAGAAAACCATTAGTTCCTTGTAGTACGAATATGAATGTTCTATGTTTCTGAGGATAATTAAATACTTGTTCGTTGATGTTGTAATAGTCCTTGTTTCAATTGGTCCGTTCTCAGTGACTTGAGTACACAGGTTGAATGTCTTGATGAGATTACATCTTTTTTTTGAACTGTGGTTGATCAAGCACGAAAACCCTGCTTACTTGTGCTTGTGTTACAAAGCGATTCGGTGCTGCTGGAACGGACCTGGTTCAATTCTGGTCAACTGTAAGAGTTATTTGATTGAACGCAAGGAATTACGAGCGATTAGCTCTTACTTCCCAAGTGCAGCGGGATGGTTTTTTTTCTTTCATACTCAGGAGACTTCAGCTTCCGGCTTAGTGCAATGCCTATTGAAGGAGCCTTCTGCTCAGATGGGGTATTTAATTGTATAGATGACATGCTACAAAGCTTGCACAAGAGCCTCAATATAACAGTTATCATCTACTAAGGTTTTCTGTTGCATGGGTCGTTTGTCCAGTGGACCATTGGTGAGACCCACAGACGCAACGCATGCGTTGACTTAAGATTAATGGCACTTGATTGATTTAAGCCCTATTCTTAGTTACATTTTTTATTAATAATAAGAGCAGAATCAAGTCAAGTAATGAATATGGACAGGATATAAATATAAAAAACCACACAAAAAAACCATGATAATCAGCAAGGACACAGAAGAACAAGAGCTAAACATAAACATACATGGAGAGAAACTACAAGTAAAACATTATCAATATCTTGGACACATAGTCACAAATTATGGCAGATGTGAAACAGAAGTGAAAAAGAGAATATGAATGGCCAAAAGTACCTTCAATGACATGAGGAAAATAGTAACATATAAACAAATTACAAACAAGTTGAAAATGAGAATTATTAAATGCTACATATATTCTATATTAACGTAGGCCTATGGAAAGGGAAGCAAGCAAGACGTAGGCAGAGATACAAGTGGGAGAGTAACATCACACGATGTACCGGTTACAGTCTAGCAGAGTGCACCACTAAGACAAGAGATGTTGGAGATACGTTGCAGCCAACCTTCGCTGCGGAGACGGCTCTTGATGATGATGATGGATCATAAACATGGACACTAAATAAACAATTATAAGATAAAATTGATGCCTTTGAGATGTGGGCATATAAGAGAATAGGGAGAACAGTATGGAAAGAGAAAGAAAACAAACAATGAGGTGCTAAAAACACTTAATATAAAGAAAGAATTATTAAGAGAAATAAAGATCAGGAAAATAAAATATTTTCATTCATTCATTTTCCTTTTGCGCTGAAGTTAGCGCATAGGGCAGATGTCAGATCTCTCCAATTCTGTCTGTTCAAAGCTATTCTGTGCAGTTCTTGAATAGTATGAATATTGGTTGTTTTACTTTCTCTAAGTATTGTTCTTCTGAGTGTTTCTTTTGGTCTACCCCTGGTTCTTTTGCATGTAGGTATCCATTCAAGTGATTCGTGGTGTATTCTGTTGGTGTCTGCGCGTAGGTCATGCCCGATGTAGGACCAACGGCGTTTTCTGATAACATCTGTGATGAAATTTTGATGTGTATCTTCTCTGATTTTATCATTCGATTTGAATTCACTCCAATGGGTGTTAGTTATCATACGAAGACATTTGTTCTCGAAACTCAGCAATTTCTTTTCTGAAGATAAAGAGCTTTTCCAGCTCTCACATCCATATGATAGCACCGGAATAACGCAGGAATTAAATAAGCACATTTCGTGCGTGTGCTGATTGACTTTGACTTCCAGATATTAGACAGTCTGTTAAATGCACTTGATGCTAGGGCAATGCGAGTTGTAATTTCTGACAAGACATCAACCGCCGAGTGTTAATTTGCTTCCTAGATAGGAGAATTTGTGTACTTTTTCAAGTTGCTGTCCATTTAAAGTAATTTTGTTAGGTGAATTGGTGAAGTCCATAATTTTTGTTTTTGATGAATTGATTTGCAGACCTATTTGTCATGCAATGAGTATTAATCTATCAGTTTTTGTTTGTGCATCTTGATGGTTTTCACTCAATAGTGCAAGATCATCAGCAAAATATTTTGGACACATTAAAAGACATGACACCATATTGAAGACCTTACTTGAGAGTAAAGTCAAAGGGAAACGAGCAAGAGGTAGACAGAGATACAAGTGGGAGAGTAACATCACAAGATGGACAGGTTTCAGTCTAGCAGAGTGCACCACCAAAACAAGAGACAGGGGATGTTGGGGATCTGTTGCAGCCAACCTTTATTGCGGAGACGGTACTTCATGATGATGAAGGTCAGAATAATGTTCGTTATTTAATTGGCTAAAATTTACGTCACAACACGCTTCTTCCTGTGCCGAAACAAGCAGATGTGATGCTGTTATTGTTAATAAGACAGTGTTAACGTTTTCTTTCATTCATACAAAGTTAACCTCGAACTTATTTGATTTCGATATTATTGTTTCTGATATAGTTTTTGTGTGCCATGGAGAACGATATCTTGGATTCACTTGAGGATCAAGGGTAATAATACAAATGTGCAGTTCTTTCTTCGAATCTACCGACGTCTTCACTTGAAGTTACTGTTAGAATTAGAAGTTACGTAGCAGTCAGGTCTTGGCTACTTAGGATTTTTACGGAAATTTGCAATAATTTGCAGCAATTCAACGTTCTAATTTTTAATTAGCGGTGCATTTCTTAATTATCTATTAGGCTAGAGGCATATCCTTATTAAGTCATACAGATGAAATATACAGAACAGAATACGATAGCCTAGGTTATGGCGATAGGCCTAACTCAATACTACTCAATATACACATTATCATTATAAAATAATTATACAGCAGAACCACAGCTGAGTACCGCTCTGAGAAGAGGCGCAAGCAGTGCAGACCCACTAATCACAGTGAGAGAACTAAGTGAACAAGCAGATATACATTCGTCAGAGTAGATAGAGATATGAGATATTCTTTGGCCTTGGAAAACCTTATCGTTATATAACATCAGAGGACAGCTGTTATTGTTAGATAATATAAGAGCGTTATACTAAAAATGCCAAAGCTCAGAGAGCAACAGATGGAATGACTAAACCTTTTGAAACATGATCAGGAGTAAGACAAGTCTTCATGCTCTCACCTCTACTTTTCAACATACGTGGACAGAATAATAAAAGAAACATCAACAGTGAGAAAACCATTGCAAATAAAACTGATGAACATAATAACGAAATCTACTCTAAATCTCTTTTCTCTTAGGCATTTTCTTTTCTGCTTACTTACATTATAAGTAGGTGAATCTATTAGTTACGCTGCTGAGGTAGTTGAGACGATCTCTTTTCTTTGGTCTACTGAAAATATCTTCTCTGCCATTTTCAACAATGACATTTTATTCAGTTAATTCTGACTGTATTTATAATTTAGAACTACTCAATGGTTACTTAATCATTCTCGGTCCATCTCTATCAGTGATTGAATGAGTTTCAGTGTCTGTCTGGCCAAAGATCTGGTTGAAGATACCACTTCAAGTTACACTTTTGCAATCAAGCTGTTGATGTTTTTTAAAAAAAAAATTTGAATTTACTCACATTTACAGTATAATTAAATCAGATTATATTAGCTTTTTACGCATAAGGTTACATCTGTGGGTCATTGGCCCACTAGACAAACCACCTATGCAACAGAAAACCTTAGTAGATGACATGCTGTTATATTGAGGCTCTTATGGAAGCATTGTAGTATGTCATCTATAGAGATATAGAACCCCTCTGAGTAAAAGGCTCCTTCAATAGGCATTGCACTAAGCCGAAAGCTAAAGTCTCATGAGTATGAAAGAAAGTTTAGACAAACCACCCCACTGCATATAGGAAGTTAAGAGCTAATCGCTCACAATTTCTGGGGTTGTCAGACAAACAAACAATATTAGCTTTTAGTATTTGAATAATTAGATTATAAGAAAACATTACAAATACTTCACAATGTCACTTCATATTTTTCAGTAACTTTCATTAATCATTGTTACGGATTATTTTTTATCTAAGATATTCTGGCCCTCTTATTGATGAGAAAGCCTTGTCAGAAGCTCTTGAAGGAGGGGCAAAATCAGTGGCATTTACACAGTTGGTGGAATGGATTATTTCTCAGCTTGCAACTTTCTGCAACATTGATGAAAAAGTGTCCGCTATACAAGGTACAGCTAGATTTGCATATATAGATTAATTCAAAAGAATGGGAACTATGGTAATGTAGTGTTAAGTCACTCGCCTGCTGACCAGCAGACCCAGTGTTTTGAGTTCACTCATATTTGTACTTATTTATTAGATTTCAGGTAACAGTAACATTGTATTAGCTTATCCTTAGTGTTATCACTTCCTATTTGTGTTTCTGCTGTATACTCCACTTTGTCGGATATCTTCTGGCACTTTTGTTATAATACACTGATTATTCGTGCTGTGAAATTTTCTAAAATGACTTTGATGATTCACTCAATCACAAGGAAATAAGGTACCAGGACACATGCTCTGAGAAGGTTGAGTAATAACACCATTCCTTTTGAGAATGTGTGGTAGAGACACTAGTCATGCAGTTTCTGGTGAGCCACTAACTAGACAACTTAACACTTATGGGGAAAACCGTGTGCTATGATGCTGCTTCACAACTCCATTTACTTTTACAGTTTGCAGTTATAGTAGTAGAATGAATAAATAAATTATGTTGTCAATGTCCTTGGATCTTCTAAATACATAAACAACTTACACATTTTAATTTCCTTTCAATATTCACCTCTCACACTTGTTTGACTGCATAGGTTGCTTGTTATAAATATAAAAAATAATACTGCTATAAAACTGTATGAAAATATTACTTACTTAGAAAACGGGTAATAAAGTCTTACTGAACAACTACTAACACACTATCATTGTCGAATGCTCACGTGAAATAATAATAGACACATCAGTGGGAAATGAAAAAAAGTGCATCTGAATCACATAAGGACATGTACAGCAATGACAATGTGAGCAACAAACAGTACCGAAATGGTCAAGAACAGACCTAAGGTGGCTGTGGACCAAGATGTCCTTAAGATTTTTGTCGCACCCAGAGGCAAGTCCTGGAAAGCAGCACGGGTGTTAGGATGAGACTGGAGAAGGAAATAATGTTTAAGCAGAATGCATCGGAAAGTGGAGTTATGGGGATGAAAGGTAAGGATAAATTTAACTATATCAAATGTGGAGGAAAAACACTGAGAATTAGTCGAGGTATCGAGTCGAGATAACTGGCATGCATGGAGCCAAGCAGATGAAAAGATGTTGTCGGGGAACGAGCGTCTATGAAAGAACTAAATTATCTCAGAGGATTTGTCAAGACAGTCGTCATCGCTACATAAGCGATGAAGCTGGGAGTATGGAAGAGAGTTGCAACAAGCAGGAGAATGAGAAGAGGTGTAGAGCAGAAAGCCATGAGCATCAGTAGGTTTATAGTAAACGGATGTGCTGTGGTAAGGGGGATGAATAGTGATAATGATGTCAAGGAAGTTGACAAAAGTACTGGAGATGTTAGATGTGAATTGAATAGCAGGGTTGAAATTGTTTATGGAGTTGATGAAGCGAGATGATTCTGTTTCAGACATGTCAGTAATACCTATATCATCATCAATGTACCTGTGGAAAAGAGATGGGAACGGGCCAAGGAATAGGTGGACCAACTAGATGTTCAAGATGTCCCATGAAAAGACATGCATAGCTGGATCCCATGTTGGTGCCCATAGCAACGCCACTGATCTGATCAAAGAAATGCGCATAAAATTTAAAAAAGTTAAGTGTGAGCACCAGTTCAGCAAGGCGAATAAGAGTAGAAGTGGATCCAGAAGGATGGGGACTCTTGTCCAGAAAAAATTACGGAGCTCTGAGACCATCAGCATGGGGTATAGAAGTATACAGAGAAAAAACATCAATCAAGAACAGACGATAAGTATGGTCAGAAGACAATTTGACAGAAAAAAAAAATGATCAGGGCATGCTTGGTGTCTTTCAAGAATGAAGGCAATTGTTCGACTAAGGGCTGAAAAATGCTGTCAAGGAAGTCGAAAATGTGCTCAGTGGAACAAGAGCAAGCAGAGACAATGGCTCTACCAGGATTTTATTTCTTGTGGAATTTGGGTAGCATATAGAAAACAGGTCTGTCTAAACAGCTTTGAACGAATGCACAGAGCCTTGATAGTGGTAGGAAGGTGGTTGTCATGGATAAGAGTTTTCAGTGTTGTAGACCACCTTCTGGTTAGGTACCATCGAGTCAGATGTACATGCAGTTTATAAAGAATGGTTGGAGAGTTGTTGATCGCCCTCCTGGAGGTAAAGGTCCTTGCGCCACACAACAATGGCCCCATCCTTATCATCTGGTTTGATGACAAAATTATTATGGCGGCAAAGATGTGTCAAGGCAATTCATCAGTGGTGATGTTGGAGAGTTTGATGCAGTTGTGATGATGTGATTGAATATCATGTAGGATGTTCTTGATGTAAAGATCGAAAGCCTTGATCCACCGGGCTTGGGAGTCCAAGGATATTTCTTCTGTTCATATCCAGAGAACAAATCGTCAGTATCAGATGACTCTTTTTGCCAAAAGAAATAATAATGGAGCCGGAGACAACGATGGTAGCGGTGGATATCCTGAAGAAGAGAGTATAGATCATATGCAGGATGGAGAGGGATGAACTTAAGGCCCTTGCTGAGGCCAGAAACTTCACTGTCAGAGACTGAAGTCAGGAGGAATGCAAACCACCTGGGCATTGGAATGACTAGGAAGATGAACATCGGCATTAGTCATCTGCTGAGAAGAAGGAATACCAGAGGGAGTATTGAGGTAGTGAAAGATTAGCTACAGCAGTAGACTAGAATGAGGAAAAACAGCGTGAGAGGTGGAGTAAAGAGAATTTAGTTTATTGTTGCGATGAGTGAACATAAATTGGTGTAACTGCCCATTGAGAACATGGATGATACCACAAATGAGGGAGTAGAGTAGACTGTTGTAAGTAAGGGAACGTAAACATTATAGATGTAGATCTTTAGAAGTGTCTAAGATAAAAGGTGAGCGTGGTTAGAAAAAATAATGAGCATGCGTTAAAACACGCATTTGTCGTCCCTCATTTGTGGTGGTATCCGCATTCTCAATGGCAGTTATACCAATTTATGTGCACTCATCGCAACAATAAACAGAATTCTCTTTACTCCACATCAGCTTGCGAAAAATACATGAAAATTAACACATCAAAGACAGAAACTATGAAAATCAGTAAATTACCTGGCCCATAAAACATAAATATTAGCGAAAACAACCTCAGACAAGTAAAAGAATTAAAACTTTCAACCTATATTTACGTTTTTATGTACTTCCTGTTCCTACCCTTCTGGCATCTCACATCCATATTTCGCTCGGACATGTGTGTGTGTGTGTGTGTGTATTGTTGTTGTCATTTCTACTTGTTGTCTTTTGATGTTATATGTTGTGCTTATCTTGATAAATTGTTTTTGGTCGAAAGTCTATTATATCCTGTGTAGTGTTGTGTATATTATTATTTCATGTGAGCATCCTACAATGATAGTGTGTTAGTCATCATTCAGTAAGTCTTCAATACCTATTTCCTACATAAGTACTATTGCTATAAATATAGTATTTTTTGCATATAAATTGTGTGTGTCGAAACCATCTTTTATAATTTTACAGAAAATTGAAACAAATTTTGGATTTCTTAAAATTTAAAATCCTGGAAACCTTATTTTCTTTCTGCAATGAGAATAACACTTTGAATAGATTTACTCAATTGAAAAAATTACGGAAACATGACTATATTACTACTGGTGCCACTTCTTCTTCTGAACAATGTCACAAGAGCTGTAAAATATTTAAACAAATTTTAAGATTTTCGCCTAGTCAAAGCTTAAGATTGAACTTCAGGCTATTGTGGTTTTACAGGGAGATTTATTTTCAACCAAGATAATTATTATCCCCAATTGCCACTTTCTAACCAATGAAGTTTATGAGTCTGTCAAGAAACTGTTTCAGTAGATCCCTAACTGGTCATGGCCTGGAGACTTTTCTTGTTGGTCATGCAGCTATCTGGCATATGAAAGTGAAGAGGAAAATATCAGAGGGTATGATCCCTAACCTTGAATATGTTTCCAGAGAGAGAGGCACAGTTCTCTTGAGAGATTCAGAAAGTAAGCAGCTGAGAAAAAAGAATGACTTGAGCCCCAGAAATTTGAGGGGATGATTCTTGTTCATGAATATCACCTAAAAGAAATAAGCACAGTACCAGAGTGTACTACCCTGATGGAATGCATCAGTAGCAGGTAATCCGTCTAAACATCTGTAGTTAGATTCCCTATATGAAATAACTCTCCCAGAGTTCAGTATCAGAGAGATATAGAAAATGGGTGTTGCTGTTTTGGTACAAATAAACAGAAGCTGCCCCTGTAGGCAGGTTTGCAACTATCTCGGGCTGAGAAAGAGACTTGAACAAATTATTTATAGAAATAAGGATGTACGGGAATTTTACCAGAGCCCCAAAAGTGGAGCAAAGAATGGTAACACTGTAACTTACTATGCATAAGTTTTAAAAAAAAGAGGGCTGGCTGCCCCATCTAATAGAAAGTAAAAGTGGCCTAAACATGTCATGCTGAGGTTGGGTGTGTCTTGGGCTAAACAACAAACATATAGCTGAGCTGTAAACCATGACACACATTTTCTGATCCCCAGACTATGTCCTGCCTTAGAACAAACACAAAAAATGTTAAAGAAAGCTATAAGTTTCCATTGTAAAATTCTGATGGTGTCAAACAGGAATATGATGTCGGAGTTGGATGTGTCAGTACATTGGTGCAAATAAAGTGGTGACACAATGCAATTCCATTCTTGGACTAATCTTGCTGGAAATCTAGCAGGACAATTCATTGTTCTGCTACAAGAGAGATCCTGTGGGAGTTTGATAACAAAAGAAAAGAAAACTTGAATATGTACTCTTACACCATATTGAAGAAGATATTTATATCACGCACCCATCACAATGTCAAATTGTGCCCACATGTAGTGTAAAAATGAATATAAAAACCATGAAAGTGTAATATAAATTATGTCTCTTATCTTGTTTTTGTGCATCTTCAGGACCAAGTGACACTGACAATTTTTTAATGGAGCTCAGTGGATTTTTGCGAGAATTCTGTAAGTGGAATTTGCTACAGTGTTCAGTAATTTTAAAAATTGTCATTATACGAGGTCTGTTTAAAAAGTATCCATACTTATTTTTGTATGCACAAATAAATCATGAGCAATTGATGTCTTCTGGTGGGAAGATATAGAGGACAGTAATGCTCGTGCTGAAATATTTTCCCACATATAGAGACCATCATTAGCTGGCAATTAACATTAATGATGGACATATAGTGACTAAACATATAATTTTCATTTTAGCAGAATGACAGAAAAACTGGATCATTGCATAATAATGCATACGGTTTTGGGCCATCTGTACTGGATGATCAGGGTGACCCAAACAAATGAATATCTATGCGGAATACGCATACAGACCCCTGAACACATACTCTAAGACTGTCCAGATTACAAAGAACTGTGAGGCAAAACATAGCCACTCTGGACTGAACTGAGGCTGAAACTTTGATGCAACCGCTCTGACCTAGTAAGACTGGGAGCTTTGTCCTGGCAACTAGCCTGAAGATCTAGTTAGACCAAAAGAATCCTGAATGCAGAAGATCATAAGATTTTGTCAAATGATTTGTGATGCCCAAATACAAATTATTGGGAAGATTCAGTGTGCTTTCAGCAATGGGTCCAAGAGAATCATACAAATTAACCATTACCACGCCAAATAAACATTGCTTAAATTTTCCCTGCGTCCAAATTCTTTTTTTTAGCAATTTGGATTATATTTGGTGGATGTTTGTAGAACACAATAATTTCTTTGGTTTTTTTAATAAAATTGTATATATATTAATAAAATGGAAATAAAGAATTACATACTGAATCGAATGATTAGGTTTTGTTGGTGTATTTATGATATGTGAGAAGGTAGTGAAAATGAAAATGAAACAAAAATGGGGAAAAAATACCACTGACCCACCTATACTTGTCCGATGTGTGGCATCCCTGATAAAATTCTGCTGAATGCCTTGACATATTGTATTTATAGTGTTATTTCATAACCAAACTTATAATATTGTTTGTGAAAAAAAACCAAACATGTAGATGTCACTAACATTGCCATTATTAGGCTTAGACCCAGCTTAGACTACGTGAATATATTCAATGCAGACTATACTGTTGCAAAATTTCTAGTCCTGTTCTGTTAATGTCATTTCATACCAAAACTAATGTGTTCCTAATATTTTCTTTGAAAACAAATGTAATTCCCAACAATTCCACATCTTTAGAATCACAATCAATATGAATTTCACTAAAGATGGCTTCCATTTCAACTCGATTTGCATTGATTGGAACAGATGACTAAAAATATTTAAAAAAACATATCATATAACAGCTGTTTTGCACCCAACCTTGCCGGAAAAGAAATCTCGATTATTGCTAACCACAGTTTTGTATTTCCCTGGATTCTTCTTCTTCTTTAGTGTTCATTCTCAAACTCCCACTGGATATCTCTTGTAGCAGGACTATGGTCCTATTAGATTTCCAGAAGGATATCCAGCGAATGGAAATGCGTTGTGTCGCCGTTTTATTTGCGCCAATGGCCCGACACATCTGTCTTCTGCGGATTGCCCTGGATTAAAAAGTTGAATTTAAGCTGTTTATCATAGTAACTAAACTATGTAGCGATGGATCACAATTTTTGTTATCACAACATTGAGGTTACCAAAAACATCTCATGTTTTTTTTTGGCTGATGCCGTGGTCAAAGTTAAGGAGTGGTACAATCACTAAAAAAAATGGCTGCATATAAGTAGTGATTGGAGCTCATTCTGATAGGTCCTCAACACGCCAAAATAGTGTGGCAATAACCAAGGTCTTCGAACTTTAATCATGCAAAATTGCCATATTAGCATATTATAACTTGTTAATAAGATGGGGATAAACATTGACTGTACAATCCATTTTCATTGATTTGACCATGCAATAAGTGTCTGCAAAATTCATGTCAAAATTGTTAATAGTAGAGCAAAAGCAAGTCTGCTTCGAAGTCTCGTAAGACATGATGGACTGTTCACATGGAAACCCTGACTTCCTGAATAGAGTGATGAATTGTGGGCATTATGATTCAAACATTCATCATCATCCCCAAGACCCATAAAAGCAAGGCAGGTGTGTAACAAAGTGAAAGTCATGTTAACCGTGTTCTTCAACTATTATGGGATATTGCATCATGAGTATGCACCACAAAATCAAAACCTTATGAAAAAATACTTACGGCATTTTTTTCATTTAAAAAACTGTTACATGATGGGTTGAACATACATGCATATATATATATATATATATATATATATATATATATATATATATATATATATATATATATATATATATATATATATATATATATATATATATATATGTGTGTGTGTATATATATATGTATATATATATATGTGTGTGTATATATATATATATATATATGCTGGAGATGGCTTTAGCGTCCTTGTCAGGGCTAGCTGTGATTTGGAAAAGCAACATCAGTGTTGGAGTGAAAATCAAACTGTATAGGTCGCTGGTGCTTTCTGTTGTGTTGTATCGTTGTGAGAGTTGGACACTCACTGCGGACATGGAGAGAAGATTACAGGCTTTCGAGTATAAATGCTACAGAAGAAATCTACGAATTTCCTATAGGGAACATAAGACCAATGTGTACGTAAGAAATAAAGTAGAGATGTGTGCAGGTGTCCAGGAGCCATTGCTTTCAATAGTGAAACGACGAAAACTAGCATGGTTCGGACATGTATGCAGGCACGATTCCTTGTCAAAAACAATACTGCAGGGAACTGTCGAGGGTGGAAGAAGCAGAGGAGGACAAATAAAGACATGGACAGACAACATCAAGGAATGGACAGGGCTAGATATTTCCACACTCATCCGCATCGCTGAGGATAGAATTCGCTGGAGGACTCTGTGTGCTGAAGCATCCAATGCGGTACCCCTACGACCCTGAAGGGTTATGGGTTTATTGATTGATTGATATATATATATGTGTGTGTATATATATATATTGGATTATATATATATAAAAATATCATTTGCTTGAGCTCCATTTAATGACAATGGAACCACTAAATTTGTGTTTCAGATTAAAACTGTCTTGGTCATTACAATATTTCTGGGCGACATAATCTCTCGACTTGGTTCCCTATGACTTGTGGTTGTACACCTTTTTCAAGCTGAAGAAAATGATAAAATAGACATGATTTGACACTATTCAGAAAGATGATATATCTGTACTCCTTTCCCAGTAAGGCCTTTCATCAATGCTTCCAAGAAGTGTGTGTGTGCATTTCCTTAACTTTGAGTCTAATGAAGTTTCAGAACGAAAAGTAACTTTTTCACCACTGGGTGAGTTACTTTTTAAACAGCCCTCATATACCTTGCTTTTATACCATCACATTGGGCCAAAGGTCTTGAGCACACAGACCACTAATACGAATTAACCAATCTTAACTCTTAGTTAACTCTTATAAAACCATGGTTTTACCAGCCCGTTTTTCAGCTTGAATTTGTATCTATGACTGATGCCATCAATATTATTATGAATCCTATACTTCCTATAATATGTATTGTGTACGTAAATGTTCAACAATGAATTCTCTATATTATATGTTTACAATGGTTAAAAATGTATCTGATAATTGTTTAAAAAAAAAATTAGGGTGAAGTAGACATTTAAAAAAAAACTACCGGTATGTAATAAAATTAGATAACAAATTTCATAAAACTTTAAACTCATTCTATGCACTTATATGTCGCCAAACTGCTATATTTATTGCTATATTCATTTATGCATACTTCAGAAGAGTTTCATTAATTTTTAATTACAAATACATTTTTAAAAAAAATTTACAGTGGTCATGCCATAGTTTTTTTTGGGCGTTTTATTATCATAAAATTTTAACGTACTATTGTTACTAAATGTTAACAAAATTGCTAAAATATAATCCTTGAACACAACCCATAATTGAAAGTCTTATGTAACTCAGTGTTCTACTGATTTATATTCGTTAAACATACGTTTACTGCCAATAATTACATATAAAATGAAATATAGTTGGGGGTTACGAAAGAGAAAGAAAATTATACAATTTTTAGGTCTACTTCCCACTTGATGCAAATTAATAATATTCCCTTACACAACCAGCTCAATAAAACTAAACTCAGCGTTACACATATAAACCACGAAAGAATTATCACATTTAAAACACAAAAACATAATTTATAGTGTTTATATGCCATTTAAAGAATAGATGAGGAAACCATCAGAAAAAGAATCAGGAAACACAAATCAACATTTGAAATTCCGTTGTCATGAATGAAGTTTTAGAATCACTAACATGTTTTCCACAAGTGATGATTTATTTAAAAAAAACCGGAAGTGGTGTCGAGTATCGTTGACACTAATTTAGAAACGCTGGGATTTAATATAAGCGTACTACAAACTGTAATATCCTCAAACGACAAATAGATGGTTCATTGGTCCGAACAGGAAAAACGGAAACAACAGATAGGTTGTTGCTTGGTCCTGTAATAGTTAATCTTTCCAGCAATGACACATACTATTTTGTATCTTTATTGAGCTTACACTGAATTTTGATTGATATTGTTTCCCTGTGCAGCCTGCCCTTACACTAATTTAACTGAAGGACCAATAGAGGGAAGACTGGCATCTAAAAAAGCTTGTTTACAACTTCTAGGTAATTTGACTGTCATGATTGTTTTTGTGTGTCAACTTTTACTGAGTTTACTGAGTCCCAACATTTCTGAAGGACTGTTGTTGTTCATAGTCATAATCGATGAAGACTAAAAAAACTCAACCATAATAATAATAACAATAAGGAATAATAAAGTTAATAGTGTGTTTTTATATGACTAACAAGTCCAATGTGAGCACAAAAAGTTCTACAAAATTGACAACTGTAGAGGGTGTTTATGGGACATTGAGATGTTTTTTATTTTCTACTTGCCCACTTCTGTCTTGCAGTATCTTGCCTGGTCTCTTCTTCTGCTAGTGCTCCAGTTCTAAGGCTGTAACGCCATGCTGTTCTATCCTGAGCGAGGCTCTCCCAAGAGTCTACGCCAATTTTAAGATGTTACAGGCATATTAAAATAACACGCTGACATTATGGACATTGGGCTTTTTACGTGTACTAGGTTACATGTTACTTTACCCTAGACCAGGCGTTCTCATCCTGCAGCTCACGAGCACCATGGAGCTTTCTTAATGATATGTGGTGCTTGTGAAATGCATGTTAAAAAGTGCTTGCAGGCACTAATTATTATGAGTTCCCCTTACAGTTCAAACTTTGAACGCATATTTTCTCTGACACATGGCCATTTTTATGACTGATGGTTTTTCTGCACGGTTTGCTTTTTTGGCATAACGTTTTTATTTATTGAGATTGATTTCAAATTCGGAGACAATAAAGGTAAATGGATGCTGGATATGATTTGGAGGTGTTATTTGCTTGTGTGTGTCAGTGTATGTTGTGCACAACCAAAATTGAGAATGTGGACAAACACACACAAAGAACTTTTAGCGCCAAGGTGATGAGTAGGTCTAGCTGAAGAAAACGATTCCTCAAATTCCTTGTCATAAATGACATCAATTACATTACTATTAAATATTATAAACATCTCTCTCAAACACCATACGTTGTTCTACAGTAACTGAAATACTAAAGCTTTAAAATTTATCCTTTTCGGAATCATAATTCATGAAGAATTAGCAAAAAATGGTGGCACTGAAGTAAGGCCTATGCAGTTTGGAAAGGTCAAATAAATTTCGACCGTGTCTTTATATCGACACAGAAAACTAAGGAACAATCACTCTAGCACACACTTACTATTAAGAGTATGATGGGAAATAAGAATGGATGATTGTTGTCCATGACTTCAAATGGCTACCTTGATGTAGACATTTGTCAACAGTGGGTTTCTATAACTAGATTACATTTGTTGACATTTGTAGACTTCAGATTGCTGCAGGTTAATTTATCTCCACAACATTCAATCCGCACTAGTACCAGGTTAATGAGATAAGCATCTTAACAACTTTCAAGTCACAATTATAATGGATTGGTAGGACCACATTTGTTTTTGATTATACAGCAAAGTATGAGTTGTAAAAAAAGGACTTTATAAACATTTGTGCTTGAGAATTTAGTTCTTGTTTTGAACCTGTGTCCCCCTATCTGATTATTTCCCTTGGCTATGTTTGTCAGTTTATGTTTATCATTTATGAATTTAAATATACATTTATTTAGGGACGACAGACTATAACTAAAACTTGTGGGTAATGATGTGCACACAATAAATCATATAAATTACAATATACAAATCATATTCAATGTTTCAACCAAAAGGTCTTTATCAAGATACACACAAAACATCAAAAGACGATGAATGGAAAAATCATCACAACAAACAAACATCCAACGGAAATATGGAAATGAGATGCCAGAAGGTCAGGAAGTACATAAAAACGTAAATATATGTGGAAACAAAATGAACAAAAAGATGAGTAAATGACAGAACAAAAAGAATAAAGACAAAGACCACACCAACCCAGTATCAGACATAAGAGTGGTCGTAATTGAGTCCAAAAGGCTTGAGTGTACCCAATTAAAAAAATGAGACGATTTTCTAGAACGTGCCTAGATCTATCATTGGTGGTGCAGGATCTGATGGCGGTGACCTGAATATCAAAAGCACCATGATGACCATCGCCGTTGAAGTGTGTGGCCACAGGAGTGGGTGTTCTGTGTTAGATGGCATGAAGATGGTTACAAAAGTATTCGCTCAATCTTAAGCCGGTTTCCCCGATGTACTGTTTGCCACAGCGTTTACATATGATCACATAAATGACATTACAGGACTCACATGTAAAGGCCTCATCGATGGAGAAAGTGGCCTTGGGAAATGAAATAGAGCGCATCTGAACCACGTAAGGACATGTATTGTCATATTTATTTAGGGTTAGTTATGTAAAACATAACTAGCCCTAAAACCCCTAAAATTAATATTTAAATTAATTATTGATATAATATTTAGATGAATTATTCCTAAAATAAGCAGGGAGACACAGTTTCCAAACAAGAACCCAATTTAAAAAAATTATTGTTGTTGACTACACATGATCTGATAATGCATGAAGTTCAGTAAGACACCTGATAAATTATAGCTACCCATATGTTACAAGGTACAATGACCTAAATCTAGAACAAAGAGTAGAAACACAGTGGTCTTTCATGCAAGTCATAAGAGACAAAGTAAGAGAGTTTGGAGTTGCATTGACCATCCCATCCTCTAGAAGGTCAAAGTGATTACAAATACCATACCAAAGTCAAATATGTCTGACTGAAACAAGCAGGTATCACAGTAATGCTGTCCAACAAGACAACACATTCTATTCACCTGATTAAATCATGTAAACCAGCAGAAGTTTGGGAGCAAGTGCAGAAGAAATAAACACAATTGATATTTTAACCACAAAGCATTTACCTTGTATACTAATCTATCCCAACATGGAACTTACGATATTTCTGTTATGTTCTACTTCACTTCTGTCTGATTCTCTAGTTAAGTAGTAGACAGTAATAAACTTTCTATCTGTATACTTATACACAATATTATTTCAAGTGTTTGTTTGTCCATAACCCAATAATGGCCCTTTGGTCAAAATATTGATTACCGGTATGTGATTATTTTGTAAAACTGTTGTATTTATAAAACTGAATTTTAAACAATTTCAAAAATTGTTTTAATTTACGAATAAAACACAATACAGAAAAGTAGGTAGACAATATTGAAGGAATTCTATATATACTCACCAATAGCAAATTCAACATAGACTGAAAAAAAACCTTCACTTTTGTGTTCATTCTCAAATTTCTGCAGATTAGCAGTATGTAGTCCATAGAGCAGAATGCATTGTATCATTGTTTCACCCGTGTGTTGCCAGGCCCTAGAGAGATGCAGAAAATAGCAACACTGATTACCTTCCATGCATGTCGTATTAGGCAACTAAGGAGATTATGAGGTGGAGTTGGCTGTCCCATCCCATATGGGGTCAAAGTGACCCAAAGTCATGCTGAAGTTGGACGTGTCAGACCAAAAGGCGCAGATATTACAGCAATCCATGACACAACGTATCCCATTTTCCTTACTACATCTTGCGAATCTGTGAATGCATTAGAAGAAAGTATCATTGTTTACAGATTAGTTGCAATATCTGCACCTTTCGGCCCAACACATTCAAACTTCAGCATCGCTTTTGAGCCACTCTGACCTTCTATTAGGGCTTCACCCCTAAAATATCCTTAGTCGGTTCTTACGACATTACATAGCTGGTCACAGTTTTTAGATTCTGTGCTCTCCTTTCAAGTCCTGCATCACGCAAACGAACATCCAACAAAATTGAAGGTAAACTACATTTGTAGTATTATTTATGAAATATTTCTGTTTTTCAGATTACTTATTGACAGAACTTGCATGTGTGAAAATTATAGCGGTCAAGAAACCAACATTGTTAAGCTCATCCAAATCTGCTTCCGAAGTGCCAGTAACGGTAGGTAATGTTAAACTAGCACTGGCACCAGATTCATAAACCAATACTATATCTGAGAAAAGAAAAGACTTCTTGTGATTTCGGTGTTCAAACAATGTAATCCTGATTTGTGTTTAATTATTGCTGCTAGGCAATATTGTTACATGGGAGCACCTGGTTTTAACCTTTAAGATCCTATACCGCTGAAAAACACTTGTTTACATTGTGTTCAGTTCTCGGTTAATAAAACTTAATAGTTTGTTACTTTCCCTTTGTGAATCCCAATGCAAGGATGAAGTATCAATATAATCATTGTAAACAACTTTGAAAGTGAAAGAAGTGATTTTTTTCCCAAAAAGTTAGCTAGAAATCTGAAAGTGAGTAACCAGGCCTTTCAAGACAGAATGTATTTGAGTTGTTTGGCAAGCCAGAGATTGATTATGATAATAACCAATCAGATGTTGAAATAGATAGTAAAAATGAAGTTTTTATCAGGTTAGTGACTACGATGCCGGGTCTAGTAACACTAGTGTGAGCAGCGAGGGTGATGTATATTCTTCTTCTTCTGCATTCGTTCTCAAACTCCTGCAGATTAGCAGGATGTAGTCCGGAGAACAGAATGCGTTGTGTCATGGTTTAATGCATTGCTGCGATATCTGCGCCATTCGGCCTGACACATTCGACTTCAGTATGGCTTTGGGTCACTGATCCTATATGGGATGGGACAGCCAACTCCATCCCATAACCTCCTTAGTCGCCTTTTACGACATGCGTGGAAAGTAAAAAGTGTTGCTATTCTTTGCTCCCCTTTTGGGCCCTGGCAACACACGGGCGAATGATGTATATAAATATCAGGTCAGTGACCACAATGCCGGGTCTAGTAACACTAGTGTGAGCAGCATGGGTTATGTATATAATTATGAAAAAGCCAGAGATTCGACAATCAGATATGATTAGATGATGCTCCAGTGCTCATCTGGGCAGAGTTTTATTATAGCAATGCAGATGAACAAGTACAGCAATTTAATGAAATTATAGACCATCAAATAAGGAATAATGTCTAGATACTCAGCCAGTGGACTATTTCTTGAAATTATTTCCAGAAAGCTCCTTGATAAAGCTCCTTCATACCTAAAATACTGTTAGCAGATCAAACTAATGTTTACAGGCATCAAAAAGGAAAAGCTCAATCAATCAAGTGCCATGCCGACTGGCGTAGGCGATCATGTTTCTCCACGACTCTCTGTCTCTTGTGTTGTCAATAAGCTCGGTTGGTGAGCTTCTACCGTGCCACGATACAAGCCCATCTAGTAACTTTTCTCTTTGTCGACCTCTATCTCTTCTCCCTTTGATCTTTCCAGTGGTTATTAAGTGTTCAAGCTGTGTTCTTCTCAGCACATGCCCTAGAAACCTTGACTGTCTGCCTCTAATGTTTGATATGATTGATCTTTTTACGCCAGCATCAATGAGAACCTCTGCATTAGTTTTCTTGGCTGTCCATGGTATTTTCATCATTCTTCTCAGAAACCACATTTCTGTAGCCTCCAATTCACTCTGAATTTTCTTGTTTATAGTCAAGGAAAAGCTACAAATTTGAATTGGACCCCCAGAAATTTCTAAATGGTATGACATATACTGAGGAAATGAAACCTTTTTTTTTTTTTTTTTTTGCAATGAACATATTTGTGGGTATTTGTAAGCTTCTAAATTATAGATTGTGCTAGTCAAATGATACTACTTTAATCAGCAGTTTATGTCAAACATTGTCACACTGTCTGCTTAAAAGTCTGTCTTCAAATTTCCACATGGTTGATCTGGCCAACTCACCTTGTGGACGAGAGATTATGATGAAATAATTCTTTTATCTGTGAGCAGGTAGCTCTTGATAACCCATAACCTTTTTGACAAAACACCCATTCTTCTCAGTTGTGTAACTATGGAGACACCTGGACATTAATTTTTCATGTTGAACTGTCAAAGGCCGTGCTGTAGTCTATAAAGGAAATATAGATACTTTTTTTGGACTTCTATATATTTATCTATCAATAGTCGGATACTAAGTATAGCTTCTCTGGTTCCTTTGCTTTTCCTAAATCCGATTTGCTCTTCAGCGACTTCAATGTCTATCATATTTTAAATTCTTCCATGTTTCTTCTTCTTCTTTGTTCATTCTCAAACTCCTGCAGATTTTCTAATCTGGTAACCAAAATATTAAAAATTTGACTTCTTTTATTCATTACAGGGTGCTTAGCAATGGGTCAAGTGCACTTGACCGCAGATGTATAATAATAATTGTAAAATATTGTCGAATGCACTCAACCGAAGCGTGCTTAAGGTTAACTTCCTTCCTGTTTGGTATAATTGATATGCTCTAAGACTCATAGACTAAAAAAAAAAATATTTGAGAGAGTTGCATTCCATGACAAACATGAGAGCCAAGGATCCAAACACTCTGGAATGTCCAGAGTAAAATGGAAGGACATTTGTCATTCCTTGAGGGACCGAGAATTGGATTGTAAAGGTATGTCCCATGGCAGCAACTTGCTGTTGAGGTTGCAGATAACTCTTCATGTGCTAGGCCACAGCAACTATTAGGTGAGATGTCCAGTTCCCTTCCTTGCACTGTTTACCTTCCCCAACCCATGCATGAGCTCTGAAACCAAGCCAAAAAGTAAATTAGATTATGGGATCATCTGCCGCCTTTTCTTCCAAAGTACCAATATCTCACAGTAGAGGGGGATAGTCTAAATACATAATCATCAATAATTATATAGCAATCAACACCCCAGGCACTCAGAGCAGCAACAAAGACATCACTGTTCTTGATTTTTAAAAAAATATTATGCTCCAGTTGTGGTTCTTCTGTTATTCCAGTTCCACTGTTCTGCTTCATGTTTAACTATGTAAAATAATTAAATCTTATATCTTCATTGCTGTACTAGAATGAATGCAAACAACAATAACAAATTATATCTAGATGAATGAATCAATGCACTGAAAGAGCTTCACAAAAAATATGATTAAAAAGGATACATTTTGGAATTATTTTACAATTTCAATGCATTTTCTAAATTTCAGACTGAAAGTGATGTAGCTAGGCATATGAAGCTAATGTTAATTGCTCTGAAAATTACCAAGCCACCTCCAACCATCACATCATTTCAACTTTTCAGCAAAGTGGAGAGCAAGGTATGTTTAAAGTTTGTAAATCTTCTTCTTCTATCAGTTTCTTATGCTGAAAAGTCTAAACAGGAAGATGGACCACCTCTATGAATTCAGTCAACAGCAGGAGGTCCTGTGCAGTTGCCCCACAGCTTCACCTTTTTGTGTAACAAATCTGAGCATAGTCATTAACTGTATGTACATGTTCCATTTATATTGCTGGGTACCCACACCTGTTCAGGCTGACATGTTACGTTTTTGGGGAAAGTTATGGAGTCTCCCTATCCATGTTCATGAGCATCCCAGCACTGCCCGCAAGACATTGGAGGTTTGTGGAGTGGCCTTCTCCTGCTTTTCTGTCAGAGCTGTTTCCCAAAGCTTTTCTATCTCCCGATGGTGACTGCCAGGTGGGGGGGGGGGGGGAATTAGTTAATAACCCAGTGCCAGCAGCATGAACTTATAGCGTCTTAAACTCTCTTGATGTTGCCCATCACTGAACATATGGAGTATCAGCACTGCCTGATATCCTGTCCTCATGGACAGCAACACCAGTTTGGTCAGTGGTAGCTTATTTGCAGCTGTCACTCCATATCTGGAGGCCGTTTCACTATCCACCACCTGTGGATGCGCCTGGTAGGGTCCATAGCGCCCCCCTCCCAGGAAGATTGTTGGTTAGTTGGTTGATTGCTGATCCTACGGTCCATGAGCTCATGCCCTTTTACCCAATGCCATTGTGTGATATATGCATGTATTTGTGAACTGTGTATTGTTCCATATAAGGTGTTCCATTTGTCTGCCTTGGAGGGAGAGAAATTTTCCTGATGTCATCCAGTGCTGGACATTCAAAAAGGTGGTGGTCAGCAGTTTCATAGGGATGAGTGCACAGCCAGCACCCCGGAGTGTGTTGTGGTTGTATTCTGTTCAGGTGATTATTAAGCTGTACATGTTGTGTGTGCAGTCGGAAGATGATACTCTGGTCTTTCCTTCCCAGGACGTTGATGTTGTCTTTAGGATTTGGGCTGGTCTTATATTTATAGATTTCCCTTCCAGTTTTTCCCATGGCCCATCTGTTTATCTAATTTTCTTTGTTCACAGATTTCAGCATCATTTTAACTGTGTGCATAGTTGTTTGTGTATATGGCTGTTCTTGTTGTGCTCCCTTCTTTGTTAGTCTGTCTGCCTTGTCATTGTCAGGTGTGTGTGAGTGGCCTGGAATCCACTGCATAACAATACTGACTTCATAAGATGTAAGCACCTAGTTGACATGGTGATATATTTCAATTAGCTCAGGCTTACAATGCCCATCACATTCTAGTGCTTGAAGAGTGGACATAGAGCATGTGAAAATCACTATGTTTTGGACTTTTGATGGAAAGGCATCAAATATGTTCTTCAGGTGGTACAAGGCAACTTCTAGTGGTTATTTCAGCTTCATTGTTAGAACATATCTCCCCACAGGCATCAAACAACTCTGGAAATTCTATATAGACACCATAACCTGCTTTGATGGTGGCTTGGAAAGCAGACACATCAGTATAGACATGAATCCATTGTTCTGTGTAGGTATCTGTTGTTTTTGTGTTTATTTCGTAAGACTTACTGGGTCAGAACTTTTCATTGTATTATCTCTTAACTGTGTTTTGATTTCCGGCAATTTAAAACCTGCATGTGGTGGTAAACATCTTTATACTCTAAGCAGTTCTTGTTACTTGTCTGGGAGGTGATAGCTGTCTTTTAATGTCATTGCCATGGCTGAAGACTTTTGTTTTATTCTGTGGTTTGGTTGCCAGTTTTCTACAAGTTATTTATTTGGGTGGTCTTTGTTCATTATTTTGCTTCTTTCATAAGCCTTCATTGCAGCCATATCTCTCAGTATCTCAAGGGGTTCTACATTTGTATGTATTTCATATGCAGTCGTTGATGTAGATCTCATTGCTCCACTAATAAGGCATATGGCATTGTTCTACACTCTGTCTAGAGATTCTACATTTGTCTTAAATCATGTTGTTAGGATTGCACTGTTGTATTCTAAAGAGGAAGTGTGTAAGTAATAGCTATCCTGCAGATTTGTCTGTATAAATAAAGACAATGTCAGAAGATGCCTTGACACAATAAAGATTGCCGCAGGAACCAAATGAATAAGCAGTAAATACTAAATAAAGTATAAAGGTTACTATAAAATCCTAACTTTCATTGTTAGAAATAAATAGCTAGCAATAAACCAAAGAACAAGGACTATTTTCCACGTTAAGGTCCAACAGGGACCTATCTCAAGAAACACATATGGTTTTGTGTGTTTTTTATTGTTATGTGTTAAGTTTGCATTATACCAGTTTGTGCATGCAGATTTTTTGTTATTTATGGAAAGAGTATCTGGCCCTCTGCAACTTATTTTTTTGGGGGTTTTTGCTTTTAGTATAAGAAAGATTGCTAACCACTGTAGTTGGCTCTTAGATTAACACAGATCGGCCATGTGTTGCCAGAGCATGAAAGGGGGGCAAGAATAGCAATATGGTGACCTACCATGCATGTCATAGTAGGAAGTTTTGGAGGTGGAGTTAGTTGTTCCATGCATAACATACCTGTCAACCTGTTCAGACTGAAAACCATAAAAAAAGATGAAAAACCATAATTGAGCATGAAAAACCGTAAAACCATACACAATGGTGAGGGGGGGGGCTCCATAAGCACAAAAAAAAAAAAGGTGTTTGAGTTTTTTTACGGGTAGTTTTGCCTAGACAGTCATAGTGGGGAAAAATTATAGAGCACAAAGACTATGCCTATGTATCTTTATATAACTTTAATACGAAAAAAAGAAATATAACAAAAAAATTAATACAGAGAATGGATGCTTAGATCCTATTGAAACTATAACAACTTGTTGGAATTCTCTATAAAGTGTTCAACAATAATTTCAACTATCCATGAATAGCGCACATTATGCATTTATGATAAACGGAGATCGTACAACTATGACAGGCAGATATCGTGCAACTATGACCGGCACGGATCATGCATCTATGACCTGCAGTAATCATGCATATATGACCGGCAGAGATCGTGCAACTATGGCCGGCAGAGATCGTGCATCTATGAATAGCGGAGATTGTGCATCAGCTATCGGCGGAGGTCTTACAACTATGACCCATGGAGATTGTGCAGCTATAACCGGCAGGGATCCACTGTGAATAGTGGAGACTGTGCATCTTGTGATCGGAAGGGATTGTACATCTATAGCAGCGACGGCTTCATTTTCAGTCAGTGGCATCATTTTCTAATTTTCCGTTTGTAATTCCTAAAAAGAAACATAACGTGACAATAAAATATTGGTTTAAGATAAGTCTAAAGATCAGATTTAAGCCTACATATACAAATAACATATTCTATTATTTAACTATAGACCTACACTACCTAGGTCTAGGAGGCAAACAAAAACTTACAATATGAATTAAACGATGTATATAGTAGGCCTAGAAACAAAATACATGTGTTACTAGTGTGGGGTGCATAGGGAACGCATTGCTCTAGGCGGACCCAGGGTTAGCAGATAACCAAGATCCCAAATGTACCTCCACGCGGTGCACCCTGGAAACAGAAATACAGCAGCTCGAGCTGATTCTGGCCAAATCATTTGGGGATCGTGTCCGAGAATGTGGAGGTAGCAGATGGAAAGAGATTTGACTGCACAAGAGACAGACAATATCTCCGACACCACCAGCATCACCACATATAGCGACACTGTCGACATACAGTGAAGCTAGTCAGTCCAATCTGAACATTGGAGGGGCGGCCAATGTAAAATGCACGTAAAGGTAGATGCATGGCGAGAGACAAATACATTTCATACCGAGTACAATGAAACAATGAAAGGGCAGAACAGCGCTAGAGGGCAGCGCGAACTGCAAATAGAAAATGAAAAGTTCCTAGGAAAGGGGAACTACAAGCTCCGTCAGCTCGAGTCGAGCTTCTAGCTACCTGTGTTCCTTACAGGCAGAGACCCAGACCCATTCATTGGCGTTTGGTAAAGCAAGAAGACCTAATCCAACTCTAATGTCGAGCCTTCCTAAACCGGAAATATGCTCGCAAAGAGAAAGGGTTCCGTACTCGATGCGCTCAGGCGCAAAAGGGACAACGATTTAGCCCTGGCCCAACTCTACTGTCAGGTTTTCCTACACCGGAAATACACTTGAAGAGAGAAAGGGTTCAGTACCTGATGGGCTCAGGCGCTATTGGGACAAGGACGCTCAGCTCGAGAACGCCTTGCTCTCAAACGCGTGGTGTGAGACTCGAACTTGGACAAGGAGTACACGATGTCGGTGAATGACACCTCGGCTAATAGGGTGAAAGAGCCAGGGTCCAACTCCTCTGTTGAGTTCTTCCCCTTAAGGAACCAGGCTCACGGATGAGAAACGGTTCAGTACCCAATGGGCACAGGCACAGCACGTCCAATTACACGAGGCAAGTTCATAGACAGTGGAACACCTCGTTCGAGTCAGACGAGAGCAAAAAATCGTCTGGGCGAAGAGTCTCCACTACGCGCGCCTGGAGACAGATATAGAGGCTGTCACAGGCTAAGGGTAGCCCACCCGAATTGTCAAGGCATGCCGAAATCGGATGTGCTAGGCCTACAAGGCGCATAACGGTGGCACAACGTAATCACGCTCCCGGCGGAAATCTCTCGGATATCCGTGATGGTTACAATGGAGCGAACGAAAAACAAACAAACTAGTATTTGTGTACTGTAGATACACTGAGTAACACTGTCAATGCACGTGGACAAAAATTCCCTAAGTTCGGTATAAAGACAACGTCCCCAGCACAGATAATAATTAAAGTACTGGGTAGCGTGTTAAAAGCATTGTTTCCAACAATACTTCACCCCAAGACCAGATCAAATAAAACCAGCAAACGACACTATTGTGAATAAAACTTGCACAAATCACTGTTCCCACTAAAATATATACAGAAATATCAGTGTCACCACTAAATTTAGTAAAAAACCCAAAATGTACAGAACTGCAGAAATTCACGTACAAACCTGTAAATGCCGGTGTACGCCCGTAAAGCCGTACAGCTTGGAAAAAACGTAAAAATTAAGGCGATTTACGAGCAGTTGACAGGTATGGCATAGGTCAAAGTGACACAATGCTTATTCTGAAGCCAAATGACACAGATATCATAGCCGATCTGCAAAGCATGGCATACCACATTCTGTTCTTCAGGTAACAATCTTCTGCCGAAGACAGATTAAATCTGGATGTCACATTTACAGCAGATTTTCTTTTTGCTGAAACTTCAACAGGTTGGGTAATTTGGCCTGTGGACGCAAAAAAACAAAAAGTTGATCACTGCTGTATAAATGTTCTACAGCTTACAACAAAAATATATTTTGTCCCTTTTGATTTCAGGAAATTCTATTTCTCCAAGCATTTTCTTGGGTTTCTTTTCAGTGATTCTTGATTAGAAACTAGCATCATGGCTAATGGGACATTCCCATAAGTACTCTGCTCTCCATTCAGCAGCCATCAAAGAGAATGCAGATTTAAAGTTCAAATCAGATGTTGATTATTTGATCTTCATAACTTTCCAGAAAGGACACTTTCTCCCTATCACCCTGGTTATTCTCATATCTGTCATTCTTTATATATGCATATTATCACCTCCTGCATCATTTTCTTCACTCCGTTGTAATTCAGTGGCTGCCTATTAGGTTGCCCTATCTCTCTTCAATACTGTGCCATAAACTACAACATTACCCTCCAATGAGCTTGCTCTTTTATTGTCTGTGACCTGCACATTACCAGGGCAGTGTAATATGAGGCATGTTCATATGAAACCCATCCATGCTGTGTCACCTATGCCAGCATGCGAGAAGTATGAAGACGTCATCACTGATGTAATAAGTACACATCAATGAACAAATTGTAATATGATCATTCTTATGCTGAGTCATGCAGGCAGCCGACAAAATGGCTGGCGTGATAATGAATCCCACCATCATAGAACAGAGAGGCTGAGGGACAATTCAACTGAAAACACAATGTGATTTACCAGTCTATGTGTTCCATTTCCATTACAGAATGTGAGATAAATTAGGGCACACACACATTATGGTCATGTGACAATGTATTTATTATCATGACATTGTTCTTATCAGCTATGAAAATGCCACATGAACTGTGTCTTTAGTCTTCTTCTTCTTCATCATTCAAACTCCTGCTGGATGGCATAATGCTGAGAAGAGATAAAGCAGACTTGATCAAGACAATAATAAATTCATTTCAAGATGAAGATGATGTTAATGAGGCTGAGAACATACACATACATAGAATGTCAGTAATGGGAGTATCTAGAGAGAAGGGAAGGAAAAGTAAATTTTTTGGAAAATCCTGAAGATCACGCAATCCACACCTGACTGGGACTACATACACTGAGATGGATGCTGGAACGGAGGGCAGAGCACTTATGGGAATGCCTCACATGCTGTGAAGCCAGGTTCTAATCAATACTCAAGAAAACACTCCCATCTGTACAGTCCCTTTGGGTATCAGGTAAATTGGCAGAGTTAGAGAACTTAATAATACCCCAAATGCTGAAATAATTATTGTTAAATAGTTAACATTTATTGTGATGAGATATGCTGCTTTTGACCACAGAGCAGTTATTTTGGCTAAACTGAAGCATACTGACCATTGAAATGAATCTGAGCTCTAGATGAACACTAATAAGAACAACCATGAGAAATCTGAAATCATTGCGTGAAAGAGAACTTTTCATAGATGGTTAAATGTTCATTGTTGTTAAAGTTTCAAAACTACCTAATTTTATTAAAATTCCCATCAGCTGTAAGAATTATTTTCATTTATCCTCATGCTTCCTACTTGAATTTACTTGTATAAGATACTATTTGAAGCAACATTGTTCTGTCTCTATGTTATTTATGTTTACAAGAAGGCCTTTAGGTCCTTGTGTACGAATGTGCATGTTGTTTGTTCCTTAGGATACTTTAATACTTGTACGGGATGTTTGTTGATGTTGTAATAGTCCTTGTTTCGATTGGTCTGTTTTCAGTGACTTGAGTACACAGGTGGAAAGTCTTGACGAGACCACTTCTTTTTTTGGGGGATGTGGTTGGTCAAGTACGAAAAACCTGTTTACTTGTGTTGCAAAGTGATTCGGTGCTGCTAGAACAGACCTAGTTCAATTCCCGTAAGCTGTAAGAATTATTTTCATTTATCCTCATGCTTCCTACTTAAAATACTTCTAATTTTATTAACTTTGTATTAAAAAATATCTTAAAATGTATATTTATTAAAGTATTTATTTTTCACAGTTGAAAGAACTTATGTCTCAA
Source organism: Meghimatium bilineatum (assembly GCA_034231615.1). NCBI lineage: Eukaryota > Metazoa > Mollusca > Gastropoda > Stylommatophora > Philomycidae > Meghimatium > Meghimatium bilineatum. The sequence continues at coordinate 36,364,049 of CM067322.1, forward strand.
AATCCTAACCAAGTGGGAAAACCCTTGTTGAAGGGAAGGTTGTCTGAGAAACATTGGGCTCAGATATTAGTCATTAATGAGGTGCTGTTAGAAGAATATAGAATCAGAAGAGAAATGTTATTGAAGAGGCTGGATGTCACAATTCAATCTTTCAGGTGGTCAGACAGAGCTAAGGTAAGCTGAGATACTGTTAATTAACTTAATTTTGATTCTTCTGTGTTCATTCTAAAACTCCTGCATCATAGCAGGATGTAGCCTGGAGAGCAGAATGAATTGTGTCATGGTTTACAACTTGGCTGCAATATCTGCATCTTTCTGCCTAACACATCTACTTCAGCTTAGCGTTTTGGTAACTTTGACTTTGACATAGCACCCAAACCTCCTTAGTTACCTCCTACAACATACATGGCAAGTCATAGTATTGCTATTCTTTGCTCCCCTTTCATTCCACTGCATGTGAAGAAAGCTGTTTAGTCATCTCTTCTGGTGCGTATGTGTTGCCTATATTTCACTGCTGTAATGGAGGGTGCTGACACAAGCCTGGTAAACCAGGAGTTTAGTTTTTATTGTTCATTTTTCTGTTCCCCCAGAACCTTTTTTGTTATTCTGTTCATTGTTGTAGATGCCTTGCTAATCCTGATGCTTATTTCATGATCCAGGGATATTGTATTGTTGACTGAGGATCCTATATATGTAAAGTGGTTAACAACCTCTAGCTCATCACCATCCATGACAATTTGTGGCCTTCTTGTTGGCAGCCTGCAGCATAATTTGCATCTTTTTTTGGCTGATTGTTAGTCCATTCTCATGGCAGACATCAGAGAAGGCAGCTAGTAAGTTGTGCAGTTCCTCCTCTGACTGTGTCATAATTGCAACATCATGTACAAAGAGCAGCTCTCTTATAAGGACCCTTTTTTATCTTTGTTTTGGCTTTCAACCTTGGAGCATTGTAGAGACCACCATCTGTATGAGAATGGATGAATATACCACTCTCCTGGTTATGAGAAGCATTTTTCAAGAGGAGAGAGAAGTATATTCTAAAAAAAGATCAATGAAAACATCATAAAGCATCTCACAAATTGATAACACTACAAATTGATAACACTATACTAAGATGTGAAGGCAGCTGTAGATGAAGGATATAACAAGGGTGATTCAAATGAAAACATTACAGATGTTATAGAAATTAGAAGGCATTGTTTTGCACCATATCAATTATTATATCAAGTAATAGCTAGTTCGTGTGAGTTTACTCGTTCCACTATCTGACCACTATGGACAAGTTAACCCTTTATTGTGTATTTTCCTCTCTGTGCTAACAAACAATTTCACCCTCAAGTCAAGTACCAGTACATTGACCATCTTCTATATGTGGTATATATTTTCTGGTGTTAATAAAAAAGCCAGTACTATGAAAGCTCTATTTTTTTTCTGTAGGATGAGGAGGTTTGAGCACAGTTGTGATCATTACCTACAACAGTGTAGCCGCTAAAGGGTTAAGGATGCCATGTGTCCTTCACAATCCATCTTGTTGATGACTTAAAATGTAATGTCATACTGGCAGTTTAAAGATCCTACCCCCTCCCCCACTTTTCCATTATTGACATGCACCAAATAGGTGCAGTATTCTGTTATCAGTATTTTTTATCAGTGAAGGGGTGAACTTTTAGAAAAATCATTTCCAATGAATGTCCAGTATGGTGATACATTCTGCTTCTGCGTTCAGCATCTGTCGTCATGTTATATTGTTAGGCCTGTCGTCAGGGCGAAGTCTGCTGTCTTCTCCAGGTCAGAGCGACTCCCATAGCTTTTGCCTCAAATCTGTATCCTCTGGCCAAGTCCGCTGTCTCTGCTCTTTGTATGTTGGGCAATCCTGAAGTGTGTGTTCAGTAGTCTGGATTCCGGATCCATATCTGTGTATGAGATCCTCAATTGGTAAAGGTGACCCAACAGTCTGTAGTGGCCTTTTCTAAGATGAAATAGTGTGGTCTGTTGATATCTTTGGAGGTGATGTATTGCATCATGTTTGTATTCCACTTCCATTTGTTTCTTTCACTTTGCTGTGTATGTGTTCTGGATTATTGTTTTTGCTTCTCTGTAGGACAGAATGTGTCTGGGTTGATCCATTTCGTTTCCTGTTTGTGACAGGGCCTCCACTTTCTCTTGATTCCATAGTGTGATGGTATCTATTGAAGAACAATAGCTGATAATTTTTGTGATGATACATATCTATCAATTCAGGAAGTGTATTGAGTAGAGATCACTGAGTCAGAAGTTTTAAAACAGCGTGTATGCTGAGACATACTGTTTATGACCGCCTCTGGTATACTGAGTAGTGGCCCTAGAGTCGATTGTAGCTATTGAATGCTTTGTACAGGAAAACCGACAATTGACTATGAGTGACATTGCCACACATCTAGACATCCATCGAGATTCAATTATATCTTTTCTTATTCAATTTGTGCAGCTGAAATTAATTTGGTCATTTATGTTATTGTTTTAAGTATCATCATCATCAAGTGCCGTCTCCACAACTAAGGTTGGCTACAACAGATCTCCAACCTCCCCGTCTCTTGTTTTGGTGGTGCACTCTGCTAGACTGTAACCTGTCCATTGTGTGATGTTACTTTCCCACTTGTATCTCTTGCTCGCTTTCCTTTGACTTACCCTCAAGTAAGGTCTTCAGTAAGGTGTCATGTCTTTTAATGTGTCCAAAATATTTCATTTGCCTGATCTTTATTTCTCTTAGTAATTTTTTCTTCATATTAAGTGTTTTTAGCACCTCTTTATTTGTTTTCTTCTCTTTCCATGATGTTTTAAGTGTATCATGTTTTATTTGAATTTATGTTTATTGATGACTATAAAAAACTATACCTGTAAAATATTATCTGCTCTTGTCCAATAGAATAATGAAAATAAAATAGCAGAGGTCTACCAACCAATTAGGAGATCATTGGTTGCTAAAACTAACGTTGGTGTGCCACAGATACTTGCTGCAAGAGATGGTAAGTAATAATCTATTGTGACATTTCTTCAACCTTTAGGGCGCAATATTCCGCCAATGAGTATATGTTACTAGGTGCGTTACATACGCAACGTCATAGATATCGCCTGATTCTTGACTACAGAACTTCATGAAATAAAGCTCATATGACATAAAATTCCCACCACATGAAGCTAGGAATACGTCACAACCTAAAGGTCAAATTCCTTTACATATTATGATTGTAAGAAGGGAGAAAGCCGGCTGATTTTGTTCCATAATTTCTGGAACATCTTCGTCCATTTTAGATGCCATATTTTATTACTAAATGGAGTACCGTTTGACATGGTAAGTGATCATGACTACATGTTTTAATTGTTGTTTTTGTGTTTCATTTGTTGTTATATTATAAGAATGTTTGTGTATTCATTGAAAAACACAAAAACTATATGTATCTGGGATGTCACGGGTCAGCATGGAAAATAATTATGTTGTCGGCCTAGACCTAGTGTTGGACGGACGGACGGATATTGTATGCAATTTCTTCATGTTTTATTACTTTGTTCAGTCCATATTATATTAGTTTGGATATATACAACATGTATAGGTATTTAGGAGAATTTTATCAATGTTTCCACACATTGCTCAAGTATTAGGATCATGAAGAAATTATATTTGTGATTTTTTAAGTGACGTTTTGAGATTTTCCCCCCAATTTTCAACTTCACAACTTGCTCACACCTGTCATATCACACATACAACAACAACATGATTATATTCATTATTCACTCCTTTATTTACATGTCCAAAAATTATTTTGATATCTTTTAAAACAAAATAGTTATCACATTTTCAAAACATTTTCAATCTTTTAATAGTACATATATATATATATATATATACACACACACACACTATATACATACATGTATGAATGCTAACACACGCGCACATATATAAATATAAGGTTTACAATGTGTGGTTGTGCTCTATGAATAACATGCTACATTGTGAGATGAAAACTCCCATACAAACAGTTTACCAAAGTAAACAAAATTAGTACACATCTCTTTCATAGTAAAAAGGAATATTCTCTTGAATAGGAAGCTTCACCTCCTGACATTGCATGCACCATCAAAAGTTGGCATAAAATAACTTTTATAAAACAGCTCTGGAGGGCTCTAATATAATTATCTAGAGAGGAAAAGAACATGAAACCCATACGTCCTAGGAAATCCAACAGTAAATGTAGCATCTCTACATGGTAAAGCTTAGTATTGTGAGTTCTGATGACGAAGATGGTGTTGCTCCTTCACAAATGAAAATAGGCATGGTATAGGAAAAAAGAAATTTGGTTTATTAGGTTTGGTGTTTGCGAGTCTTCAGATAACTGAGAAAGTTCAATCTGGACTTAACCTTTACGACTCTGCGGTCGCAATATTGCGCCTATGAGCACAGTTCCATTGTGCCTGCGGGCGCAGTCCCGCTACATAGGACATCGCCCGATTCCCGAGTACGGAACTTCACGAAGTAATGATCTCGTGACGTATAAAACCCGCCAAACGAAGCTAGGAATACGTCACAGTTTAAAATCAAATTCCTTTACTCATTACGATTGCAAGAAGAGAGAAAGCCGGCTAGTTTTGTCAACAAATTTCTAGAGCGACGTTGGCCATTTTTTAGCCATATTTTACAATCAAATTGAGTACCGCGTGGCATGGCTAAGTGATCGTGAATACATGTTTTAATTGTTGTTTTTTGTGTTTAATATGTTGTTATTTGATACGAATGTTTGTGTAGTCGTTCAAAAACACAAAAATAATATTATCAGGGGTGCCACGTGTGCATAGACAATAATTACGCTGCGTATCGGGCTAGACCTAGTGTTTACCGGACGGACGTTATATGCGATTTCTTATACACTACATGTTTTAATTGTTGTTTTTGTGTGTTTAATATGTTGTTATTTGATAAGAATGTTTGTGTAGTCGTTCAAAAACGTTACACATTATATACGATTTCTTCACATTTTATTAGTTTTTTTAGTTCATATTATATTAGTTTTGATATAAAACAATATATATATATATATACAATAAGTATAGGTATTTTTTTCTGAAATTTCAACTTCACAACTTGCTCACAACTGTCATATCATACATACAACACACAAAAAACATGACTATATTCACTATTCACTCCTTTATTTAGATATGCAAAAATTATTTTGATATCTTTTAAAACAAAAAAGTTATCATATTTTCAAAACACCCACCATCAATAACGCAAATTTTCCAAAAAAGAATTCAGGACCAAGGGGATGTTTCTTAATTTTTAATTCAGGGCCCTAAAGGTTAAAAAAAGCATGTTGAAGTGTATGAATGGGAATGAAAAAAGTCTTGAGTAAAAAAAATATGTCATTTCTTATATTCTTTCAAGTTACATGAAGTGTTCAGCTCTATTCAAAATTGTTAATATCTGCACTGATCTTGCTATGTTAGGCTAAGAGCTATTGTTTCCAAAGATCTGGGTCAGTGCTGCAGTGAGCATTCTAACACTTTACATGATACAGTATAATATGATATAATTTTTTTAACTTTCAATGCAGTATTTGTAAACCATTTTTTTTAAGTAAACATAAAATAAATATTAGTTAGTGCTTGAGTGATTATGCAACTTTAGTGTCATCATTGTTATGTAATATTGTTTTCTGATTCCACTTTAGATTTGACAAGGTTGCAGAAGACAAGTAGTGGTGAAGCCAGAGAAAAAACTAAGTGTGCTATAAACAGAATATTAATAGGAAAGGTATGATTTATATTAGAACTGTTTAATCAGTAAAGATTTCTGTGTTCCATGGCCTGAAAATAAAGCAAAGAATAATAACGCTGTGACCTGCTATGCATTTTGTAAAAGACGGCAGAGGAGGTTTATCGCTGGCAATCAAATCACAGGTGTTGGCAGAACGATGTCATATGCCGATGATATCCTGGTGTATAGACAGGGCAGAAATCGAGAAGAGTGCGTCGTGGAACTACAGAAGGAGCTGGACAGACTGACAAATTGGTGTCGAGATACGGGAGCAGTGGTTAATCCGTCTAAGGCATTCGTGACGTGGTTTTCCTTGAACAATCACATGGTAAAGACACCCATGCCACAAGTTTCGTTGTCCGGGAAAAGTTTAGAAAGAACTAGCACAATGAGATATCTGGGTGTGTTTTTTGACAGAAGCCTGAGTTTCAAGGAACATGTTGACCAAATTATCATAAGGGCAGGCAAAGGCTTAGCAGCAATGAAGGTTATGGCTGCTGCGCAGTGTGAGCAAAGATTGTTATTTCTTTTGTACCAGGGTTTGGTTGTGGCTGTGGTGGAATATGCACTGGCAATTCTGACTCTTAGCCAAACTCAGATCAAAAGACTGGATAGAGTCCAGAATGCAGCAATGCGTATCATTCTGGGATGCACAAGAGACACATCGACAAGAGCTATGCGATACCTACTTGACTGCCCAACAGCTGAGCATAGATTACAGTATTGCCGTGCACGGGCTTACCTTCAAATACATGCAGATAAGGAACACCCGTTGCATTCCGAAATACAGAAAGTTAAAGGCAGCAGACTCAAGAGAGGAAGGTCGTGGATGGGGCGTGCTGAGGATGTAATACAAAGCGTGTGCAGATTGCAGGATGTGGCAGCTGGTGCGGAATGGATAGGTCTACCCACAGATTTCGAAACTTGTTTGAGAGTAGTAATATCACTTAGCAGGGAATGCAGAGAATGGTGTCCCACAGCTGTGGAGAAAGAAGTGCAGGCTTTAATCAGTGAGAATACCAAAGAGGGGGATGTGATTATATACACTGATGGATCTGTAATTAGGCATGTTCGCAGTGCTTGGGCCTTTACAGCTCAGTGTGCAGGTAAAACCATCAAGGAGGAAAGTGGTGCCTTTGCGCTCACTACGAGTAGTATGACCATGGAGATTATGGCGGTGACCAAGGCATTTGAGTGGCTATGCACACAGAAAGTAACGCAGGTCTGCATCTTGAGTGACTCTATGAGTATGATTAAGAAGGTACAAGTGGGTCTCCTTCGCGAACAGTGGATTGAGGCCTTGAGAAATGCGAGCTTGAAAGCGGTTACATTTATTTTCGTGCCGGGACATGTGGGCGTTCGAGGCAATGAAAGAGCGGATCAACTGGCATCGTGTGCGATTGTGGCAAAGGGCGATGGGGCAGTGGATCGGGCTGACGTTTTGAACTCCTTAAGAGATATAACACGCGAGAGTGAGACTAATGTGGATGATGATTCCTTTTCAATGGCTAGGATTAAAGATCAGGGATTGAGATGCGGTGTTGCTAGAGGTGAACATTTTGGAGGGCGCAGAAGAATGATGGTCAACCAGCATAGGACCGGTACTGTCAGCAGAAGTGTGATGGCGGATACACCCAAGGAGAGATCGGAGCAACTATGGATGTGTCCAGTTTGCAATGATGATGATCCGACGACTAACTAATAACTAACTAACTAGAGGAGGTTTTTGAATTGAAGTTAGCTTTCCCTTTTCATAGAAGGTTAAATTGACCAGAGCTCACATCATGTGTGTCAGTCTGAAAGACAAAACTATCTTAGCCAAATTGCAAACTATAATGCAGCACATTCCATTCCCTGGAGAATAGAATGCTAACAGCAGGAGTTTGAGAATGAAGCACAGAAGAAGTAAAGATACAACTTTGTTTGCAAACTGAAAAAATGCTTAGAATCATAAGAAATCAGCCTTTCACTAAAGTAAAAATAAATTTTGTGCATATTGATCACTTCCCTTCTGTTATCCACTTGATGAGATAACAAAAATGGACATTCCATATGAGAACAAGCCACAACAGGCTGTACAAATATACATAGACTAGAAGTGTTCCCAGGAGCACAGCACACACTTCCGGGCCAACTGTCTCATCATTCTTCCATCAAATTTCTTGACCTATCCGCAGTGATGGCACATCTAACATTCCCGTTACATAGGAGTCTGCTACAAATGGACATAGTACAATGCCTACTGGCCTGCATCTCATTGTTATTCATGAGGATTATTTCATAGAAGACAAAATTAAGAAATTGAGACAAGATGTGACAAGAATTTTTCATAAGTGACAGTTTGTGAGAATGAAGCCAAACCAAATACCAATAAGATCATATAATACAAGAATATCAGGGCGTAAGGCCAAAGGTAGACCAAGAAAATGGTGGATAGAAAATATCAAGATAGCCTTGAACAAACAAGGCCTAAATCAACCACTGCGACACATCTGGCCTTGGAACGAAAGCTTAAGTTCCCACCCCTACGATTAACGGCAAGTGTGAATCAACAACCATTCACCTGGGAATAGACAGTTTGTCAGTCTATCCCTCAACTTTCCTTTTTAGCTTACAAGCTTAGTAGCCTCCTACAGCATGCATGGAAAGAAGACATTGTCTCTCTTCTTTTCATCCTGAACTAGAAGTTCAGGTCCCAATTACCACACGGGAGATTAGACATAGTTAGCTCCACTTTTGGATTCTGGTGCAATGAGAAAGTATTGCAATATTTACAGATTTTGAAGTTTAGACAAGCATGTTTTCCCTGAAATTTTGTGTTTTTTCTAAGAGTGAGCAACCGAGACAGAATCTGTTGGATAAGTCACACAAGTTTGATAAGATTATGATAAATATTCAGATATTTAAAAAAAAGGAGTGCAAACGATGATTTAGTTCTATCACAGGAATTACTGTATATACAAGTCAGAAATGATGAATATGTGTAACAATGCTAGCATAAGAGACTTAGCTGATGTGCATGTGGAGGACACTGCATGGTGTAGGAGGATTTGCTATTAGCTTTGTATACAAAATAGTTGTAACACTTTCCATTTCAGCAGTGTGTAAATCGTCTTGTAGGCAAACCAAAACTTGATTTCACCTTACTTCCGGGACGTATATTTATATCTAAGCTGACATCATAGCTCATTTTTGTCATATACTGGTACATCTAGTACGCATCAAAGGGATTCAGAGAAAACCTAAATAAAGTGAATATCAAAAGAAGACTATTTCTACAGTTGATATCAGCACACTTTAGAAAACCTGAAAACAAGAAACAAAATGAACATTCCATATAGAACAGGACATAACAGGCTGTACAAACCTACATAGACTGGAACTTGTTCCACTGCTCAAGTATTTATATAGAAAAGCAGCATAGAGCTGAACAAATACTATAGGGATGTTACATTCTTGATCATTTATGGATTAAGCATTGGCCTTTAACTACACAAATTAACTAAAAGCTGTATTTAGATGAACTTTCTACCACAATAACATTAATAAAGATGTGTAAAAGCGTATGAAATATATTAACATTGTTATCAACCAATACAGAAGCACAGCAGTCAAGTTACCACATGCTGAAGGACATGCTCAATAGGAGGTTGGAGCCCCTAAAGACATGTCCAGAGTGTCATGATGATGGTCTAAAGTCAAACTAACTAATCTATACAACATAACTGAAGCATGAAGAAAAAAAACAATGTTAAATAAAGGGCACAACCACATAAATATTGTGTTAGATATTCTAGCATGGTTATTGTGCCTGTCTGTATTGCTCATGATTATACATTTTGTTCACTGTAGCAAACATTGAGAATAAAAACAGCTGAATTTTTGTCATCAAAATATGAAAACATTAAATTTATCTATTGATCCTAGGTGCCTGACAGAGGAGGTAGAGCATGGGAATTAGAACCTCCTCCACCAGAGATGCCAGCATTCATGTCAAGAGACTCGGGACAAGGTCAGTTTGTGTATCAGATTGTAACTGAAGTCAGGTGACACTAGATTCTCCATTGTTTTGAACAATCACATATGTCATCAACAAATCTCTGAAATCTTGTCCCATGTTTAACTATTTCTTCCAGTGCTTGTTCAATCCTTTACTGATGTTTTCTAAACACATTTTCCACCATACACTGCCTATGTTCTTTGATGAATGTTGGTGGGTTGACATCCTTTGGTTAATCACTAAGAAACTGAATCACTGCTCATTGGTCAAATTTGGATGGATTTGTTATCACCACCAGCTATGTTGTTGAATAGAAAGAGAATGCCTACGTAACAATTTGTTCATCGATGTGTACACATCAGTGATGACATCTTCATGCTCTTTGCATGCTGGCATAGATGACGCAGCACAGGCAGGTTTCATTTGAACACGCCTCATATTTTTTGTTTCTTTATTTAATCTTTCATACTCTTTGAATTTCTATTGGGTTTAGTAACCAACTCAGAGACCAACCTTTTTTAGTTGTCTCTTACAACATGCATAAATAAAGAAATGAATAATGTATATAATTGCGTGTGTGTTTTTTAAAATTTGTAATATGAAAGTGTGAGAAAGTTGTGAAGTTCACAACTGTAACACACAGGTAAACCTAATATACTTCTCAAAAAATTGTTGTGACTTGCCATTTAGACCAGTATATAAACTTAGATTGGAATGTTATCATCATCAAGTACCGTCTCTGCAACGAAGGTTGGCTGCAACAATCCTCCAATGTCCTGTCTCTTGTCTTGGTGTTGCACTCTGCTAGACTGTAACTTGTCTATCTCGTGATGTTACTCTCTCACTTGTATCTCAGCTGGATTGGAATGTACCAGTATGTTAATTAAAAACTAATGTTACTAACCTTTAGAACCCCAAATTAAAATTACACAGTCTTTACCCTGGTTTCTTTTTGTACAATTTGCATTATTTTTGGTGAGTGTTTGGAAAACGCAATAACTTTTTTGTTTTGATAGATTTTAATATAATTTTCGCACATATAAATAAAGAGGTGAAGAATGCATATATAATTGTGTGATTTTTAAAATTTGTGATATGAAAGATGTGAAGTTGAAAATTGGGGGGAAAATCACATTAAAAATCTAATAAAAGATTGATAAATAATTTCTTGACACACTTATACTTTATTTATGTGGGGCAACACTGATAAAATCCTCCTAAGTACATATGTCTGTTGTATATATATATATTACTTATTGTTATTATTATGGTTGAGTTTTTGGTCATCGTCGATTACGACGGATGAACATCATATATATGTTGTTTCATAACCAAACTAAGATAATATGGATTGAACAAATAAATAAAATATGCAGATGTCATATACAATGTCGGTCTGTTCAAGAATAGACCTAGGTCGAATACAACGTAATTATATTTAATGCCGATCTGTGGCACCCCTGATACATACTGTGTTTATGTTATATCATAAACTAATGTTCTATGAGTTAGATTAACAAATAAACACTAGAAAAACAAATAATAAATCATGGAAATATTACTAGCATACCATGCGGATTCAGTCCGTTCAATATTAGACCTAAAGATATTACAATCGAACACAATCCTGTTTAATCCATTGTCCTTATGAAAGTGAAGTAATGTCTGGCTCTATTCTCCGAAAATAGTGTGTTAATATTGTTGTCTTTGAAAACAAATGTAATTTGCAAGAAATCATCGGAATAGAATCCATAAACATTGTATGTAATATGATGTCAAAAAACAGAATCAATTCCAACGAACCAGTATTAACATATTAAGCATAACTTCTCCATCTTACAATATACCCTTTAAAAGAATGAACATGAGGAAAGTGTGATGTATTCCTAGCTTCAAGTGGCATGAATCATATGTCATGTAAACATAACTTTGTTTAGTTCTATACTGATGAATCGAAGCATAGTAACGGGCGTATTGATATTCCCACGGGCCCTTAGTTACGTATACCCTTAGTCACACCAACAGGGCGCTAAGGGTTAAAATACAATTCTGACACAGAGCAAAAGGAAGACAGAAAAAAAAGGATATCAAGATAACCTGAGGGAAACATGGATTCAGCACAACCAAGACAATACATTTGAACTTCGAATGACAGCAAATTTTTTTGCCTCTACGCAAGTGTGGATCGTACAACAAACAACCTGGAAATGTTTCTGGAGATAAAACTGAAAGTGAGGTAACAACTAGGGCCCGCTGCTTACATCTAAATTATGGAGGCAGCCCACTTATCTGTTAAAGCTGCCAAATACAAAGAATTAATTGCTGAAGAAGAAAAGAAAATTTCTAGTTATCACAACTGGAAATGTTGCTATGGGAAGACTGTCTGTAACCCAGTAATGTGTATATCTAGGTTTGTACATAATTTTTATAATGAATTTTATGACCACTGGTGTTGATCCAGGTCTTGTACATATAAAGGGATAAATCTAGAGTGTCAGGTGAATTGATAATCAATTCTGTGTGGTCAAAATGAAGTGCAACGTACACCCAAACCATTTATTGACAATCAATTCTGTGTGGTCAAAATGAAGTGCAGCATACACCCTACCATTGATTGATAATAAATTCTGTGTGGTCAAAATGGGTAATGTTTTCAATATACTTTTTCTCATTGTGTGCCTGTGCCTTCTGTTCACATTTTCTTACAAATTGTGTATTGTAAATGTGTAATATTTATTGCTTAATTATGTTTGATGGTGGAAAATATTCTTTTGTCTTCAGGTCGTGGAGGTGGTGGCAGAGGGGGTAGAGGTGGTGGTGGAGACAGAGGTGGCGGGGGTCGTGTACAGAGTGGATGGGGTGGAGATTCACAGCAAACACAGAATGTTAGCGGCAACTGGAATCAAGGAGGAGGAGGTCATGGTGGTGGTCAAGGAGGGCGAGGTGGAGGTAGTTATCAAGGTGGCGGTGGAGGAGGTGGTTACCAAGGTGGTAGAGGAGGAGCAGGTGGTAGTGGAGGAGGAGGAGGTGGTTACCAAGGTGGTAGAGGAGGAGCAGGTGGTAGTGGAGGAGGAGGAGGTGGTTACCAAGGTGGTAGTGGAGGAGGAGGTGGTTACCAAGGTGGTAGTGGAGGAGGAGGTGGTTACCAAGGCGGTAGTGGAGGAGGAGGTGGTTACCAAGGTGGTAGTGGAGGTGGTAGAGGAGGAGGAGGTGGTGGTTATCAAGGTGGTAGAGGAGGAGGAGGCGGTTACCAAGGTGGTAGTGGAGGAAGTGGTTACCAAGGTGGGGGTGGTGGTGGAGGAGGAGGAGGTGGCTATCAAGGTGGAGCTGGTGGTTATGGAGGAGGTAGTGGTGGTTATGGAACTGATGTTGGCTACCAAGGTGGTGGTGGATACCAAAGAGGTGGTGGTGGTGGAAGAGGTCAGGGTAGTGGCAGGAGAGGACGGCACTGACACAAGTTTATGTGCATAATTGGTCTCATTATATTTATGTATTGTAAAACACATCTGATCTGAAGGCAGACCTATCAAGAGCTGTCCCTTTTCATAGTTCAATATGTCATGCATTCTCTTATCCTGGATTAGGATATGCAATCCTCAACCCCTCCCTTCCCCAATCAATCTCCTAACCATGAACCCTATAGCAAATAGTGTTTAAACAGTTATAGTTTTTGTAGCAGTTTTATTTGTTTCATAAAAGGCTGTTTGCCTCCATATATTTCCCTACTTTTGTGGTCATGCTTACTTGGGAGGGTCTTGCCAACCCTCAATTTCTCTAGTATCAACATAGGAAATGTTTTAATATGCTGTTATTTACATTTATGTTGAACTCGTTGCCAGTACTGTGAGTATTGTACTGACAATTATTTGCTTCTTTTTATCCACTTATGAACAAAAACAATTATGATGTTGTGAAACAAGATAATGCATTCATTTTAAAGGATTGGTTTTTAAAATGGATTTTGTTGGAAGTTTTTTGTTTAAATATTGTATTCGAAATATCCATCTGTTATTTTCTTAAATAACGCTTGGTTTCTGGGTTGTTTTTTTTTTCATTTTCTCTCAAACTCCTGCCGGATTTCGCTTGTAGTAGAACAATGGTCCTACTAGATTTCTTGCAGGAAGTAGTCTAGAGAATGGAAATAAACTGTGTCACTATTTTATTTTCCCTACCTCCAATTTCTGTGATGTTGTTTCTGTTTAATCATGGATATGATGGTTGCCCAGAGAGATGCAACACAACTGTATCAGCTAATGTTATTCTGATCCAAACTGTATAAGTTATTATTAGTAATCCATGTTAGTTATCTTTAGAAATAGTTCTGAAACTTTTTGTTATCAATAGTGTTATATTTCCAAAGAAATATTCATTTTTGGAACAAGAAGATGAATTCATTTTAAAAGGTTAGTTTTTTACGATGCATTTAATTTGAAGTTCTTTTGTTGTTGATATTACTTGCGCAATAGCTATCTACTCGAATCTTGAAAAGCACTTAGTTGTTTATGTTTAATCCCAAATATAGTGGTTGTCCTGAAAATTGAAATACATCTGTATCAGCCAGTGTCCTTCTGAATCAGACTGCATAAATTGTTATCCATAATCCATGTGTTAGCAATCTTTAGAAGTAGTCAAGTTCTGAAACATCTTGTTATCGGATTTATAACTAAGATAGTTCTGTAAGATATTTCCTGTCTGAGGTGTTGCCTCCTCACAGACCAATGGGAGATTACTACTCTTGTCACATGGCTGCTTTAAAATTTCTAGAGCAAACAGTTTTTGAACATGGTCTACCACTTTTTTTTGTCTATGAACAACATAATTATTCTGATATGAGATATTTTAAACTGGTGGTCTAGCTCTAGTTGTGATATTGCGAAACTGGTGGTCTAGTTGTGAAAGTTTAAATTAAACTGGTGGTCTAGTTGTGAAAGTTTAAATTAAACTGGTGGTCTAGTTGTGAAAGTTTAAATTAAACTGGTGGTCTAGTTGTGAAAGTTTAAATTAAACTGGTGGTCTAGTTGTGAAAGTTTAAATGAAACTGGTGGTCTAGTTGTGAAAGTTTAAATTAATCTCAAATTCTAATTTGATTAGAAAAGGAAATCATATAGAATGAAGCTGAAAAACATGTGAGACAAATCAAAGACATACGAATAACATGAGAGCCCAAGGGCTTGATTGATTAATTGATCTTCTAGCTTGAAGGACAGAGATTGATATTTTGGGGACAAGACATAAAGAACATGGTTAAATTAGTACAAAGCTATTTTATGTCAGGAAAAGATCATTTTTTCCAAAATGAAGATAATAGATTAAATGGAACAAACAAAATTGTATATATCACAATATGCAATTAGACCAAAGGATGTAAGCATGAAAGTTGCTGCATCAATGAAGTATGTATGAACACTTCCCTGTATAAATTTGTGACAGGTCACATACCATAGTTATTCTTGATTATAATTTGAATATATGTCAATTTGAACTACCCGGTAGTTGACAACAAACTTATAGACTAATTAAATTATGTATTTCATTGAGATTCATAGAAAGATAAAAAGACATGACTTCTTGATAAAGACCTAACTTGAAGGTAACAATTGAAGGGTGACAAGTAAGAGGTAGGTAGACAAGTGGGAAGGAAACTGACATGAAATTGACATGGATCTTTTGCTGGCAACCTTCAATGTGGACACAGCACTTGATGATATTTATAATATAGATGATACTGGAATCACAAATATGACAATGTATTTGTTATTTCTCATAAAAGTAAATTCAAGTAGGAAGCATGAGGATAAATGAAAATAATTCTTACAGCTGACGGGAATTGAACCAGGTCCGTTCTAGTGGTACCGAATCGCCTTGCAACTCAAACAGGTTTTCTATACTTGACCAACAACATTCGGTGTCGCTACAATGGACCTCGTTCAATTCCTGTCAGCTTTAAGAATTATTATTATTTCTTAGCTACTCACTGCTGCAGACAAAAACAGTCATCAAAACACAAAGTCCCTTACACTGTCACAAATGACTTCTGTTGTGTGTGAACATGCCTTTTTTTTGTAGGGAATTTTGCTGACTCAACACTGTTATTATTCAATATATTTCCTATCTATTAATAATATCATTAAGACAGTGCCAGTTTGGGTTGATTTAGCAGCAATAATTGGAAATTTAATTATTCTATTTTATGTTTTAAATGTACACTAAAAATGGACGATGTAACTGATGATACCAAGGTCCAAAATTACAGATTTATGTGGACATTTTAGCAAGGAATAAGGATAAAACACATTCGGAATGAGATACAAGAATTCGACTATGATGCAAATAATGATGGTCATATATCATAGATTGATATGAGAAAGTGTGTCTATGACCTAGTGATGGGCACCCAACCTTGAAAACAGTATCATGTCATTCCACAGTTAAACAAAAATTTCATAAAATAAATGGAAATGAAACGTTTTCAATAAAAGCTTGAGATAAACATTTTTGGGAAGCTTATTCATGTCTGAAAGTTTCAAAGTTCTGACTTATTATTGGGTGATTAGTACCAAAAATACATGGAGAGGTACTACAGCAAGTAGAACTTTACCAGTATCTCAAACACTAATCACAAATGATGGTAGATATGAAACAGAAGTTACAAGGAGAATAGGAATGACTAAAAGTACTTTCAATGACATGAGGAAAACATTGACATCAAAAACAAATTTACAATGCTAAAAATGAGAATTGTAAAATGCTACATCTATTCTGTATTAATGTATGGCTCAGAAAAATGCACAATAAACAAACAACTAGAAGACAGAATTGATGCATTTGAGATGTGGATATACAGAAGATTAGGGGGAAACTTCATGGAAAGAGAAGAAAACAAACAAAGAGGTTCTAACACTTCAAATGAAGAAAGAATTATTAAAGGAAATAAAGATCAAACAAATAAAATATTTTGGACAAATTAAAAAACTGGTTGAAGACCTTATTTAAGGGGAGGTGAGCAAGACATAGGCAGAGATACGAGTGGGAGAGTAACATCATGAGATAGGCTACAGTCTAGCAGAATGTACCACCAAGGCAAGATACAGGGGATGTTGGAGCTCTGTTGCAGTCAATCTTCCTTGCGGAGATGGCACTTAATGATCATGGGTACCATAATACTTTCATACAATTATCACCCGTAAGGCTCATCTTAACCTAAAACATGGCAATGGGAAAGGCCTAGATGATTTCTTCTTTCGTTCGCTAATAATGTCTATATCTGCAGTGTTGTTTCTTGTATAAATTGGACAGTGTTTTCCATTTCTTGTTTTTTACCATAAGGTTTAACATTCATTGGAAGGCCAGTATGTGCATCTAAATGTGTCATAGTTTGCACATTCTTGAAGGATATGTTCTGAAGTCTGGTTGACTTGTCCACAATTACACTTTGCTGTTGTGCCAATTTTAAATTTTGTATACATATGGCTGTTTAGTCTATTGTGTCCAGCTCTCAATTGAATTATGATGACCTGTTCTTGTCTGTTAAGTAGGTGGTAGTCGTCCCGTGGAGGTAAGTTAGGCTTTCGTTGTGCCTTTATCATGGATTTCTTTTGGTGATAGCTGATTGGTACATCCGGTTGCTGCATGTTAGCACCTTCCTTGGCGAGTTGATCAGCTCTCTCATTTCCTGCTATTCCACAGTGTGATGGAATCCATTGCAGTATAACTCTACACCTATTTTGTACTATGGACAATACCTCTTTTAACTCTGGAAGTTTATTGGATTGTAATGCCTCTAGTACTGACCTTGCATCTGTATTACAATAGGGTGTGAGGTCCTGTCCAATGTTAACAGTTTCTCTGCAGCTGTATAAATAGCTTTGACTTCAGAGTCATAGTTCATGCCGAAATCGGATGTGCTAGGCCTACAAGGCGCATAACGGTGGCACAACGTAATCACGCTCCCGGCGGAAATCGCACGGATATCCGTGATGGTTACAATGGAGCGAACGAAAAACAAACAAACAAAGAGTCATAGTTGTTGCAGTAATTCCCTGTTGGTATACAAGTGGTATCAGTGGTGCCATCTGGGTATTCTACATATACACCACTTCCTCCATTTTTTACTGCATTCTGTGCTGATCCATCTGTATATACTCTGGTCCATAGATCACTTGGGTAAATATCATCAAGGAAACTGAGAGCTGCTACTCTTTTCTGCAGATTATTCTGATGTTCATCCCCATGCACACCTGCTACTGTTGTTTGGATGGTCACTGGTAGGCATGTCCGTTTTTTCCATGGGGTGTGTTCTGGTTGAGATGTCAGTGGTATTGTTACCTCTGGCAGATCCGATACCTGTCTACTTAGACTCTTGGCCTGGTGTATGAAGCTGCTTCTTTTAAGCCGTCCTTGTGACAGATTCTGGAATCTTTCCTTCATTGGGTGACAATAGTGGGAAACTTTTCTCCATGAATTATAATTTTAGTATCTCTACGCTCTTTCAATGACTGCATCCCTTCGATATTCTGCATTTCTATGATTGGTGTGGATCTCATTTCACCTGTAATGATTCTAAGTGCTTGGTTCTGTACTCTATCTAGGTTTTGTAGTGTAGTGTTTGATGATGAACTCCATGCTGTAGAACCATATTCCAAGTGTGGTCGAATGGCTTGTATACATTTTTTAGAATTCTTTCATTAGCTCCCCAAGTTGTCCCACTCAGTTTTCTTAGTATAGCTATCTTCCTTCTAGCCTTTGTTTCTGCTTTGCTGATATGATGTTTCCATGTCATTTTGGCATCAAATGTTACACCAAGATATGTGGGTTGGTCATCTACCTTTAAGATAGTTTTATTTACATAGATGTTTCCTGCTCTTTGTTTTGGTGAAAGTGTAAAAATGGTTGTTGCTGACTTCTCTATATTGATATTTACACACCATTTGTCAGCCCAATTAGTCAAAATGTCCATGGCTCTCTGAAGCATTTTTGTGGCAACCATGGCGCTCTCATGTGTGCACCATAGAACCAAGTCATCTGCATATAGTGCTGCCTTAGTTCCTCAGGGTATTTCTTCAATTAGATCATTGATAAATATGAGAAAAAAGAGTGGGTGATAGAACTCCTCCTTGGCGTAGTAATACCTTCCTAAAGAGTGGGTGATAGAACTCCTCCTTGAGGCACTCCATGGCATAGTAATACTTTCCTACTTTTTTTTGCCATTTACTTGTACTCTGGCTCTTCTATTGTGAAGAAAGGCTTTCGTCCATCTATACATATTTCCACATATCTTGTAGTTTCTCATTTTTGAAGCAATCCTTCTTTCCATACTTTATCAAAGGCCTTCTGTAAATCAATCCATGCCACTAAAACTGATTTTTTGTCTTGGAAAGCATCCTCAATTTCCTGTGAGAGGTATGTGGTTTGATCCTCTGTGGAGTAGCATTGCCTGAAACCTGCCTGCTGTGGTGCAAGGAATTTTCTACTTTCCAGGTGAAATTTTAGTCTTAGGTTTATGATGTGCTCCATTGTTTTGCACAGGCAACTTGTAAGACTAATTGGTCTGTAGCTAGTTGTTCCATCTTTTCCAGGTTTAAGCAAAGGGACCATAATTGATTCTCTCCAGATTTGTGGTATTTTCCCAGTAGTCCAGCTAATATTTAGGATGTCCAAGTTTCCTTCTGGCTGTTGTTCCTAGATTCTTTATCATTTCATTTGATATTTCATCAATACCTGGGGACTTATTTATCTTTAGTTTAGAGACTGCTAATTCCAATTCACTATATGTGAACAATGTATCCATAATTTCATCTGCGCTGTTTTCATCACTGATTCTAGTCTGAGCATGTTCCAATTTACTTTTTTGGTCGCTCCGCACTGTATGCTGTTTCTCTGGACTAATTTCAATATTGCAGTCTTGAGCAAATATCCTAGCGAAATTATCTACTGCTTGCTTTCCTGTAATCATTGTGCCATTCTGTATGAGTGTTATGTTTGTGCTTCTTCCTGTTCCCTCATCATTTAGTTGTTTGACCAGTTTCCACAGTTTTCTTCCATCCTTTTCAAAATTTAAGGATTCTGTTTTCTCTTTCCAGCTCTTTCTTCTAGCTTCTAGTTTGGCTCTTTAGAATTTAGCTTTTGCGTGTTGATGTTTGTTGTGATGTTCCTGGCTTGGGTTATTTTCCACTTCCGTCCGTGCTTTTTCTAATTCCTCTTGCAGCAGTTCTAGTTGTTCACTCCAGTATGGCTTGTATTGTTTGCGTGCTCCTCTTGGTATTGCTTCCTTGGCAGCTTGATGAATACATTTATTGAACTCTTTGACTATGGCATTTATGTCTTTTCCTTCCATATCTATTTGTTCAGCTAAAACACTACTGTGGTGTTTAAATAGTCCCCAATTTGCTTTTTTATAATTCCATCTTGGAAGGCTATATGCATTTCCTGTGAGTTAATTTTTAATACTAAGGAGGACTGGTCAATGGTCACTACCTCCAAGTTGCTTCCCCATTGTTCTATTGATTTCCCAGTTTAGGTCTGCTGAGTACAATGCCAAGTTTGGCGTGGAAGTGGTTTGCCATGCTCTTGAGTAGTATGTTGGGGGATCTTTTGGCTTATTAAGCAGTAGAAGACATTTATTGTCTTGCCAGCTTTCAAGTTCTTCTCCTCTTTTATCCATGTGGTCATAACCCCAGCTTTGAGAGTGACTATTAAAATCTCCACATACTATCAGTCTTCCTCTGTATGGTATTGTGTCCAGGGAAAGGGACTGGTCATTTGGACAATAATAATTTAGTAGGTTGAAGTCTGTGTTATTGGTCTTTAGTTGAAGGACCTGATATTCTGCTCCTTCCATGTATAGCTCAGTGTGATGTGCGCTGATATTATTTTTGACTAGAGTTAGTATACCACCTTTTCTTCTGTCTATTCGATCAGCTCTAAAGCACTGATAACCTGCAATTTTAAAGGCTACATCTTTGCTGAGGTGTGTCTCTTGTATGCAACAAATGCTGACCTGTTCCTTAAGAAGGGTGTTTTCTCATTCTAATTTCTTGCTAAAGCCATCTTTTTTGCTATTTACACCCTCATCTTTCCAGTGCATTATTGTAAGTAGTGTCTCATTGGTTGGTAATATTTGTTGGTCAGTGATATTACTCTTGTGCCTCCTGGCTCCACAAGGCAATCGAAGAGGACCTCCAGTCGTATGGGGTGGGCCCTTTCGAGGTATAGGGCCCGGTGCTACTCCTGCCTGGTGAGCCGTCACAGGGCTAGCACCATAATGGGGTAATGCAGATATAGACATTCATGTGCGATAATGCAAGATATTCTGATTGTTGCGGTGCGCCTTCTGGCCAAATGTCGCTGACTTCAGCACCTTTACTTGCTAGGCAAGACTGTGGTCCTGCCCGAATGTGGGAGGGTCCGGCCAGTCTTAGTTTCCAGCCTCTACTGGCTGGACTAAGCCCCATCTCCACGCCAAGGAGCTGGCCTCGATGGGGGCCTAGATGATAAAAGGTGTGGCTGCAAAAGTGTTATACCAATTAGAATATCATACTTGTATTTTAAGACCTTATTTATATTTGAAACAAATGGTGAAATAGTGTTTCTACTGCCCTGACAATTATTGTTTTGTAATTTGGAACCACAAACTGTTAATGTGTACTGTTTATTTTTAATGTAATGTTAGTTTTATCCAAATGAACAAGTTTGCAACTGTAGCTGTAATAATTTTAAATTTCAGTGCAATGATTAACAAAAATGTTTATGACAACCAACCACTGCATATGCAAAGAGGCACTTTTGTACAGACACCTAGTCACAAATGTCCAAATTGTTTCTATATAATGCATTATATGCAATAGCATGTTATTATTTTAAACTTATCAATATAGTATAGTTGTATTATTGGTGCTGTTATATTAATGGGAATACTATGCTGCTAGTTGTGCAATGATGCTAGTGTCTAATCAAGGATTGGTGCTATTCATTTCATTTTTTTTTTACCTCAGAAAGAAGGTTATGAGAATTATATGTCTAATGAATACCTATATTGAAAAACTAGTTTGCATTTATAAAAGAAGTGTAAGTTACATAGACTGGTTTATTGAGCTTATTAGACAATGCATAATTTATTAATCCTGTTAAACAGTGCATTGTCTATTGATCTTATTAGACATTGATTTGTCTATTGATCCTATTAGACAGTGCATTGTCTATTGATCTTATTAGACATTGATTTGTCTATTGATCCTATTAGACAGTGCATTGTCTATTGATCTTATTAGACATTGATTTGTCTATTGATCCTATTAGACAGTGCATTGTCTATTGAGCTTATTAGACAATGCATAATTTATTAACCCTTTCACTACTATGAGATTTCCATATTGTCAATCCCCCATAACTAAGACAACTCCTCAAAATTGTCGATATGATGATGTTAAAAATGCATTTTCTTTCAAACTTTCATCATATCACACTCAGACGGAAGACCAATAAAAATTAATAGTCTCACTTGAATTTATATCAAAGATAATTTAGTACATATATATTTTTAAAAATAAACTGTCAAACTAAACATAATTTGTGACATTTTTGTTTACCTTGGGGGCAAATGTGCATTGTTTATTGATCCTATTAAACAGTGTATTGTTTATTGATCTTAGACATTAATTTGTCTATTGATCCTATTAGACAGTGCATTGTGTATTGATTTTGTTAGAGCAAAAGCATCTTTGTTTATTGATTGTATTAGATATTGCTTTGTTTAGTGGCTGTTTACCAAGGCAAGCAGCACTTTTGGCAGATTGTACACAAAAGTATGTTATATAAATGTCATTAACTGATCAGGAAAAACTCAGAAGTGATAAGAAGTGCAAGAAAATGAATAAAAAATACAATTTGTAATCAATTTGTATGATTCAATGTCTAATATACATATAAATACATGTGACAGCTGGAGAGGAGATGGGCACCACTAGCTAAACCTTTTGCCCACTGAAATACTACAATGGATAATCACACACAGAGAATACAGAACAAAGCTTACTACTTAACAGAATAAAACACAAGTCGGAAGAAATAATTGCAGAAGAACAAGCTGGCTTCAGAGCAAACAGAAGCACTGTTGAACAAATATTTAACATCCGAACACTAATCGAAAAACATATTCAACACCAACGTGATCTATACCACAACTTCATTGACTTTACAAAGGCCTTTGATCGTGTTTGGCATGATGGTCTGTGGCACATACTGAGGAAATTTAATTTTGACACCACAATTATAGACATTATTGAAGCTCTGTACGAAAATGCAAATAGTGCTGTCTTGTCACACAATACAATTGGAGAGTTCTTCAAAACAACTGTGGGAGTTCGACAGGGATGCATAATGTCCCCAGTACTTTTTAACATATACTTAGAGCACAGCATACAAGAGACATTACATGACTACAACACGTCTATATCGATCGGAGGTCGCCCTATTTGCAACTTGCGTTTCGCTGATGATATTGATCTTATAGCTGGGTCAGAACAATCATTGCAAGAATTAACATCAAAGTTAGAAAAAGTTACCAGCAAGTACGGAATGGAAATCAATTCAGATAAGAGCAAAATCTTGGTAAACTGTAGAGACACTGAAAACCAGACTAATATCATGATGAATGGACACAAGCTTGAAGAGGTGAATACCTTCAAATACCTCGGATCCAGTATATGCAGCGATGGTAAATGCAAAGCAGAACTAAAAATAAAGCTGGAGATGGCTTTAACGTCCTTGTCAAGGCTAACTGTGATTTGGAAAAGCAACATCAGTGTTGGAGTGAAAATCAAACTGTATAGGTCACTGGTGCTTTCTGTTGTGTTGCATGGTTGTGAGAGTTGGACACTCACTGCGGACATAGAGAGAAGATTACAGGCTTTCGAGTATAAATGCTACAGAAGAATTCTACGAATTTCCTATAGGGAACATAAGACCAATGTGTACGTAAGAAATAAAGTAGAGATGTGTGCAGGTGTCCAGGAGCCATTGCTTTCAATAGTGAAACGACGAAAACTAGCATGGTTCGGACATGTATGCAGGCACGATTCCTTGTCAAAATCAATACTGCAGGGAACTGTCGAGGGTGGAAGAAGCAGAGGAGGACAAATAAAGACATGGACAGACAACATCAAGGAATCGACAGGGCTAGATATTTCCACACTCATCCGCATCGCTGAGGATAGAATTGGAGGACTCTGTGTGCTGAATCATCCAATGTGGTACCCCTACGACCCTGAAGGGTTATGGGTTTTTTTTTATTGATACATATAAATGGAAGGGGTACTGATCTGTGAAGATGTTGTGAATGTCATGTAAGACAGGTTTACTGTCATGTAACAAGCGAGAGCAAATAAAAAATGAGCGCCAGTTTCACGTCAGCTTCATTTATTACATTGTCAAAACCTTTGCTGATAAATGTTGAAATGAAAAGCTGCAAAGTAGTCTCCCTTAAACAGCATGACATTATGATATTCTAGGCCATCTTTCATCTGTTTGATAGTCCAGATCAGACCTAAAATTTATAGAGATATTCGGAATGAGAATTCACAAAATACCAAATTTGTATTCCCGAGGATTTGTTTTTCATATAGGTCTAATGTTTGAATTGGAGTCTGCCTGTAAAAGATAGCATATCGTCATCAATACTAATATCTTGTTCATTCATCATTAGCTCTCTGGACTTGGTTAGAATAAAATAAAACAGAGATCTAACCTTAAAAATTACATCGAATCCCCATGGCATGAATTTGGAGTTTTCATTGAGATGAAAATATTTGTTTATACTTTAAATATATTTCGGGACAATACAAGTGACACATTCAGCAGTTGAC
Source organism: Meghimatium bilineatum (assembly GCA_034231615.1). Lineage (NCBI taxonomy): Eukaryota > Metazoa > Mollusca > Gastropoda > Stylommatophora > Philomycidae > Meghimatium > Meghimatium bilineatum. The sequence continues at coordinate 36,388,701 of CM067322.1, forward strand.
CGGTAGACCATATCATTCTTTGACTTAAACTCCAAACATATAGACCTAGTTTAAATAAAGAAATCCCTATATATTATATTATCTGGTAAAACAGGTTTCCAAGTAGGATCTGGTTTTTGTGAAAATTTTGTACACATTAGTTTGATTTGTGTACCTCAAAGGCCGACTCAAGTAGAAATAGGGAAAGATAGCCCTAGGCGTAATTTAAAAAAAAAGAGTAATCTGGATCAATGTCTTTTGCTGGACCGGATTTCTCATGAAATTGATTGATATTGTTATAGAACAGTTGTGTTTACTATTTTCAATCATTACTAGGTATAGGGTCTGGTGGTTGTAGGGGGGGGGGGGAGAGAGCGCACGTCATCGATTGGGCCTACACTATTGGATCATCGCTACTTTCAACTCCTAAATACTGAACTAATTCCCCATCAATGTCTCATTCATTATCATCCTCTATAATTTCATTTAAAACATTGCCTATCAACTTCATCTGAATCATAAGTACGTCTATTTGGACTAATTTTTGAAAAAAAATAAAGGTCATATTAAAGAATTCACAGCTCGTATACCACACCTGTTAGCAGTGATCGGAAAACTACAATAGAAGCCACCATAACTGCTTGTCACTTGAGGGCTAAATTTAGCATGTCTGGTCACATGGAAACAGTTAAGAAAAACAATTGTCCAAATCTGGCGTAAACAGTCAGATTGGGAATGAATAGATAGTGGGCTGATTTAGTGGATTAACCTACAAAGCTAAAAGTTTATAGAGCAGTGGTACTTCCAGTGCTGTCATACGCTAGTGAAAGACTGTGTATAGATGGGATGTGATAAAGCTCAATCATTTTCACACAATTTGTCTTAGAAAAGTCATGAACAACAGATGACAAGACAAGATTCTGGATACCATTGTCCTTGACAGATCTGCCAACCCTAGCATTGACACTAGTCTGATGCAGACACAGATTCGGTGGGCAGGTTGTGTCGTATGCCTCCCAGTAACTTCTCTATGGTGAGTTCCAGAAGAGCATATGTTCTCATGGTTGCCAAAATAAGCGCAAGTAGGACTCGTTAAAGACCTCACTGAAAGCTTTTGAAATAGACCAAGATACATGGGAAGAACTTGCACAAAATAGAAGAGGAAAAATCATTTACAATGGTCATCCCAAACCCGAAAAAGACATTTGTGTCCGAAAATAGGGATTACTAGCTATCTATGAACTCATAGACAAGGACATAACTCTAACTGAATTAAAAAAATTGTTGAAACAAATGGTCATCGTCACTTGTGATTTGTTTATTGATCCTATTATACATTGATCTCTCTAAAATAAATTGAACAGAAACAAATGCAAAATATTTTGACTGAGAACAGAGCACTACCATCAAAGGCACAATAACACGGAATCAATATGCATCTGCAGAGCATTAGAATAGACAACAGAGCACATGCCACAGGACTGTCCCAACTGTGCTGTTCACAGAATGAAAATCTGACCCACATGATAATTTCTGCAAACTAAGTTGTGAGGAACCTAGAGCAAATTGCAATATGCATCATTAATATTAGACTAGAAGCACAGTAATTGATTGCAGCAGAAGAAGCTTTGTTTAGTGACCTTAATTCTTAAGATATTATACTATTGCTAGCAACTGACATCTTATAATCCTATACCACTGAACAGCGTTTGTTTTCACTGGGTTTCTATTTGATATAGTTAGCTTCCATTTTCAAATCTTCTTCTACATTAATTCTTAAATCCTGCAGGATGTTAGTCAGGAGAATGAAATCGGGCCCTGGCATCCCATCCGTACTTTTGAAATAAATGTTTAAAATAATGAAAAAACTGGAATTTGGGAGCTGACAAAAAAAACAACCATTAAACAAATCTAAGTAGGTCATATTCGCTCAGCTCTGGAACATGGATTGAGCACATATACATCAGCTGAAAATACCAATCTTCGAAAGCTGGACAAATTCAGAATGCAGATCTCCAAATTATTACAGGAATAAGAAGCACATTATAACGGCAATGGATGCAATGAAAGGATTACAAAATCTAACAGATCACCGAGATGAATCACAATAATGATTGAAACATTTAGTTGCCTGAAACATTATGCATGAGAAAACAAATGAACAAACACAAAAATAGACTGAAATGACTAAGCTTCAATCACCTAATAAAAAATAATGAAAATGTAATAACGGTAAATATAAAATGTAACAGTCTTTCTTTTCGCTTTATACACCTTCATGCCTTGCAACGTCAGGGGTAGAACAGTTCTCTGGAGATAGTCTTTTTGTTTGCCTCATATATATATATATATATATATATATATATATATATATATATATATATATATATATATATACATGTATATATATATGTATTTTCGTTGATTCTTTTAATTCTGTAATCCATCTTTTGCATAGTCTGACCCAGGCTTTGTATCCATCATGTCTGTATAGCAATGCTTTTTGAGGGGCACTATCTGATGGTAGTCTGGAAGTGTGTAAAATCCATCATATGTGTGTATGGAACAGTCAAACTAGCAAATTATAAGGCTTGGCATAAACAAGTCGTCTGAAAACTAGAAGACCAGTCCAGATCATCAAAATGTCACTGCCTATAATGTTGGACTATTTTCCTCATGTTTTGACTCACAGCATTACTTTTAGTAGAGTATAAATTGATTTTTTTTTTCATTTTCTGTAAAGTTGGTCACATGCACTCACAGACTAGATCACGTTGCCATTCTTTGAACATTACATTTCAGACACCTACCCATAATATACTCAAGCTTCAATATAAAAAAAGGAGTTTAAGGTACAAGTAAACTAACACAAACATTTACTAAAGATTTTCCCCCAAATTCTAGAGGCCATTGAAAAAAATTAGGTTATGATCTTAATAGTTAATGGACATTCATTTATATTTTTTCTCACCTAGAAAGAAGAAATACACACTTCTTCTTCTTCTTCAGCGTTCATTCTCAAACTCCTGCTGGATCTCTATTGCAGTAGGACAATGGCCCTATTAGATTTCCAGCAGGATATAGTCCAGAGAATGGAAATGCGTTGTGTCGCTGTTTTATTTGTGCCAATGGCCAGACACATCCGTCTTCGGCGGGGAAATACACACTGTATTTGAACTATTAACGATTATCATCATATACTGTTACTGTTTAGAGTTGCATTCAGTCATGTGGAAGTGCTTAAGAATTCTCCAATGCCCATAAATGAGTATTTCATTTCTTTTATCCCGTTTCATATTTGTTGTAATGATTCTATAGTTGATTTAAATTATAGATGGTTACAACTTGGTGAGTTTATTTTTTTCTATACCATGGGTTGGGAGCATTCTACTCCATAAGGAGCATTGGCACATCTGTCATCAGCAGGATAAGACTAACTTGTCTAGCATAATCATGATTTGTTTTTACTAGAGGAACCCCCTGATACTTATTTAAATACCTGTTGTACAAACCCTCAATGTGTTCTATTTGTTAAATAGATAATTTGTTGCCGATATCCAATTGCTGCTGAGTTTATCTACTCTTGGCAGCTCAATGCCACCATTGTTAAAAAAAGTGCAGATCTTATGAAGTAGACTTAGTGTGTTTGTAAAAGTTTTTTCCTGTTGGTGTTGTGGGAGGGGCAGTCAATAAGTAGGTGTTGGACTCCTTAATTGAGATAAGTGTATAAAGGTGGGTATAAAGGCGTGACGGATATGATGTGAATAGTTATGAAAATAAATAATATAAAACATTCTTTCCTTTATCACTTTCATTGCCATTGATTACTTGTTGAAACAGTCCTTGTTGACGATTTTTGTCGTCCATAGAATATTTTCATGCGGGATTTTGCTGACGCTAAACTGGTTTTATTCCGTATGAAACTTCTGTTTATTACAAATGTAATTATAAAATGGCAGAGCCTGATATTAGATAAACTCTGGTACAATAATTCGAAATTTAATGATTTTATTGCCATTTTTCAACGAATATTTCAAAATATCATCATCAGGTGCCATGCCGCCTGGCGTAGGCGGTTATGGATCTCCAAAGCTCTCTTTCCACAGTATTATGTATCAAGGTCGTTGTTATTTCCTTGCCGTGCCAAGCTGTCAAACTGTCTAATATTTTCTCACATTTGTCGCCCTCTGTCTCTGTTGCCTTCAAATTTGCCTGTTGTGACTCCAAACCTGCCTGTCTCATGAAGTGGCCAAAAAAATAGATGATACTCTGTCGAAAGTGAATAATTCTGACTTTTTTTTTAGCAAGGTTATAGCAATAAAACAGAATCAGATACAGAATTGGAGTATGATTCAAGTAGTGATGGTCATAGGTTGATCTATCTATTTTCTATTCCACAAGGTGCTATTAGGCATCGTGGGGAGTTTAAATTTTCTGTATTTGGCCATCTTTGTTGCACTTGCCATGTTTAGGCAGTGTATCTTAACAATCTCTTTGATTTATCTTCCCATCATGTTCTTAGTCTTCCTCTTGCTTTGTAGCCATTCTTTCTGCTGTTGTATGCCTGGTTCCATTCGCATAAGGTGTCCGAATCAGTTTATCTGGTATCTCTTTATATATTGTTTGCATGATATGGTCTTTACTATCTTTCTAATGTCTTCATTTTCCATTGTCTCTTCTGGTGACATTTATAGCCTTTCTCAGGCATTTCATCCCACATGTTGTAATCTTTCTCAAGCGTGTATTTGTCAGGGATCATGTCTGGCACTGGTAACATAACGCTTGAATAAAGATCGTGTTTATTATGTGTCATTTGGTCGCTATGTTGATCGCTGGGTTTTTAAGCAGTGGTGATGGTATGTTACAACATTAGCTTTTTGGCACCTCATCCTAATGTCTCTGTCAATTTTACCATCTTCTGTAAAAATGCTTCTTAGATATTTAAATTCTGATGTCGGTTTTAGTTTTGTGCCGTTAACATTCACATTTAGATGTTCTGTTGCTCTGCATATTTTCTGTTTTTGATGTGTTTAATTTCATATTGTATTGTTCGCAGGCTACTTGTAATGAATTTGTGTCTTTGTATTTCATCTTCAGTTTCATATACTAGACCTTGATCATCTGCAAAGAGTAGATCGTGCAGAGTTTCCTAGGTCTCTTGTTTCTGTAATGTTGTGTTTGCCTCTTGCTTCTGCATCTCATATAGATTGATATGAGATAGTTATACAGGTACAGGAACGAGTAATGGATATCCACTCGAAAATGGGAGTGTAGCACTGCCATTGCTAGACAAAATCATTCATAAAAATATTTGGCAATGAAACCTTTTCGATAAAAGCTTGAGATAAATAAATGTGTTTGGAAAGTTTATTATTGTCTGAATGCCTTCTGAAGTTTTTAAGCCTAACATTATTGATAGATTTTAAAATGATTTCTTGTGGGCGTCTGTGACAATATCAATAACAATGCACGACTGTGATTAGCTTTGAGCAGGGTAACCAGCATGTAAGTATGAGAGCCTGTTCTCTCGTATGGCTGGCTTACTATACTAACGATATGGTTACAGACATCCACCCTTCAGTAGAAGTGGTGAAAACACTGAAGTCAGATGTCTCGGGCCATTGTAGCAAATAAAATGGCAACATAACACAATTTTGTTCTCTGGACCACATCCTGCTGGTAATCTAGTAGGACCATACGGGAGATCATGTAGAAATTTGAGAACAAATGCACACAAAAATTCGTAAAACACTGGCAAACTCATCCTACCTTAATATGGCATAGCTGTTGGAAAATCTTGGATATAAAAGGTGTGGCAGCATTGAATCCGTATTTGTTCAGGGTTGTCTTGATGTTATATATCCATCTTTTTTTCGGTCTTCCTCTGGTCTTGTATGCAGATCTTCTTATGTTGTTGGTAGTTGGTTATGGTGCATTCTCATAAGGTGTCCAAACCTTTTTTGTTTGATATTTCTCGATGTATTCTGTGCATGATCTTATACTGATTTCATTATTTTTCATTTTGTCTAGTTTGTTCACTCTTGCAACTTGTCTCAGGTTTTTCATCTCACGTTATAAGTTTTCTCTGCTGGGCTGCTGTCAGTGCCCATGTCTGGCATTGATAGCTGAATATTGGCATAAAAATACTGTTTTATCATCTGTCTCTTGACTTCCATCTTGATTTGGGTTGAGGAGTAAGGGTGATAGATTTTTATAACCATGGTTGCTTTCTGGCATCTTGTCTCAATCTCTCTAATTTTCAGTTGTCTGTGAATATACTTCCTAGGTATCTAAATTCTGAGGTTTGCTTCACTTTAGTTTTATTTATTATTATGTTCACTGGGTTTGATGACTTACTGATTTTCATTACTTCTGTTTTCTGCATATTTATTTTCATGTTATACTTGGTGCATGTTGTCATGAGTGCATTAATATGATTTTGTAACTGCTGTTCCTCTTCGTAGGTAAGGATTTATCATCAGCAAATGGCAATTCCCACATCACTGTTCTTGATTAGAAACTAGCTTCACAGTATATGGGGCATTCCTCTCTGTTTCAGCAGCCATCTCAGTGTATGTAGACTCAGTCCCACTCAGGTATTGATTGCGTGATCGGGGCCTTCCAAAAGATTTACTTTTTCTACCCTCTCCTCTAGATACTCCCATTTCTAACATTCTCTGTATGCTGTCAGCTTCATTGACATAATCTTCATCTTGAAATGAATTTTTATTACTTCCCTGATTGTCTGCTTTATCTCTTCTCAGCATTGTGCCGTCTATCGCCGGATTGAACTGAGTTGTTCAATAAATCCCACCATTCTTTTCTTCAGTGTGTCTTCAGCTTCTGCCATGCTTGATTAATTTTACCTTTAACTCATCTAGACGATGATGTGGTGGTTGTATTCTGTCGCTTTAAGGTACGACCTAACCTGAGCTTTCTGATGTTGCACTCTAATGCTGGGGAGATCAAGCAGAAATTTCATAGCAGAGATGTGTGTATCCCTAGTACACTCCAGTACTGCTATCATTTCCTTATTTTGGACTTTTTCCAATCAATCGACTTGTGTCTGTTAGTAGATCGAGGCCATAATCTATGACAGATAACACCATCACCTGTAGAAATAGAAACAGTACCCACTGCTGCTGCATGTCGAAGGTCACCATAACCTTGAAAACACTGATTCCTCTTTTAGCCTTCTGAATCATATTTGTGATGTGTTTGTTTAATGAGAGACTTCTATCAAAGGCTATCCCAAGATATTTAAGGTCCTGTTCTCTTTCAATGAATGAGCCCATGCAACTGACCGTGTGTCCATGACCAGATTATTATTTAAGGAGGACCAGATTATTATTTAAGGAGTACCAGATGACTTTTGGTTTCGAGGGATTTATCACAGCATTGTGTGTTCAGCACCATATCGACAATTGATCTAGTCCACACTGTACATAGTCAGCAATATCTGTTCTGTTCCTGCCCATGTTGTATAGTATGATATCATCAGCGTATGTTAGAACTCTACAATTGCTTGAGGTTTTCAATTGAGCAATTTTCAATATATTCACATTAAACATCACTTTGGACAGAGGAGATCCTTGTGGCAGACCAGGTACTATTGTTCTGATCTCAAACGTCCAGGATCCGCACCTCAGAGCAACTTTTCTGCAGATTAGCACATTTGCTATCCAGTGTATGATCCAGGGATGGATATCGTATTTCTTTGCATGTCAACAAGATGGGTGTAAATAACTTTATTGTATGCATCTAGGTCTATCGCTGCAACTACAGATTCTTCTTTATTCTGAAAACCGTTATATGCAAGAATTGCTGCATTTGTGACTGTCTCTTCTGGGTGTGTATGCACCTAGGTTGTTTGGGAGAACGCCTTTGATCTCTAGTCCCCTAGTTATGCGTCTAGCGACAATTCTTTCCAGAATCTTACTGTACACATTCTGCAGTGTGATGATGCGATAACCTTTATGCGATGTCCGTAGAATCTTTGCCTGGTTTTGGCATGGGTATAAGATAGCTATGTAGCGACTCCTCTGGTACTACTCCTGTTCTCAGACTCGCATTAAAATTGTTTTTCGTCTTAGCTAGCGTATTCTCCCCAATGTCCTTGATTAAGTTGACCTGATTCCATCTGGGCCTGGAGCACCATCAGATGTATTCTTAATAGCTAGTTGCACTTCTTCAATATCTACAAGCTGGTCTTCTTTGTCCCTGATATCCGTGTCGGATGTCAGGGTACACAGCATTTCTTTACGTTGATCTAAGTCACCCTGATTAGTTTGTTGAAGATATCTATCAAAGAAGGCTCTGTCTTTCATCTCATCTGTCAGTATCTGCCTTTAGTCGTCCCTTACGCTTGTGCCAGGTTTTGTTTCTTTTCTCCGCTTCATTGACCTATGTAGCTTCCAGAACTTGTGTAATGCTTTGTCCGCTGTGACATCTTCAGTAAATTTTTTCGAACACATCTTTGCTTCTTCGGCAACTTGTTTAAAAGCCTCAATTGTCTTCTTCATTGCACTTTGTGCCTCCCATCTATCACTGAGTGTGGCGTATGTCGGTTTTCTCTTGCATTGCCAATCCTTGATCACTCGCTTTTTGAGTAATCATGTTGCCTGTCTCTTTAGTCCACCATGGGGGCTGTTGAATCTTACCCACTTTCGTTCCCAGGTCTTTTTCATCAAGGTCCTAAGCACTGGTTCTTTTGTGCGCTCATATCTAAAAGTGTGGTGAATCTTGATCAATCTGACTTGCTGCCCTTTTCAGAAACTTATGGTGCATGGCAAATGGTCGCTCCCAGAGTATTTAAGAGCTGTCCATCTCGCATCTGTCGCTCCATGACCTGACACCAGTGTGAGGCCAATGTTGGAATCTGAGTCTGTATCTTTGGTAGCTAATCTAGTTATGCTCACGCAGTTCAGAAGAGTTGGGTCAGTCTCATGAAGCATTTGATTTAAAGCAGTCCATGAGGGTTGTTGTTTGGGTTTCCCCAAGAGACATTGTGTGTATTGAAATCCCCGCAAACTAGTAGCATTTCTCCAGGGAGATGTTCTAGTTCACTAATGAACTCCCAGTCGTCAGGCTTAATATGAGAGCAATTTCTCATGTAGATATTAACGATAATCCACCTTCTACCCTGGAATGTTATCTGCACTCCCTGCAACTCTATTCTCTCTATCCCATGCTGTTAAGTTCAATAGTGTGTGTGATAATCCTTGCCCACATCACTTTTTAAATCCTCTAATCACTTAATTTTTTTTACACCATTGCTCTCTAATCCCTTGTCTACACCACTGCTACACTAATCACTTGCCTACACTATTGCTTCAATCATCTAATTACTTGCCTACACCACTGTTTAAGCCCTCTAATCACTTGCAGATGAACCCCGCTTTAACTTTGCGGAGTATGTTTGTTGAGTCACTCTAATGCATGCATGAGAATAGTTCTGTAACATTATCCATGAGAGTGTTTCTGCCATTGCTTTTATATCTAACGAAAGTTGGCTTGTGGTAGTGTTCACTGGATTCTTTGACAGTTTCCTACTAAACTATGCAGAAAAGCCCAAACACAGCATTGATGATGAATGACCAATAATGTAAATTGTTATATTTTCTGCAGCGTTATTGTCAATGGGGGTTTGACTTCTGTATCAACTGCCACGATTTTTTTCTATGCAACTTCTTAATGATTAAAGAAAATGTACCTCATATTTCAGATGGAGTGGGTAACCACTCCTTCGTAGGGTCAAAGCAAGTAGGTTAACATATACTTGTCTGAGAATATCTTGTCTGTCCCAACCACAATCTGCCCCTATTTAGCCTGGAGCCGTTGACCTTATTCAGATCTGGATGTAATGGATGAAAATTATTGACAGTGATTTTAAGATATGTCCAGTACACATTTCACTGCTGCAGTTTTTGTTCTGATGATGCAATTGTTTAGTGAGAATCAAGTAAGAGCAGCCTTCTTCTGGTTGATCACCGCTAGAAATCTTAACACCAAGATTCCAAGCAGTCTAACTCATTTAGAAGAATTATGTGGTACATTTTCTTTAATCATTACGAAGTTGCATGGAAAAAAGTTTTATAAGAATTAGACCAAGCAGTCTAATTATTTTTTGATCTTTTATAATAGTTTGCCAGTTCTATCCCTATATATCAGAATATCATTTGCAAAAGATAATGTATTTAGATAGATTTTGTTAACAGTTTGGCTTTGTCTGTTATGTTTCTATATAGTTATTCTAAAGTAAATACCCGGTAATGTCCACATTTCATGTGTATAGAAACTGGCCATATAAAATTCCACAACATATTCAATATAATGTGTAACCCATAGGATTCTAAATTTTAAACTAATAGATCAATTAAAAAATTTCCAAATATAACAAAACACAAATGAACTATAGGCACATAGAGAACCCTTGCCGCTACTACAATGCTTATACACTGCAGCGGAGATATTTCTGTGTAAGACAGACTGGAGCCTAAAATGCTATTGGCTGAGATATAGTGATGATGGTTCTATGTACAAAATACAAGTGACATAATATGTTTTCTTATGTTGAGCCAAAAATCATGAACCAACAGGCCACTGGATCAACAACCAACAACATTTTAATGGTTTTGGTATTGTTTAACACTAGCTTATAATGAGAGTAATAATTTATGAATATACTGTATACACAAACACACACCCACTCATGTACATATATATCATTTTTTGGAGAGTCCGTGTGGCAGTAAGATGGCTTTTCTCACCAGTGGTCCAAATTAAAGTAGGAAATTTCTGCTGAAACATCTTTGAAGACACTCTGTAAATGTTATAACATTAGTGGCATTCAAGAAGCAAATTATAAGGACCCAGTAGAAATGGGGTCCTGACTGCATTAATGTCATTCAGTCCAGACAACTATTTACTGTAGCATCAGTAGGTTTTGTAATGTAGCCCGTTCATAAATTATTCTGATGAGTTGTAACAGTAATTAAATATAAACTTGCTCACTAGCAAGTCGGTCCATAAATGGTCGCATAAGAATACTTGTAGCAAAGTTGAAAATTAACCCAAATGTCAGCGAGATTGGAAGAGCTGGTAGCGCTTTTCTGAAGATTGCTAACAAAAGTAATGTGCAGCACAAACCCTGAAATAATCAATATTAAGAATGCATTAAAAATAGTAAGAAACAAGTGATTATTATATATTAAAAATTCAAGAGACTAACGGGAATTGCACCAGGTTTGTTCTAACGGCACTGAATTTCCTTGTAATTCGAGTAAACAGGTTTTTCCATAATTGACTAACAGCAACAATAAAAGATGTGATTTTGTCAACATTCAAACTGTACTCAAGTCACTGAGAATGAACCAATCGAGACAAGGACTATTAAAACAACAACAAACATCCCATACAAGTATCCTCAGTAACACAAACATATAACATCCGTATTCGTACTACAATACAAACTATTATATATTCGTACATGTATCATTTATGGCACAGCTTTTATCAATCAATCAATAAACCCGTAACCCTTCAGGGTCGTAGGGGTACCACATTGGATGCCTCAGCACACAGAGTCCTCCAGTGAATTCTATCCTCAGTGATGCGGATGAGTGTGGAAATATCTTGCCCTGTCCATTCCTTGATGTTGTCTGTTCATGCCTTTATTTGCCCTCCTCTGCTTCTTCCACCCTCAACAATTCCCTGCAGTATTGTTTTTGACAACAGCTTTGATACAGTATTATCAATATCCACATACAATAATAATAATAAGACTCCTAACCCATCAGGGTCGTAATGGTGCCACACTGGAGACATCAATGTAAAAAACTCTTCATTCAAACACTTCTGTTAACCACAGTTACAAACACAAGGAAAAGCTGACATGAAAAACAGAAAATTTAAGCTTCGACAAAGAGGGTAAAAAAACTATGGAAAATAAAAATGCTCAACAATGAAGAGAACAAAACAGCACCAGTGGCTATAGAGAATGGTGGAAATGTACTCACAGGCAAGAAGGCTGAAAATCACTTTATACAGCTTTACTAAAGTATTGCCTACCATAAAGTTGACGAAAATAGAAGAGAAATAAGAAAAGAACTACGGACGATTGAAAAAGAGAAGAAAGATGTTATGAATATGCCGTTCACAATCAATGAACTAAATGAAGAACTAGCAGTATTAAAACTTAGGAAATCACCTGGCCCAGATGACATACCAAATGAACTGCTAATTCCCATCGGACCGGACCATCAACATAAAAGAAACTAATAAAATATTTCAACAACTGTGGGATATAGGCCTAGTGCCACAGGTGTGGAAAACCGCCATAATGATACCCATCCACAAGAAAGACAAACCAAAAAACAAGGTGGCCAGCTATCGACCAACAAGTCTGACCAGTTGTTTGTACAAACTGATGGTATGCCTGGTAAACAAAAGAATGATGTGATTCCTTAGAAAGAAATAAAATCCTGCTAAATAAGCAAGTTGGTTTCAGAAAGTATAGATCAACCGAAGACCAGATCACACTAATTGCTAAGGAAGTAGAGGATGCTTTCCAGGAAAAAAATAGACATCAGTGGTTTGAGTAGACATGGTGTGTGTGTGGAAAAATGGACTCCTCCTTAATATACAACAAAACAAAGTGATCAGGCGCATATATTACTGGATAAAACACTACCTGCACAACTGAAAGGCAGCAGTGAAGCATGAAATGAAGCACAGCAGACAGAAACTCTTCAAGCATGGAGTACCACAGGGATGTGTTCTATCCCCCACTTTATTCTTTATATTTTTTATATTCTTTTTATTCTGCGCTAAGTAAATGTTGAAATGTATGCAATCTGGCAATATAGTGCAGTGAAAAGAGCACAGGCACAACAAAAATAAGGTTACAGGAAATTATGGACAATTTGGCCAAGTGGATAGACCGTTTATCAATGTCCAAAAAACTACCTATACCATCTTCAGCATGTCCACCAAACCACAGAAAATCTCACTAACCATAAAAGGTCAAACATTGCCAAAAGATGAGACACCCACATACCTTGGAGTTACTTTTGACCCCAGACTTAATTGAAACAGCACACAGACAAGTGCCAAACAAAAGGTATAATGAGGACAGAACTTAAAAAATAGGCTGGAACAGATTGGGGTGCAAATGGAAAAATTCAATGTAGAGCATACACAGTAAGGTCAGTTTTGAAATATGGAATGTCAGCATGGGACACTGCAGCCAAAAGTAAACACTCAAGAGATCTCAAAGATAAAAAACTGAAATCTCAGAATTATAACAGGAGGCATGAATACTACCCCAATCACAGAAATACTCATGCACGGGTTTGACATCAGTGGAAGAAAGAGGAAAAAAATCCTCACATAGTATGCAAAGTTCAAATGTTTGGAGATTCATCAAATGAACTAAAGACTAAACAGAACTACAAAAGAGCGACTCAAAAGAGGTAGCTTCCTACACTCTTCCAAACAGCTTCAGAAATCACTTACAGATACAGATCTATAAAACCATTAAACACTTTTAACACATATTCAACCTGGGACAGGAATAACTTCCCAAGAATTACGGACAATATACCAAGCATTATTTCGAAAACAAAAACTCCTAAATAAGTACTAAAAGGACCAACTATGAATCACATACAGAAATCATACCCAAAGGATATATGGACACATGTATTAGATATACAGATGGATCAGCGAAAGAAGCAGTATTAGATGAAGGAGTGGGAATATATACAGTAACACCAGATGGAAAAGAAATAGAAAAATCCATACACTCAGGCAAACAATCCACAAATTTCAAAGCAGAAATGGAAGCCATAATAGAAAAGGCAGCCAAAATGCTCATAAAATGCACAACAGACATGTAGTCTTCTTAACTGATGCATCAGTATTTCTTATATCAGTGTAAGCATGAATGAATTTATGGCCCGCTTACTACACTTCAGCAGTACTACCAAAGAAAAATCAATATGAGGTAGTACTGCGGTGAAATGGAACAACAAAGAAAAAGTGCTGCAGTGGATCCCTGGCCACTGTGGCATACTTGGAAATGAAATAGCTGATCTGGCAAGGAAAGGAAGATCACTAGAACAAACAGAAAGTGTTACCGGGGTAATATGTACTATGAATGTAAGATTATGATAAAAGCAGAATATAAGACAAAGTGAAAGCAGATGCACCCAAATGCAGAACCAAATGACCCCTATCATCAAATGTCATGCAAGGAACAAACCATCATCTTCAGACTACGAACTGGCCACAACAGACTGAGAAGTCACATGTTCTGAAAGCTGAGAATTGGCGAGACCGACCTGTGCAACTGGACTGAGCGCAGAGACTGCAGAACATATTATTCACTCATGTCAACTCTACCAAGAAGAGAGGGAGAAAATATGGCCTACTGAGACAGCACTAATTCCAGACTTGAGGGGTTCCATGGATGACCTGAAGCAAATCACACAATTCACAGACTGTAACCTGATATCTGACAGAAGAACAATTAAGAAGAATAAGAAACACTCCTGTTCTGTCATTCAGAAAGTGTAGAAAGATTATGCCCAAACCACTCCTTGATGTTGTCAATCCATTATTTTCTTTTACCTCATCTACTCCTTCCATTCTCGGCTGTTCCTTGCAAAGTAGTTTTAGAAAGTGAGTTAAAATATTATTCATTTGTGCCACATATAATATAAACTCACATTACATTTAAATCGAATTAGCACTTCTCTATGGCAAAGTGGTCAAGTCATTTGCCTTTTATTTGGGCAATGGTGTATTGTTTATAAGTGCATTTATTTTTTACATATGCTCCCAAAGAATATCATTTGAGCTGTGTCATATGCTTGATTCTGGATTAGAAACAAGCATCACATCACTGGGCGCAATCCCATAAGTGCTCAGCTTATCAGCCATCCAAGAATGTATACATTCAATGTCCCAGTCAGTTGTTGGCTCTATGTTGGTCATCCATCACAAGTGATGATGACCATTTGTTACATCCACTTTCGAAAATTCAATTTTAGTAATGTCCTTGATTATGAGTTCGTAGATGGCTAATGAGCCCTATTCTAGCTGTAAATGTCCGTGGACAGTTCAGACATGGAATGACGACTGTAGACAGATCTTAGTCTATCTGTGACTTTCTAGCCAGACCTCTTCTTATCACTGTACCATTTATTATAATTTCCCATTAATGAGTCAGCTCTTTCATCAGTTATGTGCTCTGAGGATACCCATGTTTGGTGATAGGATAGCTAAATCATTTGTCACAATGTTCTGCTGCTATAGATATTGCTATTTAAAGAATGCAGTGTGCCACATGAGTTACTCTGCAAGATAAGCTGCTTTTGGATACTTTGTGAACACAGGAACAACCAGTGCATTTAGAACCTCATCTTGGTATGTGACAGCATTAACATTTCCAAGGAAAACCTGAAGAGGCAAGTGATGGTGAAAGCTGAATCCTTCCCAAATGTGAATGCTGCCACCACCAAATCGATTGTGCTGATGAGCATAATAATCTGCATACTGTTACCAAATCTGTAGAGGATATGTTGAATCTGCTCGTCTGTGAATAGGACAGCATTCCACTGCAGTTTAGTCCATCTGACATCAGTCTAGTCCATCTAGCATGTTCTTTTGCCCGCTTTTGACAATGTCTGTGAGCCAAGTTTGGCGCAATATAAGGTCAATTTTGCAGTAAAGGCTGTTTGTGTTAGTCATCAAGTTACTGTTGCTTGAGAGACTTATCCACATCTACCCAACTATTGCTACTGATGTTTGACTTGCTGAGAGGGATTATTCCATATGTGATTTAGCACAATATGACAATCTTGTTCTGGGTAGTTACCCACGGTTGGTCAACTTGAACTCGATCCTGGATACTGCCTGTGGTTCAGTAACATTGATTGAGACTTACAATGGTGCTGTTGTGGCAACTTTTTTCAAACACATGCACTAGGTGTTTTGTCTCAACTGCCTTTTTATACTGAGTATGCTGTCATAATGCCTACATATTTTCAGGGTCATAGCTGTGGGTTGAATCCTGAAATTTCAATTCCTGCAGTCATTAGCTCTCTACCACATGAAGCTTTAAGCTCAAGTCATCCTTGAAACATCTTAACATTGACGTAGGCGCTTGGGAGAGCCTCGCTCAGGATAGAACAGCATGGCGTTACAGCATTAGAACGGGAGCACTAGCGGCGGAAGAATTCAGACAAGATACTGCAAGACAGAAGCAGACACGTAGAAAAGAAAAAACATCTCAACCTCACACAGATACCTTCTATTGTTGTCAATTCTGTAAAAGAACATTTTGTGCGCGCATTGGACTTGCTAGTCATTTAAAAACACACTATTAACTATTATTATTTTTATTATTTATTGTTATTATTTATTGTTATTATTATTATGGTTGAGTTTTTGGTCATCGTCGATCACGACGGACGAACATCATCATCACCACATGACAAACATAAGAAAAATGTATTCTTATACTTTTTTGTTTCCAACTGCTTGGCATCAGTATTTAGGCCTATAACAGTGATGAATTTTTAATGTGCTTCAGTATCTATAAAAGTAAAGGTAAGCTGAATTATAAATAAATGTCACAGTAACTGGTTTCCCCAGAACTGCTCAATTGACCATGAACTGCATTGTAAATCACACTTGCTCAGTAGCAATGTGCCATTCCTTGACCTTCCCAGAGCCCTGGTACCTTACTTCCTGGTGATTAGATGAACTATGGGAGTTATTTGTATTTCAAACAATGAGTAATGAGTGAACTTGAAACCAGATCTTCTGGGCAGCACACAGGTCTACATATGTAGATTAAGCTACAAACATTCTGTCCGGACACAGGTTTACATATGTACATATCAGATTAAGTTACAAATATTCTGTTGGCACACAGGTTTACATATGTACATATCAGATTAAATTATAAACATTCTGGTTCCTAATGTAATATTTATTTTTAAATGTTGATGGTATGCTATATGCACAAATGCAAGCATGTAAAGGTAAAATTAAGCCGAGTTATGAAACAGGGTCATAGCACATGGTTTCTTATAGACCAGCTGTCTAGTTAGTGGTTGACCAGATACTGCCTGACTAGTGTCTCCTACCACAGAAACTCAACCATCCCATAGTAGGAGCCGTTGTACTGGGTGAACCACTGAAGTAATCATGTTTAGAGAGAATGAGGAAACATGTAAAATGCTTACTATCAGTATCGCAACAAAGCATGCTATAGTTGTATTCCAATCACCATTTGATGATGCCTTTCCAACAAGTACTCCATAGAATATGAAGTCGCCTAGTCCCAGTTTGACCCCTCCTAGAAAATGGAAACAAATTTAGTACACAAGTTTTAATAAATATTAAATCAAATAAAAACTGAAAAGAGTATGATCAGATAGACATCAAACCTAAATAAAAGTATGGCTTCAATTGATCTTCAGCATTCATTCTCAACTCCCGCTGGAGCTCTCTTGTAGCAGGACAATTTTCCTACTAGATTTCGAGCAGGATGTAGTTAAAAGAATGGCAATGCATTGTGTCACTGTTTTATTTGTCTTAATGGCCAAATAAAATAAAAATCTATCTTCGGCGGACTCCAATGAATTAAGACTGTATATTTATTTACATTCTGATCGTCATCATTATTAAACTCCAACTCCGCAATGAAGGTTGACTTGAAATAGGCCTCCAACATCCTGTGTCTTGTCTTGGTGATACACTGCTAGACCTGTCCATCTTGAGATATTAATCTCCCACTTGTATCGCTTCTTCCCTCTTGATCGCCTCATCTTGACTTTACCCTCAAGTAAGACCATCAACAAGGTCTTTAATATGTCAAAAATATTTTATTTTCTTGATCTTTTTTTCTTTAATAATTCTTTCCTCATACGAAGTGCTGTTTGAATCTCTTTGTTGTTTTTATCTTTTCATGATGTTCTACCTATTCTATATATTCACATACGCATGCGGTTGAGTCTGTGGGTCTCACCAATGACCCACTAGACAAATCACCCATGAAACCTTAGTAGATGACATAGTATATTGAGACTTTCTTATGGAAGCTATGTAGCATGTCATCTATATAATTATAACCTCCTCTGAGTAGAAGGTTCTTTCAATACGCATTGCACTAAGCTGAAGTCTCCTGGGTATGACAGAAAGCTCAGAAAAACCACACAACTGCACAAAGGAAGTAAGAGCTAGTCGCTTACAATTCCTGGGGTTCTCAAACAAACAAATAATATATTCATATCTCAAAGGCACCAAAGTAAACTTACCACACAGCCCTTAAACTGTGACTGACCTAACACGTCGACAGGGGATACACAAAGTGCTCAAAAAGAAACTTAAATGGAGAGGAAGGCACATCACACGCAAAAGAGATCAGCAATAACAACAAAAATAGCAACCATCAACATCTGCGGCATTAAAGACAAGGAAGAACAACTCATAGAAGAAATGATTAAAAGGAAAATAAAAATTTTAGGAATTGCAGACACAAGAACAAAAGGTAGAGGTGTGAAGAGGGCACACAACAACTTTACAATTACACATTCAGGTTTAAATGAGAATGACAATGCGAAACATGGTGTAGGGTTTATAGTGGAAGAAAAAACTGCCAAAAACATTTTAGAAATAAGCTATACTTCAGAAAGAATAATGAGCATTACAATATTAGAAAACAACAAAAGAACAACTTACATACAAATTTACTCCCCATGCAACAACAACCAGATAGACAGTGAAGAATTCTATGAACTATTATAAACAAAATAGATAAAGAGGATGACCTAATAGTAATGGGAGATTTTAACGGAAGGCCAGGGAAAAGAACGAGTGAAGACAGTAGATACCTAGGACCTTTTGATACACTAACAACAAGAAATGAAAATGGAGACAGATTACTAGAGATATGCAGTCAAAACGAACTATACATCACGAATACTTTCTTTAAACACAGAGAGTCACACATCTATACTTGGCACAAATGGAACAAGCCTGAATGCAGAAGCCAGATTGACTTCATATTAACAAAAACCAAGAACAGAAGACAAATCTTGGACAGTAGAGCCGTACCTAATTTATCAGATGATACAGACCACCATATGATGATGGCTACCATCAGAAAGCCAAATGCAAGCGAACATATTGATAAAATACACAAGAAAGACAATGACAAGATCATTAGAATTAACAAGCTTCAAGATGAAAACATATTAAAACTCTTTGAAAGACAAATAGCAGAAAAATACAAGAAATTAAACCCAGAAACAAGATCAGTAGAAGAAGAGTGGACACAATTTAAAACCTCAGTAATGAACACAGCTAAAGCAATATGTGGTACTAAACAACGTGGTAAAGCGGGGAAAAAGAGCACCACGTGGTGGAGTGAAACTATAAGACAAGGCGTGAAAGAGAAAAAGAAACTATACAAAGACTGGAAACATAACAAAGAACAAGAAACATATGAAAAATATGCATTAGCATGAAAAAAAGTAAAACAACTGATTAAAGAAGCTAAAAGTAAATCATGGTCTGATTTTGGCAAGAACTTGAATAAGGATTACAAAACAGCTACAAAACGCTTCTACAAAACAATCAAAGTTATGAGAACCAGAACAGAAAATCACGATCCTACAGAACTAATAAATGACAGAGAAGGTAATCCCATTTAAAATAAGCAAAGAGCATTAAAAAGATGGAAAGAATACTTTTCTGAGTTACTAAATACAACACCAAGCAATAATACAGCAAAAGAAACCATAAAGAGTTGTAATGAACAAGAGCCAAATATTCTCATAGAGGAAATTGCAGAGGTCATAAAAAAGGCAAAAAATAACAAAGCTCCAGGGATAGATAACATACCACTAGAAATTATAAGAGCAGCAGGAGAAACAGGATTATATTGGCTACACAGAATTTTTAACACGGCGTGGAGGCAACAGAAGACACCAACAGACTGGAGAAAAGCTATCATAGTGCCAATATGGAAAAGGAAAGGCAGCAAAAGAGACTGTAACCAGTACAGGGGAATTTCCTTGTTAAGCCATGCAGGAAAACTATATGCAAAAATAGTAAAGACTGAGACCTGTAATAGAACAACAACTTAGCAATACACAAATGGGTTTTAGAAGAAACAGAGGATGTACTGATGCAATATTTATTCTGAAACAGTTGGCAGAGAAGTCAAAAGAATACAACCAAAATTTATACATATCCTTCATAGATCAAGAGAAAGCATTTGACCAAGTAAACAGAGAAAAACTATGGGAAACATAAAAAATTTATGAAGTATGCCAACATTTAATTAACGTTTGTAGAAGTCTCTATAACAACAGCAGTTGCACTATAAGAACAGCTGCAGGCTACACAGAGGACTTTGTGATTAGCACAGGAGTAAAGCAGGGATGTGTATTATCCCCACTACTTTTTATTACATACATGGACCATATAAACAAAACAGCAAATTCTAATGAAGCAAATGAACTGCTTTTTGCAGAAACCAGGTTTTATTCCACAACAGCATTAAAAACCTGCAAGACCACCTAAACACAATAGACACAGCAGGCAAGCAATTTGGAATGAAAATCAACATAGACAAAACAGAAGTAATGAATATTGCAAGAGAAAAGGAGAACATCAACATACAGATAAATAATAAACAACTAAAACAAGTAGATGAATTCAAATATCTGGGCAGCACATTGAGATATGACAACAAACAAGAAGCAGAAATAAACGCAAGATGTAATAAGGCCTGTCAGATCATTGGTCAATTAACACCTTTAATAAGAAACAAAGATATTACACTAGAAACAAAGAAAGTGCTTTTCAACACCATTTTCTTACCAACATTGTGTTATCAGTGTCAAACTTGGACATTAGATTCTAGAACAATACATAAGATTAACACCACTGAAATGAAATGTGTGAGAAGTATGATTAGAGTTAGCTTGAGAGACAAAATCAGGAATGAAACACTAAGGAAACAATTAGGGATCAAACCAACAATAGAATACATACAGAAACAACAAGTTAAATGGTACGGCCACATAACCAGACAGAAAGAGCAAAGTATTATCCAAAAAACACTTAACAAACGATACGAAAACAGGAGACCTATTGGACGCCCTCGTAAAAGGTGGATAGATAGTGTATTATAGACACTTGGAAATATAACAGCAGAGGAGGCAAATAGAAGGGCAAAAGACCGTACACTCACTCTCCCCTCAACACCGAAAGGTACACGAGGACAGAAAGAAGAAGAAGAAGAATTGTTTGTTTATTGTCCATGTTTCTGAGCCACATATTAATATAGAATAGATGAAGCATTTTATAATTCTCATTATCAGCATGTTTGTAATTTGTTTGGATGTTAATATTTTCCTCATGTTATTGCAAGTATTTTTAGCCATTCCTATTCTTCTTGTAACTTCAGTTTCACATCTGCCATCATTTGTGATTATGTGTCTGATATATTGATAATGTTCTACTTGTTGTAATTTCTCTCCATGTATATTTATGTTTAGCACCTGTTCTTCTATGACTTTTTTGATTATCATGGTTTTGTTTTTTGGATGTTTATATCCGCCGAAGATGGATGTGTTGGGCCATTGGCGCAAATAAAACGGCAACACAATGCATTTCCATTCTCTGGACTACATCCAACTGGAAATCTTTTAGGACCATTGTCCTGTTACAAGAGAAATCCAGGGGGAATTTGAGAATGAACGCTGAAGAAGAAGAAGGATGTTTATATATGGATGATTATTACATTCTGATAGCTATTCTGATCAGCTATTATTTAAACTTTGGATATTTTATGATTTGTAGCTGTTTCCTCTGATATCAAACTTTAATCTTCCTTTTATGATATAGGCCTACATTTATGCAATCACAATTTTTGATGTGTATTTGTTTAATTTTCTTTTGTAGTGCTCTTATTGTTTCAAATCTAACTTATTTCAAATCTTACCAGTACTCCTTTATTTGTGTGTACATATATCTAGTTTATTCTTCTGTACATTCAATTGATGGTCACTGTTATTAGTGAGCCACTACGGCTCACTCTAACCCTGTTAAGCCTGATATTCATTGATCTATACTGACACTGATCTACATTGCAAACCTATATACTTCAGTAATGTGGTAACCAGCATAAAGATAAAATACAGAAAGGATGGCAAAACTATGCTGCAAGACATGACAGATTTTAAGATACTCTTAAGATATTACTGATATACTTAAATGTAGAAATAGGTTCATGGGTAATTTTTATATAGGACAGGCTGCATGACTGATGGCCAGTGTATTTGCTGTATAGAGCTTCAGATATGTTGCTGCTAAATAAAAATGTGCTGAAGGCTCCTCAAACACATGTCAATCAATACAAGGTAACTGCGTGAAACGTAACAACAATAAGACTTACGTATTACGTAGAAAGTATCAGTACATAAAAACGTAAATATATGTGAAAATATATTTCTCTAGAAAATTGTCTCATTTTTGAATTGGGTACACTCAAGCCTTTTAGACTCAATTCCGACCACTCTTATGTCTAGTAGTGGGTTGGTGTGGTCTTTGTCTTTATTCTTTTTTGTTCCGTCATTTACTCCTCTTTTTGTTCATTTTTTTCCAGATATATTTAAGTTTTTTATGTATTTCCTGACCTGGCATCACATTTCCGTTGGATACGTTTGTTTGTTGTGATAATTTTTCCATTCGTTGTCTTTTGATGTTTTGTTTGTGTCTTGATAAAGACCTTTTGGTTGAAACGTTGAATGATTTGTGTATTGTAATTTGTATGATTTCTTGTGTGCGCATCATTACCTACTAGTTTTAGTTATAGTCTATCATGTCTCATTGAAGCGATATATAAACCTGTGTTTGACCTAAGTCTAATTCAAACACATGTTCAGAGTGTGGAAGATTATAAGATGTGAATAGGACTCATTATACACATCTGGACACACCAAAATCATCAATTTCTGCATGCTATGGAAAACTAAGACGAACTGCTGCTTAACAAAAATGTGCTAAAAGAAATTGAAGAACTGTTTAATGATTGACAGACTCCTCCAACATATATTCAAAGTGTAGAAGGAAATACTAGACACAAATAATGACCTATTAGCCATATATGGACACACCACAATTATCAACCTCACTATCCAGTTTGGACACAAGTGGTCATCATATATTCTGACAAAGAATAAACTTATCCTATCTCAATTGTATTCTTTAAAGTACTTGTTTATTGTTCATGTTTCTATACATAATGATAATATTGAAAATATTAAGTACTTAAATTTTATTGTAAATCATTTAGATTATTACCAGACTGCAAGATTATCTATCTATCTACATATCTATCTGTTCATCTTTAAACTCTGTGTGGAAAAATTATTTTTCATGTGTTTTAATTAGTCTTTTCGGTTGTATTTTTCTTGCTTTTTCTAAACTGAATAAATGATTGAATGGATCTCATGTTTGTAGCCAACTGTCACATCAGCTCATTACATGACTTGTGAGTTTTGTCTGCTAAATATCTCACTAATTTCCATTTGCTTAGTGAATTGTAGAAATATGAATGACAATAAATTAAAACTGCTTATTGAAATAAAAAATGTGTGTGTTATAGATGAAAGTATGTTTACAAAGTGAAAATATTTTGTTGGTTGTGTGTTTGCACTGTAGTGGGTCTTTGGTGTGATTTATCAAGAGACAGATGAACAGTTTATGCTTCCTGTACCAGACAGATCAGCTGCCACTTTGCTACCTATTATAAATGAACACATTTCCCAGAAAGTACTGTGATATTGGATAAATGAAGAGTAATATCATGCAGTCAGCATAAGACACAAAACTGAAACATTCACTACACTTTATGGATCCGGAATCTGAGCACATATCCATCACAAGATATTTGAGTCTGCAAAGGAATGTGGCAGTACACATCGACATATGTTACAATGTTATATGTGTGAATGAATATATAGCAATATGTTGGGCGTCACAGAAGAGTATTCAAATTTATCCGCACACTCTATCACTGTATTATCTATTATATATTTTAGTTGTTGTGGTGTTATAGTCCAATTTATCTGTTGAGAAAATTGAGACACAATATTCCCGTAGGTTGCGATTATTTTTGGGAAAGAAACTACTTCTAATCAAACACAGCAGAGAGAACACATTCATTCTCGTCGGTTATTTTGGTGCAACATACAGATGTGAAACAGTAAAAAAGCAGCAAAGAAGATCAACACCTTTGAGATGAAATGCTACATAAAGATACTTAGAATCTCATGTAAGGGAAAAAGGAGAAACTCAGACATTATAAACACATTGAAGGTGGCAGAATGTTGGTTATTAAAAACAATAGCAAAAAGAAAACTACACCTGTTTGGACATATATATAGACATGACTGTTTAGAAAGACAAATTATGGAGGACATATCACCTGGGAGGAGAACGGTGCAGACCAGGAAGAAGATAGCCTGACAACATTAAAGATAACATGGAATACATCATTAGAAGATGCAAGCAGCATGCCACAAAACAGAGATAAATTTGGGGAGTTCATTGAGAAGTCAACATTCTGGAAAAATATGTCACATGACACATATCACAGAAGAAAACGAACAGAGGTCCTAACAACACTTCATATGAAAAAAGAACTATTAAAAGAAATAAAGATCAAATAAATAAAGTATTTATTGTGTTATATTTGAGATCGCTTCAAAACAGTTGATGTTTGGCCTCTATATAAAACAACGTGGCCTACTGTATAGTCTACTGTGGAAACTAACTAACTCCTAAGAATTCATCATCCGAATCACAATCCATAATAATTTTACTGAAAATACGATGAACAAAAGTCTATAAAACCCGATTCACTATCATGGCACCATATCAGTGTGTAAATGTAGACAGATGTTGTGGATTTCGATATTGCAATGACATGATATTCATCACCACTAAATGCGCAGGAAAAGAAAGTCAAATGGAATAGCTAGCCAGATTTGTCTGATCTGGTAACCAAAATATAAAAAATTTGGCTTTTAAAAATTGATTACAGGGTGCCTAGCAACGGGGCTTGTACACTCGACTGCCGCTGTCTAATAATAGTAAAATATTGTCGAATGTAGTAAGCCGAAGTGTGCTTACGGTTAAGATAAAATAATGACATTTATTATTTCCAAATCTACGCTATGGAGTCGGAACATTAGGCAGAATACATTACTATTAAGAGTTTGTGAACCACTTCTAGAAAATATGCTGGTGGTATAAACTTTATTTGTGAGACGGTTCACATAATTGCAATGATAAGCAATTATATATGAGAGGTTAGAGCAGGGGTCGGGAACCTTTTTGTCTGAGAGAGCCATGTACACCACATATTTTAACAAGTAATTCTGCGAGAGCCATAAATTATGTTTAAAACTAAAAATTCAAGTAACTGTGTGCATTTTGTGTAATATCAACACTAAAAGTACAATAATTATGTCTCTGAATTCTTTTTAATAACATTATTATGCTGTTGCTAATCAATAATGAGCATTTCGTACCATTAATGCAACTTCTGATGCTGAGCTGCAGTAGACTTTAGCTCATTTGTAGAATGAAATATTGATATGCAATTAATAATCAAAGGAGTCTAAAGAAACATTTATTTTATAATCGAACATTTGTCGCAAGGCAGATGCAGCCATCAATAGAGAGCCACATCTGGCTCGCGAGCCATGGGTTCCCAACCCCTGAGTTAGAGATTTTAGAAGAGATTATTATGATATAGTGTATTTAAATTAAAATTGGATCAATGTACACAGTAATGAACAAGAATACAATCAGCTCTGATGGGACAACTAAGAGACTTAACCAAGCAGTAAAGGGTAGCACCTAATAATTACACATGAAGAAACCAGCCATCATGATCTTCTAAATAATACGGAACTCATATTTGTTTCAAAATCCACAGATAATAGGGAATATTATACAGTGATGAATGACAAGATATTTCAGAATTGGATTGTGAATCATGTACTTTCTTCATTGGAAAGAACATGTTTGATAATGGACAATGCCTCATATCACAACACTATGGTATCAAAAGATAAAGTTCCTAATTCATCAAGTACTAAAGACGTAATAAAGATTAGGCTGACCAAAAACAACATTCCATTCAATGAAATGTCTCTGAAACCTGAATTACTTGGAATTGTGAAAAAAACAAAGCATGCAAAGATATTTTATATAGACAATAATCAATCCAGGAATATGGTCACAGATGTTTAAGACTACCACCTCACCATTCTCACTTAAACCCAATAGAATTAGTTTGGGCTGAAAATTAAGGAACAGGTAGCCAACAGACAACAATGTATAAATTAAAAGATGTTGAAATACTTACATATATAAGTATTATCTAATAAATCTCTAATACAGCTAGGGATTATTGAAAGAAATTTGAGAACCATGTGTTACAAGAGAAAGAGAAATATTGGAAGAATGATGGTTTGTCCTTCGTTCAGCTGAAATTGGTTATCAATTTCTCTTAATCATTCTTATCAATATTTACGAACCGCAAAGTAGTGATACCTATAAAAATAATTAAGTAAATGAAGGCCAAGTATGGTAGTCCACTAAATGTCAAGGACAAACAATGTCACAAGTATTTCGTATACAGAAATTTAAGAAATCATCTTCAGCAGGTAAATTCAAACATGGTGGACACATTATAGTAATAGTAGACACGCCTATATCTAATTAACTCACAGAATTTGTGCCTGACTTGATAAAATTTATTTCCTCAACACACAATAATTAATATACCAACAAAGGTCAAAAGATTTCATTCGTCTATGAAAACTGGACAAAATGCACCAAATATAAAGTACATATTTATTGGGCCTAACCAAATATAACATCATATGCAAAAAATAGCATTAATATGTTAGACGGTTAATCAGAAAATTACATTTGTTTGAGTGCAAAACTAGTGAAATGTGCTATTCCAGATATTTCAAAAGAATAAATAAAAAGTAATACTGCTGTGAAACTGAATAACATCATCTTATCGTAATATAAAAATAATATAATATAAAAATATCACATATCATAAGTACTATATTTCAAAATGAGTGTAAAATGTATAAAGATATAATTCTGGGTCTGTGGACATTGCCTCTATTTTTGCTCATAGTGGTAGACCTGTAAACAGGCTTCTTCACTGATAGTTAAGTGAGTATGATCCTAAAAATGCTGTGCTGAAAATAAACATGATAAAACTTGAACTGTAAACTTCAATACAAAGCAATAAAATGCCCCCTTTTAGGATGAATACAGATAATATCTGCAAGAATGTGAAAACTATAAAACATTAACACACAATTACAGTCCACATACTTTCTTCCTCAATGTCAGTAGCACCATCATCAAGGATTTCATTGGGTTGAAAATATCTTTTTGTGTGCTTCTTTAGTGACTGTTTTTTTTTTCCTTGCTTTGTTGCGCTAACTACTTGCGGAGGATCTACAGAAGATCCATATTCTGGATCATATAATTCATTTGGTGGTATCTGTATACTCAACACTGCCTTTCTGTTGCAATATTTTCTTTTAGAAGTACCTTTGTCATCTTGTGTCTTTTTTAAAGGATTACCATCTGCAAATATATATATAGGCCTATATATATATATATATACAAACATTTACAATATAGACCTACATGTAGTTATTTACATT
The DNA here is from genome assembly GCA_034231615.1 of Meghimatium bilineatum. NCBI lineage: Eukaryota > Metazoa > Mollusca > Gastropoda > Stylommatophora > Philomycidae > Meghimatium > Meghimatium bilineatum. Next base: position 36,416,477 of record CM067322.1, read on the forward strand.
TAGCTCTAATCTAATATACAAAGTCTTCTTCTTATGGTCCATGTCGTGTGGTTTTGGTTATCGTGTCTTTCCATAGCTTCCTATTTCATTTACTGTTGATCATTTCCAATACAAATGTTCTCCCCACAATGCTATGTTGTCAAGCATCTTTTCTCTCTTCTTTCCCTACTCTTCTCAATCTTCATTTGCCTGTTGTTTCAATGTGTTCCATCTTTTATCTTCTCAAGTGTCCAATAAATGTGGACTGTCTCTTTCTGATGTGGGAAAGCAGCTCTTTTTTTAATTAACTTTTTTCAAGATATCTTCATTACACTTTTTATCTGTCTATGGTGTTTTTAACCTTCTATAAAACCACATTTCTGCTGCCTCAATAAAAATTTTCCCTGTCTGCTGAGTGTCCAAGATTCACTTACATGCATTAGAATTGGTTTTATATAACTCCTATGAACTCTCTTTCTTACCTCAATTGGCAGAGATATATTACACAGGATGATCTTCATCTTGTGAAATGTTGCCTTTGCCTGGGAAATTATACATTTCTTCTTCTTCAGCGTTCATTCTCAAACTCCCACTGGATTTCTCTTGTAACAGGACAATGATCCTACAAGATTTCCAGTTGAATGTAGTCCAGAGAATGGAAATGCGTTGTGTTGCCGTTTTATTTGCGCCAATGGCCCGACACATCCGTCTTCGGTGGAAATTATACATTTGACTCCATGAATATATCTTCCATCTCATATTATTAATGTACCTAAATATTTGAATATGTTGACTTGTTTCAGAATGATCCCATTTACTTTGACGTTGCATTCTGGAGGACATTTATTCTTTGATATGTCTATTACCATTACTTCAGTTTTTCTGCTATTTAGATTAAGCCCTTTGTTTTGACTTTCTTTTGCAATAATATTCATCATTTCTTGTAATTATTTTATTCACAGATATCAAAAGTGTATCATCAACATATCATATGTTTTTATAGTATGCCCTCCAACTGATATTCATGGCATATCTTGTGTGAATCTCATTTTTTTTTCACTGTATACATTGAACAGATCGGGTGACAGCACAACTTTGTCTAACCCACTGTTTGATGTGTCGAAATGTTGAAATGCTCCCGTTTGGTTATTGATTCTTATGTCTGCTCTTTGTTGCCATCATATTTCTTATTATTTTCAGATCTTTACCATCAATGATTAAATTCGCAGACATTCTAATTATTTCTTTATGTTTCACCGTATCAAATGCCTTAGTATGACCAATAAAGCTTTGATATATTTTGATTTTATTTATTTTGATTTTATTTATAACCAATAATATTTTGATTTCTCGTTGTTCTGTTTGTTTGTTAATATTTATTAATATCTGTCCACCACCCTCGTTTTATAAGTGGAACGCCATGACATGTACAGGAATAATTTTTTATTATACCTCCTAAAGAAAAAAATTATGTCTTAACTGTGGATTGAATCTGGGACCACATGGGTCTGAGAACGACATTCTAGCCACAAGGCCATGAGCTCCACGACAGCTCCATAGACAGTTATTAATAAAGGTAAATCAAGTATAGAGGCCTAATAATGTAGAGTTCTAATCTATCTATATATCTATGAGCCTGTAACGTATCAGGGTCATAGGGGTACCACATTGGAGGCTTCAGCACATAGAGTACTCCAATGATTTCTATCTTCAACGATGTAGAGGAGTGAAGAAAAATCTTGTCCTGTCTATTCCTTGATGTTGTCTGTCCATGTCTTTATTTGACTTCCTCTGCTTCTCTCTCCTTCAATGATTCCCTGCAGTACTGTTTTTTTACAAGGAATCATGTCTGCATACATGTCCGAACCATGCTAGTTTTCATCATTTCACTATTGAAAGCAATGGTTCTTGAACACCTGCATACATCTCTATTTTATTTCTTGTGTACAAATTTGTCTTATATGAATTTAAAATTCATTAAAATTTAAAATTAATTTTAAATTTGTCATACTATATGAAATTCGTATAATTCTATATCATCTGATAGAGTTCTAATCACCAACTATATCTAATATATTTAATATTTTGGGAAAATGGGTCCCGCATGGACAATTATGATAGCCCATGACTCAAAAAAAAGGAGAGAACAAAAAAGGACATTCAATACTGAAACACTGCCTACTTCACGAAGTTGTATCTACAGCAGTGTATACACTAGTGATTATAAAGATTACCAGCATCATATTGTTCCATTGAAGTTTTATCATCTTTGGGAGTGTCTGACTCTATGGCATCCTCATTGGTGACATTTTTCTCTGTGTTTTCTTTGCTTGAATCTGAGGGAATTTTTGAAAACAAATTGACATATGGCATACATTTAGGACATGCCAGAATAGGACATTTAGTTCTTCTTCTGCATTCATTCTCATTCTTTTTCAGATGGTGATTATTTTCAATTTTTGGTGCTCCTTCACTCCTTTGTTGACAACTGGCAAGAATTGACGGACTGCTTATAATTTAACAGCCCCTAACACATAAGTAATGTTTTATATATACTCTGTTCATTCTAAGAATGAAGTGGGTCAGTGTTTCTGATTAGTTGTTGGATGCCAAACGCATAATGGAATGTTAAGTTTGCAATAATATAGTTCATTAGATCATACTATAATTCTTAACATAAATCTATTATTGCAAAGGGAAACGTGTCTATCACAATAGTAATGTAGGTTTTAAAATAAATATTCATATAATATATCTTGAACAGTCCATGATAAATTAATATACCTGGTGTTACATTGGGGGCAACCATTATAGTTCCTTACACAATGTTAGAAGTTATGAAATATTGTTTTTAAATGTCATATCTATCTATCTATCTGCCTGCCTCCCCACCTACCTACCTATCTATCTATCTATATGCTGTGGCCCTTGTTTGCCGGGCCATCTACTGGAAAGCTTTTTCAGGTCCCCTTCACCCTGTAATTTGATAACATACTTTATGATCAATCACATATCTATAAATGTCTTTGTGTTTGTAACCATGCATGTTTATGTATGTATGTTTGTATATGCTTGTGTATATAGTTGTATAGTTGAGGAGCATGTTAGCCTAGTTGATAGTGAGCTTGCTTGCTACCACTGGGTTACAGCGTGCCAGATTCGAAACCACGTCCGGATTAATAAAAATTATGGGTTGTGATTTCTTGCTTGACACGACCACTCCTCCAGTCGACTCAGTTGTAAAATGAAAACCTAAGGGTTCAGGGGAGTTAAAGACAGCAAAGAAGGAAACTGGCCACCCCACTTAATAGTTGCTCCGGTTTAGTACATGAAGAGTTATCTTCATCCCCGACAGCAGGATGCTGTCATGGGACCCTACCTTATATAGTAAACATAATTGAAGTGGACCATTAGCTTAATCAGGTTTGTCACTCATGACTCCTTTTCTTGTAGTATTCCTCTCTTCCTCCCATCCCTAACCACTTACCGTTTCTATTTCTGTTTATTGACAGTTCATTATCTCCATCGATGATAAACACCTTAAACAGGTAAACAAGTTCACCTACTTAGGAAGCCTTATATCGAGGGAAGGGAAAACCAGTAAAGAGATACAAAATAGATGCAACAAAACATACCAGATCCTAGGACAGATGACATGTATTTTCAAGAACAAAAATGTAAACATAGACACTAAAGTTGCATTATACAAGACTATTATTATTCTATCACTATGCTACCAGTGCCAAACCTGGACAATGACAGCACAAGACAAAAGAAAAATAGTGACAGCAGAAATGACATGTCTAAGAAGAATACTCAGAGTGTCATTAAGAGATAGAATTAGAAACGATAACATCAGAAAGACAACAGATCAAGTGGTTTTCACACGCTTCTAGACTACCGACAGATAGCATGCCACAAATAGCCATGACGCATAGATATAACGGTTATAAAGCCAGAGGCAGACCATGTAAAAGATGGATCACAGAAATCAAAGAAGCCACAGGAACAAGCTTACAAACAGCACACAAAAAAGGCTATCTCTTCCACCCCTGATGCCGCAAGGCAAACAAGGGCCACAGCATATAGATAGATTGACAGTTCATTAGTGTGCGCTCTTGTAACAAACACTAACTTTGCTTTAGACTAAACATGATCATGAATTCATCTTTTCACATTCCTGATGTCAAATACTCTAATAACCCTAATATCACAGGTTTAGAACAAAATTATGTCAGTCAAACTTCGTAGAGAGGCACAAAATCTTTTCCTCAGTGCAAAGACAAAAAGAATGCATATCAGCAGAAATGCTCACACCTACAATAATCATTGACAAAGAACAACTAAAAACTGTCAACAACTTTGAATATCTCAGGTCAACCATCAACACCACAGAACATTGCTCTGAAGAGATCAGAAAGAGATTAGCAAAGGCCCAACAAAAAACATCACAGATGAAAAATCTCTGGCAATGGGCAAACGGAAAAATAATGTTACAACTATTAAGAAGCTACACTGGTATATCTTTCCAGTGGCAACATATGGTTGTGAGACGTGGACAATTACATCTGCAATAGAAAAGAAAGTATCAGGATTCAAAATAAAATGTTATAGAAAGGTCCTAAGAATATCATGAACAAAAAGGTAGTCCAACATAGATGTCCACAAAAACCCGGACACAAGAAGAAGATTTGCTTCTCAAAGCTATCAAAAATGCAAGCTAATATATTTCTGACATATAAAGAGACACAATGATTTAGAAAGATTAATCATGAGGGAAAAGTTCAAAGAAAGAGAACAAGAGGCAGACCAAGACGATGGACACATGACATCAAAGACCTTCTGAACATGACACTAGAAGAATCTGGGCATCTTGCACAGAACCGAAAGGCTTACAGAATGGCAGTAAGGACACGTCATATAGATAGATCGTGTCTCAGAGATGTAAGTGACCACTTGTTTAACTGCCTATGTAATCAGTGTAAATTGTTTGAAATGGCAGATATTTTTTAGGAATATTTTTATGCAGAACTACTAGACCTAGCTGATAATGTTAGTCATAATGTCATGTTTCATTTATTTTCACATCTATGTTATGAACATGTTCATTTGGTTAAGAAATTACATCAGAAATAGAATATGCCTAGGCATTTCCATTTAGCGACATCCATCAAATAAATATATCAAAGTCAGGGGATCATTAGGCCTAGCTGATATTAATCAGATCGACGTGTTTCCGTTTTATTTCACAGACAATATTATGAACACATTAGTTTTTTTAATAAAATGATATAAATTCAGAAAGAACACTCAACCAACACAGAACAGATCATTACATTCAGTAGCCATTCTTTTATTTCCATAAAAAACAATTATACAAAATGTTACAAAAACAAAAATGTATAAATAACCAAAATGTCAGAGGATGTCCAACAAAGTATGGAGTGCCGCTGTAACAAACAAATAAGCGATAAATTCTATATTAAGTACATATGTTACTGTAATCTATACTAACTATTGAAAATAAAGACAACCTAAAAAATAAACAATAACAAGGACTTTTTTCATGTTGCAGTCCAAACGGGACCTTTCAAGAAATGAATACAAACGGAAAAAACACAAACTTGTAAAATTATTTTGGTACATTATGATCTAATGTCTCCACACACATTCCAACATTTTAATATTATTCTTGATTGTATACAGCTTCTGTGACAAGGAGATTTTAAAAAAATGAAGTGTCTACTACCGATCATTCGATCTGCATGCAATGCAATGAGAGTCCCCCCACCAAGAGTCTTCTTTACGCATGTGGTTGCATCTGTGGGTCTCACCAATGGCCCACTAGACATACCATCCATGCAACAGAAAACCTTAGTGGATGACATGCCGTTATATTGTGGTTATCTTCTTATAGAAGCTTCATGGCATGTCATCTATACAGTTATGATTTTGTTTTGTTGTTGAAATGTTTTTCATGTTTGCCTGAATATATATGTATGCACGCTCTGTGGTTGGGAGGGAGCCAGAGATGTACTGTGCAGCACTAAGGAGGAGGAAACTGACATCACTGTTTTTCCTATGGCTGAGGCCCATCATAGAGGCACAGTGACTCAGGATGTGACAATCATTTTGACTTGAACATTTGGTTGCATGCCTGGAGCTATAGAGAAGTTCGGCATAACCAGTAGTCAATTGGTGGTGGGGAATGAGCACAGTGAACCCTATCTTGGCTACAGTGACTAGGCGCAGTGCATAGGTTGAAACCTACCTTCCTGGAGGTGTGATAGTTATTCTCTGGTTCTGTCCAGGGGTGGGCCGAAAATCCACAGACTTCCCAGCAATATAATGCCATCTAATGGCATTAGGTCAAAGGGCATGAGCCCATGGACCGCTGGATCAGCAACCAACCAACCAACCAACCAACCAAGGGTCTTCCAGGGGTGGGGGGACCTCTAGGTGAATTGCATGCAGATCTATGGATGCTGTGGCACCTTTAGCAAAAGTTTGTCTTGTTAAATGATGTAATGTGTGTTTCATTAGAAGCGTGGACACATTATCCCATAAAGCACTATTATTTTTATGCACAGATATGTTTTTACCAAGACTTCATTTACTTCCTTTTCATGTATGGAAATGTCTTGGTAAAATCATCTCCATTCATAAAAATAATTTAATAAGTTTGTGTTTATTGCATTTGTATTTGTTTTTTAAAGGTCCGGTTTGGACCGCAATGTGGAAAAAATCCGTTATTGTTTTTATTTTTCACATTGTGTTTTTTTCTTTTTAAAGTTATAGATTACAGTTATAGAGTATAGATTACAGTAACATTATTACTTACCATAGTATTTGTCGCTTAAAAACAAAAAAGTTATTGTGTTTTCTAACTACCTTCCATAAATGATGCATAGTCAAAATAGATTGCAGTGGTAGATGGAAATAACACAATTTTAATGCAAAGTGCAAAAGTTAAAAAGCTGACCAAAATGAAATAAACATGAGCACATAATTATATTTTTCTATATACCAATCTCTTTCTTATCACTTTCTTGTTCACTTACCAATCTCTTTCTTATCACTTTCTTGTTCACTTACCAATCTCTTTCTTATCACTTTCTTGTTCACTTACCAATCTCTTTCTTATCACTTTCTTGTTCACTTACCAATCTCTTTCTTATCACTTTCTTGTTCACTTACCAATCTCTTTCTTATCACTTTCTTGTTCACTTACCAATCTCTTTCTTATCACTTTCTTGTTCACTTACCAATCTCTTTCTTATCACTTTCTTGTTCACTTACCAATCTCTTTCTTATCACTTTCTTGTTCACTTACCAATCTCTTTCTTATCACTTTCTTGTGCACTTACCAATCTCTTTCTTATCACTTTCTTGTTCACTTACCAATCTCTTTCTTATCACTTTCTTGTTCACTTACCAATCTCTTTCTTATCACTTTCTTGTTCACTTACCAATCTCTTTCTTATCACTTTCTTGTTCACTTACCAATCTCTTTCTTATCACTTTCTTGCTCAGTCTCAGCCATTGTGATCTGCCACATCATGGTTGCTGAAAGTGTAAAATATGTCCTCTCTTATTTCACTGATTGAAATTCTTCTTCTTCTTCTGCGTTCATTCTCAAACTCCTGCAGATTAGCAGGATGTTGTCCGGAGAACGGAATGCGTTTTGTCATGGTTTACAGCATTGCTGCAATATCTGAGCCTTTCGGTCTGACACATCTGACTTCAGCATGGCTTTGGGTGACTGACCCTATATGGGATGGGACAACCAACTCCATCCCATAACCTCCTTAGTCGCCTTTTACGACATGCATGGAAGGTAAATAGTGTTGCTATTCTTTGCTTCCCTTTTGGGCCCGGCAACACACGGGCGGAAATAATTCATATGAAATGAGAGGACCAGAAGAATTTAGTCTGTATGTGATCATAATTATTTTACCGTGCTACCCAAGTCCAAAATGGAAAAATGTATAACACAGTGACCTATCTTGCATGTTGTAAGAGATGACTAAGGAGGGTTAAGTGTGGAAGTAATTGTACCTCATTCTGTAGAAGTCCTAGGTAAAATTAACATTAAAAATGACGATGTGGGTTGAAAAGAACAAATACTGCAGCTGTGCTGTCAACTAGCAGTACAACCGCTGAAGCCGGATGTGTCAGGCCATTGGCACAAATAAAACTGAGATACACTGCATTTAAATTCTCTGGACTACTTTTTTTCAGAAAATCTAGTAGTAAAATCACCAGCTACAAAATAGATCTGATGGAAGTTTGAAAACAATCATGTTTTTTTTACCTGTTTCATTGTTAGAAGCAATTCACAAGATCCTTTTTTATCATTACTCAAACATTAAACATAGTTAAAATGTTTCAAAATATATGCTTTATTTCAGTGGTTATCAAAATATGCATCATGAGACATTTCCAAGGACTTCACATCCTAAATAGTATAAGAAATACTTACAAGAATAAATAAGTGCTGGAAAAATGGGCTCCTCTCTGGCCCGGGCAGTCTCAACCAACATATTTAATGGTCCTTTGGGACAGAGAACAGCAACTAGATCTAAAATATAAGATTATATAATATCTTTTTAATTGGTAACCTTACATGAGATTGAGGTTGATAGGACGTACAATAAGACAATAAACAGAAAGCATTGTAAGACAGGAATTGTTCTCGATTTTACAGGTAAAGAGAAAAAGAGGATTAAGAAATACCTGAAGAAAATAGATACAGATGCAAAAGAAAGTATGGGTATAAAAGGAACTGGAAGCAGTTGTTAAAGATAGGACAATAAGTTTTTGCTGAGGATCCTATGCTCTAAAGGAAGTTAAATGAATAGATAGAAACTTCTACACATTGAGAATATCAATCAATCAACCAATAAACCCATAACCCTTCAGTGTCGTAGGGGTACCACATTGGATGCTTCAGCACACAGAGTCCTCCAGCGAATTCTATCCTCAGCGATGCGGATGAGTGTGGAAATATCTAGCCCTGTCCATGTCTTTATTTGTCCTCCTCTGCTTCTTCCACCCTCGACAGTTCCCTGCAGTATTGTTTTTGACAAGGAATCGTGCCTGCATACATGTCCGAACCATGTTAGTTTTCGTCGTTTCACTATTGAAAGCAATGGCTCCTGGACACCTGCACACATCTCTATTTTATTTCTTACGTACACATTGGTCTTATGTTCCCTATAGGAAATTCGTAGAATTCTTCTGTAGCATTTATACTCGAAAGCCTGTAATCTTCTCTCCATGTCCGCAGTGAGTGTCCAACTCTCACAACCATACAACACAACAGAAAGCACCAGCGACCTATACAGTTTGATTTTCACTCCAACACTGATGTTGTTTTTCCAAATCACAGCCTTGACAAGGACGCTAAAGCCATCTCCAACCTTATTTTTAGTTCTGCTTTGCATTTACCATCGCTGCATATACTGGATCCGAGGTATTTGAAGGTATTCACCTCTTCAAGCTTATGTCCATTCATCATGATATTAGCCTGGTTTTCTGTGTCTCTGCTGTTTACCAAGATTTTGCTCTTATCTGAATTGATTTCCATTCCGTACTTGCTGGTAACTTTTTCTAACTTTGATGTTAATTCTTGCAATGATTGTTCTGACCCAGCTATAAGATAAATATCATCAGTGAAACGCAAGTTGCAAATAGGGCGACCTCCGATCGATATAGACGTGTTGTAGTCATGTAATGTCTCTTGTATGATGTGCTCTAAGTATATGTTAAAAAGTACTGGGGACATTATGCATCCCTGTCGAACTCCCACAGTTGTTTTGAAGAACTCTTCAATTGTAAATATATAAACAACCAAAAGAACTCTCCATTGAGAATATAATTACAACCAAGTACAAAAATGATCAATCTCCAATAGCAGATGATGAATGAATGGTCATCTGTGGTCTAGTTGATAATGACATAGACAAAGGTAAAAATGGTCAAGTAAGTTTCACCACAGTTAGCTTTCAGATTGATGGTAAGAGTGCAGTATAGGCTGTGTTAATAAATACATTGCAATGTATGCCTGGCCTACTAGAGATATGGTTATGGATGTCCACCACTCTGCAGAATTGGTATAAAATATTTAACATATTAGTTACCATCGCTAAAGTCAGATGTGTTGTGCCATTGACACAAATAAAATGGCAACACGACGCATTCCCATTCTCTTAACTACATCCTGCTGTAGGAAATCTAGTAAGACCACTGTTTCTGCTACCTGAGAGATTCAGCATGAGTTTGAGAGAGCGAAAAAGTCACAAATATTGAAGGTTATGAGTACTAACTAAACATATTCTTTATTCTGTAGTGCCCAGTCCCACTTGTGTCATGTTAGACTGCAGAATAGTTACATCACCAATTGCAATTTCCATAATCAACAAGTGGTTGCTAAGAAACTTCATATTGTCCTCGCTATCCATCTCCAGCTTTAGAGATGCAACGCTATCCTATCCTCTGTCTAATTAGTTTTTTTCTCATTCACAGTTTAACATGTCAACAAAGCAAATCCGGTTTTCTTGATAAATGTTGCTGTATTTGAAAGCTCCTGAAGGCTCCCATACAGTTTTATGTGAATGTCTGTCTCTGTGGGCCAGTGCTCCTCTCTCAACTGGTTTAGTGTAATGCAATCTTTCAGGATATGTTCCATATGTGCTGACTGTTCAAATGGAGACAGAGGTGAACGGTTGATGGAACCAGTCTTAGTCAATTTAAGTGTCTGTTGAGTCATATCTTGATGATGCTGAAGATGATAACTTGCCCTCTCATTACAGTGAGACCACAATGTCTAATATAAAATTACATTGAAAGACCCTTTAATTGTAAAGAGCTTTAAATGTCATCAACTCATACAGATACAGTCATTATTGATCTATCAATGCTTGGCTCAAAGTTGAACAGGATAACTGCCCTAGTAAATGAAATAAGGCAGCAGCAATAGCCTCCAACTTTCATTATCATAATGGAAGTCAGGCATTATTTACTCTGTTTGGTGACAACCCAATAATGTCATTAAGCATAAGTACACAAACACACACATATGTACGTAGAAAGAGAAATAGAGAGAGAGACTTGGATCTATATAACATGGAAAATAGCATGTGGCCAAACAGTTAAATATAAGATGTGTTGCAAGAATCATAGAATTCAATATTTCCACTGTACATAAGTAGGAAGATTTAATAGATGAAAGCAGAGTTAACGGCAACAGGAGAAGAGGGTGCCCAAGACAACGATGATCATTGGTATAGCAGATTGCTTAAACATGTCTTTAGCTGCGGCAGGTTACTCGCCCAGAATCGTGAAGTGCTCAGAGAATCCATAAGGAAGACCACATTCTGGAAAGAATATGTCACATGATGATGACATAAGTAGGCCTATTTCATATATAGATCTAAACCTGACATCTTCTTTATTTTCCAAAATAGTTCTCATAAACAAGCACCCTTTCTAGACCCAGCTGTCACAGATGTTAGTTATCAATTTAATTGTTGACACATCACTATGCCAAGTTGATTTCTATATCTCTTTGAACAATCTTTCCCATTGTCATTTGAGCTTCAATCCATTGTCTTCACATTTTATGCTCAAATTAGTTATGACTGTTTGTCTAAAGTTTCATTTCTTTCTCAAATCTCAGCACATCCACAGTAATTTGTCATAAGATTCTGAGCATTCTCTATGAATCCAAATTTCTATGGAAGTCTAACTTGCTTATTGTCCAAGATTCACTTCCATATGTTAGAATTGGATCTATGTAATAAATTAGAACTCTTTTGTCTAGTGAGACTGAGTTAATGGCTGATGGAAACAGTTTCAACTGCAGAGCACAAACTCTGTAGTTCCAGCAAAGGCTCTTTGTGGTCTGAGTACAAATGATGTTGCATCCAATCTCCTCACTGGACAGACCAGAAAAACCCACAACCAACAACTGACTGGGACACTGAGCTTTTACACTTTTAGATGACTCACGGAATGGCAATCTTTCCATGTGGATTATTCATTTATGGGAATGCCCCTTGTGCAGTGCTGCAGGTTCCTAATCAAGAATCAAGTAGAACTCTTTTCCTCATCTCAGATGACAAGGATTTGTTACATAGGAAAATATATATAAAAACTTGTTACACTCACCCCAAATCACCAATACACCAAGAACTGTCCATGTAGTCCAATTTGGCAAGTGTTTAATGAACATAAGGGCAACAAGGGAACTAATCGCGATGAGATAGGCCTGCTGTAGAAGTAACGGCCCTTTCCAATGAATGGCAAATAGACCTCCTACTCCAAAATTCCACATTACGATGAAAACAGTAAAATAGTCCATGGGTATATTATAGACACGTAGAACCTGTCTAGAAGTAAGAACAATCAGATGCTAAAATGATAATCATACAATACTTCAGATATATTAATCCTACTATGAACATGGCTTATTGATTGTGAACAGACTTTAATTAACTCCAGATAAACACATGGGTGCACAGTCTCCCCCAGAATATGTAAAAAGTATGTAAGCTGATGGATACCATGGCTCACAGGTTAAAATTACTACTCAGTTTGTTATGCAGGTTATCAACCATGTTTCTGTCACATTTAAGCTCATTTTGTGAATATGGCATATTATGCACAATTTTTTAATAAAAATAATTCATTTAATAACATTCTGTTCATTGCTTCTAAATAAATATATAACATAATGCAGATAATTGTGCAGAAAACATAATACAGTAAACAACTACATATATAATTAATGAATTACTCAAGTCACTGAACTTTATTTGAATATAGATCACAGACCAATTCTCTCCCTACATCATCCTTATATTTCCTCTAAGATCTTTCCATGTGATGCCAGAATCACTGAGAATAAATGTCGTTTCTTGTAGTTCTGGTTCATCTTTATCTTTCCATGTGGATTGTTATCCAATGTCTGTCTTGTAATGCAGTTTACTGGTCATGTGACGTATTCTCTCCAGAACGTTGTCTTCCCAATGAACTCCCTGAACCCTTCCCTGTCTTATGCCATGCGGCTTGCATTTTTCAACAACGTATTCATGTTATCTTTAATGTTGTCAGACCATCGTCTTCTTGTCATCCTTTCTCCTTCTCCCAGGTGCTTTTTCCTCCATTATTTGTCTTTCTAAACAGTTGTCTTTATATGACCAAACAGGCGTAGTTTTCTTTTTGTTATTGGGTTTAGTAACCAACACTCTGGTATTTTCATGTGTTTATAATATCTTGAGTTTCTCTTTTTTTCCTTCATGATATTCTAAGTATCTTTCTGTAGCATTTCATATCAAAGGCTTTGATATTTTTTGTCGTTTTTACTTAGGTTCCATGTTTCACAGCCGTATGTTGCAACCAAAAAAATAAAAGTTCTTATCATCATTAGCAATTTCGTTTCTATTTTGTCGTTTTTCAAACGTGTTACAATATGCCATTGACAATCTCTTTCTTCTCTACCATGCAGTCTCCTGCACAGTTGATGTTTGCTCTTAAGCATCTGAATTTATCCACATACTCTATCTCAGTATTATCTATTCTGATTTTTGGTTGTTGTTGTATCTGTTGACATGATTTTTGTTTTTTGTGTATTTGTTCAATAGCATGCAAAAACCAAAACATAGTTGTATTTCACAGCAGTATAATTAGATCACTGATGACGTCTGCTTATTTTATTTATTTTATGCCTTTAATTGGCTGGTATATTTATACTTTCATTACGTCCAATGAAGTGTTGGAGAGAAAAAACAATAAACAAATAAGGCGTATTTCCCCTCATGAACTAGGACTGTATGTATTGTACAACATGGCACATTTTGTGACATTACATGCATTCACAAAACCTTCATAACTGTATTTTTTATAGAGAAATTTTAAAAATCTAGTTACATTTTTAAAGGGCAAAAAATAGTTTCATAGTATTATGGAGATATTCACGTTAGATTCAAAAGATTTTTTAAATCTAACAAGTAGTTTTGGAGTAAAAATTATTCCAACTGAGTAACATGAATTATGGAATGAACTAGCTCTAGTTTTCAGTATATACATTCACAATAATAGCAGCAGCACAGCAATAAGACAACTTAGATCTCATTCACATAAAGCAGATTAATCACAGCAAACATTTATAATGATTTCTCTTGTTATATTGTTGCATTTCACGTTTGATTCACTTGAGATTATAGTGTATGATATCAGGGTCAATAGAGGAGCAAATAATAGTAACACTATGACCTGCATGTAAGCTGTCATAAGATCCTGGGGAGGGCTTGATGCGAAATTGGATATGAAAATGCAATACAGTATGAACTTATACTGTAGAAGGTGAAACTGAACAAAAATGTCATGCCAAAGTTGTGTGTGTCTGGTCAAAAGCTGCAAACATTGCAGTAAGAAGTAAACCAAAACACATTAAATTTTTTTTACTATATCCAGTACAATACAAGAATCAATGGACAAATCACGTGACAACATACCAACTTTTTAATTGCATATGCTATTGCACATTGCTGGCGTAAAAAGATCAATCATATCAAACATTAGAGGCAGACAGTCAAGGTTTCTAGGGCATGTGCTGAGAAGAACACAGCTTGAACACTTAATAACCACTGGAAAGATCAAAGGGAGAAGAGATAGAGGTCGACAAAGAGAAAAGTTACTAGATGGGCTTATATTGTGGCCGGTAGAAGCTCACCAACCGAGCTTATTGACAACACAAGAGACAGAGAGTCGTGGAGAAACATGATCGCCTACGCCAGTCGGCATGGCACTTGATTGATTGATTGATTGATTGCACTATCTCAGAAACTTAAAAACTCGTAACTTAAAATACTGATCTAGCTATTTGCGCGCAATGAATTGGCAATCCACCTCCCACTCAGTGTGCAGCGCGCATGTCGAGTGGTCAGGGGTTCTCATTGCGCAACGTGTCAAATATTGGATGCGTCGGTATATGCGTCTTTATCTGAATTTTGTTCCGTTTAATTATGTTAGCTATTTGTTCTGTAGAAACCTGTCCACTGATTCTAGTATTGTACCCTATATCCTACTAATAAGAGTTTTAGAATTAATGATAATAATAATAATAATATGCATGTGGTAAAAAATGCTTTCATCACAATAAACAATAACACACAAATTAATATTGGAAAAAAAATGTAACTGGAACTCTGAATTACAAACATCAAGAATGTTAATAAAACAGTGATACTCACTCTAAATAAACATACGAGAACAAAAATAGTAGCATGAATGAAGACAGCATCAACCATCCACTGATAAGCTGCAACAGTTTAAAATCCTGTATGTAATTTATTAGGTCATTTTTGTTTAAAAGGTAAAAAGGTAGGTCCCATGGCAGCAACCTGCCATCGAGGATGAAGATAATTCTTCATGTACTAAGCCACAGCAACTATTAGATGGGATGGCCAGTGCCCTTCCTTGCTGTCTTTACCTCCCTTAACTCATGCGCCAGGTACCCATTTACAGCTGGGTCAATTGGAGGAGCGGTTGTGTCAGGCACAGAAAACACGACCCAGACAATTAATTTTTTTTTTCGGATCTGGTTTCAAACCTGGCACGCTGTAACCAGGTGATTGTAAGCAAGCTCACTATCAACTAGGCTACCGAGCTCCTCTATTTTGGTTTACAATCAAATAAAAGCAATAAAATAATGCAGGTGTACATGTTAGTGGACTGTTTGGGCTTCAAATGAAAACAATGTTTTCATCACCTTTTATACCAATCATTAATGTGTGCAGAAAAACACTCTCCCCAAGTTTCTTTTTTTGTTCATTCTGAGCATGTGTTGCACCTGCAACATCACAGATTTCATGAAATAATTTCCTTTTTTATCACTGTTTAGTGTCGTGGTTTACTTTTTGCCTGAGGTTGCTTGTGATGTAATATTTTGCATGCTCCAGGACCAATGCATAGGCCTATAATAATTTGGGTCCTACCTACTCTAAGGACCTACTGCGGAAGTAAACAATGTGATGTAATTTTGGAAAAGTTTTATAATGTAGGTCATAGAGTAGGGTAGGTGGGGACAAATATCTGCACTTTTAACTTTTATATGTATTCCGACAATCTAGACTTAACTACGGGACAACAAACTGTCATCAGCGTAGAGCTTATCCATCTTACATTAGTGAGGGTATTGACAACATAGGCCTATGATTATGTGTAGACAATAGAATGAGTAATTATGAACATATGTAAAAAATAATTTTTGCCCCATTTTATGTGAACATTACAAAACAATACAATTACCGGTATACTGAAAAAAATGTTACAATAGAGTGTAAGCTCCATTTTAAAGCTAATCATGTCTTTGTAATCTTGGATGATCATTATAATCATATTGTGTGTGTGGGGAATTGCATAATATTAATTCAGGGTTCTAAAGGTTAAATCTCAACCTTGATGTTTCATCAATCAGTGTCTACATCCAGCAGGTGCTTGTGAAGAGCTTCAGCACATTCATTGTGCCCCTCCATCATCTAATGGTGCTTTGGATGCAAGCCAGTCTTCTCTCTCATTACCACATTACCATGGGTATCAGAGTGTCCTATACAGTAGATTCATGTGATATCACCAGGAGGTTGGACAGCTATAAATTTCATCCACGTAGGCCTATATTGACAGCAATATTTTGAATCTTGCGCAGCATGGACTGGGAGTCTAATACAATAACTGTTTTGGTTCTGTACGATAGTCTGGAGTTTAATATAAATAGACCTGTATTTACAAATGTGACATTAACTGATTCAGCTTGTAATTATTTTAGTCTAGACATACATTTATTTCAGCTCCCCCAAAAAAACGTAACTGTTAAAAACCTGTTTACGGTAATTCTTTCAGAATGCAATTATTCCAGGGTTTAAACGTAATTAAATTTTAGCTAAATTTTTGGACTGCAACATGTTTTAACACAAGCTTCCTGAAGACAAAGTATTAGTTATAGAAGGCCATATAAAGTATCAAAAGAAAGATAATTGAATGTGGAATCAATAAAAAATATCAGAATAGTAACAACAAAATACAAAAATTACACCACAAACAGGGATGTTAGATGAACAGAAATTTATTTGAGACATATCTTGTTCTCCTAACCTTCAATTTTACTTATCTCAAAATTATGCTATCCAATCTTATTAAAGTAGATATCTTGACTGTCCATTTACTGATCATAATTTGTTTATTTGAAGTAAATCTTTCAACTGCATAGTGTTTTATGCCATTTTTTGTGTTCCATATCAAATTTCTGAACCAAACAAAATATTGTGAAACTTTATGAAATATTCCCAAGTATTGAATTTCCAAAGCTAGTAGGCCTAGAGTTGAAAATTCATATTTAGACCCAATAGGAATGTACATCTGATGCATTTTTCCCCTTATTTTTTGGTGTGATATGCAATAAAACATGCTTTTGGGCACAGGTGGGGGTTCATCTATACACCCCACACAGTAGTAACTTCTGCGTTTTTTTCAGCTGTGGTTTTCTGCACTGTGCACACTGTCTGTAGCTTCATAACCAACTAAATGTAAAGTGCCTAAAAGATACTTTATCTTTTGAGAGTACTGATGGCTTTCATTTTCTCCTTTGCATAAGCATTTATCTTATATTAGCTACCAAACTGTCAACAATCAGTTGTCATAAGTGTAAACAAACAGTACAGTGATGATGAATTTGTATTAAATTGTGCTTGGATACCAGACATAGTAGATCTAAACAGGGATGACCCAATAAAAACATTCTACTTATCTTTATTATACTCAATATTATCATTACACCTAGGTCTATAATAATGAAGTACATGAGTATCATTGATTTCACTGATTCTTCATAAACAGTAGCAGTGAGAACAGTTTAGATTTTTTAGCTGTTACTTTTCCCTTACCAATAGGGTACCAATCTACTTCTTTTCTGATTTGCAACAGGTCGGTTGTATTATTTACCATTGCCAAAATCGAAAACAATGTTTTCTGACTCATCACTTGAAATAATATCTTCAGCTATAAAATTACATAAAAATAATAAATCCTGATGTGTGCTAAATCTTTGAGCTCTCTGATCAGTGGAAGACGATGTCATTTTGCTAATTTCACAAAAGCTAAACCTACCTTGATGGAATTTTAATTGAAATGACTATTTACTGGGATCTAATAACATTGAACCATGAAGGTTTGTTTTGTTAACCAAATTTCTAAGTTTTAAACAGCCAAATAAGTTACCCAAAAATTCATTTACAATAGGAATGAAACAAATACACTGGATTTATCTGTAATAGCAATATACAGTTTTTACATCAATTCTGTCCTATTTCTATAAAAAATTATCATTTTTACATACAAAATTAGTAAATACATATTATTATATGTCAAATTACAGGGAATTGCATGGACTTGATGAATTTTGTTGAAAATTTATGTAGGGTGAAATTTGTAGAAAATAATATAGGGTAGTCGGGGGCAAGACGGCACACTTTTAACATTTTGAGCTTATTCTGACAACTAGACTTAATTATTAGAGACCAAACTGCTATCAATGTATAGCTTATCCATCTATTTACAATAGGCCTATATACAAAAAATACAATATATGTTTCAGTTTAAACATGTAAAAAAACATGACAGTAATGGTAACAGCAGAAAAGGAGTAAAAAGTTGGGGAAAAATTAGATCGAGACCCGTGAAAAACAATCTTATCTTATTGTTGAAAAACGACCTGTCTGTGAACTGTCAAATTTTGTTGTGTCATAGAATGGACTTTTCCCACCAGACCTAGGCACCTGTCTTACCAGAAAAACCCATAGGCTCGAAATAAAAACAACCAAAGACCCCAATAATTGTCACAGAACATTCTAAATGGGCATATTTAGTTTGTAATATGCATCTGAATACATAACATTTTACAAAATTGAGATTTGTATAACAGTTTGAGAACTTTTTTCAAACTTGTATCATGACCATCTTCCAAACTGCCTGCCAGTATAAGAATTGTAAACAGCAGATGAAGAAACCAATTTAAAACACAGAAATTCGATGTAATCTTCTGCCAACGCAGTTAAAATTTCACAAAGAAAGTGTTTAATTCCTGTTGGAATTACTTCTGGTTAGTCTAAATTTATAAAAATAACAAAATAAATGTCACATACATCTCATATGTATGTCTCGTATGTCATTTCATATGAGTTTCGTCATTGAAAGTCATAACACTTCCTGTCTTATATCCGTCAAGTGGAATACATTAAGTTAATGCATAAAAATACATATAACTGGGACAGCTTGCCATCGACAAATCCAGCTGGAAGAATGTTCTGAGTACTGTATGAATTAGTGAACTACACAAACCCATTTCTGCATTAAATGGAGAGTACTTACTCTATAAAATCTGTACTTGTACAGAAGTAGCAGCAGAATTGTCATTACAATAATAACA
Source organism: Meghimatium bilineatum (assembly GCA_034231615.1). NCBI lineage: Eukaryota > Metazoa > Mollusca > Gastropoda > Stylommatophora > Philomycidae > Meghimatium > Meghimatium bilineatum. The sequence goes on from CM067322.1 coordinate 36,435,942, forward strand.
CACAGCATGATAATAGCATTTGCCATCGATTGCCACAGGATGGTGCCCGCATCCTCAGTCTTGTCATGAAATGGGGTGTAGATACTGAGATAAAGAGAACAATCTACATAACTATGACAGGACTATGATCATGAGCTGTGGCCTAGAATGAAGCAACGATGTGTTTCAATAAATAATAATGTGATGTGTTGTAAAAATAATAAATAGAAATTTGGAAATGTTTAAACTATGTTCTCAACTTCAACATATATGTTGTGATTCTATATAAACTTATCGACTGGGGTCTGGTATTCTTGTTCAGGTTGCAAAGAATAGGACAACTGTCTTCACTCCTGGCATGTCGTAGGAGGTGAGAAAGGAAAGTTGGAGGATAGGCTAATAACCTGTCATCTGTGAAAAAAATCATCACATCTTATCTCAATTTCTTACTTATGTCTTCTATCAATTCATGGATGTCTTCTTCAACCCACGGATGGTGAAGAGATACAGGCCAGAGAACATTGCACCTTTGTCTTTTTGTGGAAGACTCCTATGTGATGGGAAATGGTGGATATGATATCACTATGAATGTGTCAACAAATCTGACAGAAAAATGATGAGATAACTAGCACAGAAGTGTGCTGTACTCCTGGCAGGATGTGATAATACTGGGATAATGGAATGCCTCTTTTTGGGGACTAAGCATGCATCCATTAAACCCCCCCCCTCCCCACCCACTACACAACTATGCCTTTGCGACAACTTTATATGAGTCCTGGAGTCACCTCAGTTAAGCAACTGAGAAGAACCTGTGCTTTTGTTAGAAAGGCTATGGGTTGTCAAGAACTACCTGCTCAAATCTGAAGGGGTTATTTCATGATCATATAATCTGGACTTTTATGTGTTCTGTTTAAAAGATCTTAAAATGTATGGTCTATGCATTGATTATCTGAAATAAAACAATTATGAATATTGCGTACAATAAGAGTAACAATCATACAGTACAATTTAAACGGGTTATAAACGCATGTGATTGCATCTGTGGGCCTCATCATTGGCCCATTAGACAAACCATTTATGCAACAGAAAATCTTAGTATATGATATGTAGTTATATTGAGGCTCTCTTATGGAAGCTTTGTAGCATGTTATCTATACAATTATAGACCCCCCCCCTTATGAGTAGAAGGCACCTTCAATAGGAATTGCACTAAGTCGTAAGCTGAAGTCTCCTTGGTATGAAAGAAAGCTCAGAAAAACCACCCCACTGCACATAGGAAGTAAGAGCTAATTGCTTGCAATTCCTGGGGTTCTCAAACAAACAAACATGGATTATAAAAAATAATGTAATATAATAAACTCAACAGAATCGTTGGAGTGTCACATTGAGATATTTTGTGCAGAAAGATTTCCATGCATCTCTATCCTTTAAAATCCTGATGTGTTTGGAAACTTCATACCCTGTCCAGTCCTTGCTATTATCTAGCCATGTCTTCTTCTATCCACCTCGTTTTCTTCCACTCTCCATGTACCTTGAAGAACATCTTTTGTTATCGAGGAATGTCTCATCATATGCCCATACCTCTGGAGTTAATAATACAGAATGTACAATTACTAGAGAATATACAATTTTGATTTGACAATGAGTATAGTGATAAGTGTCTAGTATACAAAATGCCTGCATGATGAGTATTGGCTACATAGTAATTTGAGACTGTTTCATAAACCTAGATCAGAGGTTACTCTATAATTACTTTGCAAAATGTATTTGACAAGATATTTTTAAAAGGAAATGGGTCAGTATAGTGTAATCTAGAGACAGTGTGCATCCCTCCTAATACAATGGGAAGCTTGTTGGCTAGCAGAATATAGCCAAAAGAACAGAATGTGTCATGTCATGATTTCTAGTGATGGCACATCTATCATTCACTACCACCTAGGAGTCTACCACTAAAAGACAAAGCTGCAATGTTCACTGGCCTTATTCTCCCAAGGGAATTATTTGATAGAAAACAAAAGAAATTGAGACATGACATGCAATGACTTGTTCACAGATGACAGGTTGTTAACCTATCCCCAACTTTCCTTAGTTGCCTCCTACAACATACCTGAAAAGAAAATGGTGAACCTATTCTTTGCACTCTGAACTAAAAGTCAAGACCCCAGTTGCAACACCTGCAACTATTATTTTGAAGAAACCTTTGATTGCACTCTCTCCTATAAAAATCATGTTGAGAAAACAATGCAATGATGCAAATGGTCTCTTGCAGCACTATAATCTATAGATGTGCATTCGGATCAACAATTGCCTGTCTTTCTCTTTAATTAGTTGGTTAGGCCTATATTATTGACTGTGAATTAGATATTCCCCTGTTACTTCAATGTAGACCTCTGGAACATGTTCAGAATTAAGGAAGACATACAGTCCTGTGGAATTAGGGATTTTCCAATTGTTAATAAAAAGGTTGGGCTTTTGTCAATATATTCTAGCCATGTTCTTACCTAAACCAAAGTTTATAAATGCCCCACATGAATCAAAGACAATTATTACATATACAAATACTAATCAGCAAAAATGCATGAGAATAAATTGTGGTACATTGTGCATAGCACAGGTGAAAAAGAAAAATAGTGAGATTACGGCAGTTCTGCCTCAGCAAAACAAAAAGAAGAATTGCTGGATAAGACAATGGTAAACATAGAATGCAAAGATTGAGAAAATGGAATAGAAAAACATCAAATCAACTGGTAACAGATACTACTGGAGGCAATTGTGCTCACAGACGGATAAGTCTATATCAGGTTTTGAGGCCAAACATCAACTGTTTTGAAGCGATACAGTTTTGGACTAGATCTAGCTTCAGAGAATGCTTTTTACGACAAATCTATAAGGTTTATTCATTTTCCCTGGTAATATTTTGTTATTTTGACAATGAAACAACATAAATACTATCAAACTAGGTCTGTACCACAGTGTTGCCATTCAAGTAAATTTCAATAAATAAAGGTAAGTAATTTTTTATTATTTTTTATGTGTTATAATTTGTTTGTTTTTTGTGAAAAAACATCTTTTCCACTTTCTCACACTTTTTATATCACACACATACACAAACAAAACGTACACCAATATTTGCAGAATTCAATTCTTTATTTATATGTACAAATATTATTTAAATATCTCTAACAACAAAAAAGTTATTGAGTTTTCAGCAAAGGGCACCAATAATAACAAATTAGAAAAAAAGAATATGGCAGGAGATAAATTACGTAATTCTAAACATATCGTGCTAAAGGTTAATATGGATTTACTGATTTCGGGACCCCGCCTTCCCACCAACCCAATTTTTCTTTAAATTTTTTTTTTAATTTTAAATTTAAAAAAGGCCGCTTAGTGTTAAATTTCCTAGTAATTATTACTAATGCGGAAATTATTTTATCTCAAGTGCTCATATAGAACAGGAAAACAATTTTTTGGGGGATTTTGTTGCATTCGCTCCATTGTAACCAGCATGGTTATCCGTGCGATTTCTGCCGGGAACGTGATTACGTTGTGCCACCATTATGCACAATGTAACAGCAGGTATATTAATTTATCATAGACTGTTCAAGATATATTATATGAATATTTATTTTAAAACCTACATTACTATTGTGATAGACACGTTTCATTTTGTAGGCCTAGCACATCCGATTTTGGCATGCCTTGACAGTTCCGGTGTGCTACCCTAGCCTGTGACATCCTCACTATCTGTCACCAGGCACGTGGGTGTGTAGTGACTCTTCGCCAAGATGATTGTCATTCACGTCTATCTTGCACGAGGTGTTCAACTGTCTATGAGCTTGTCTCGTGTAATGGGACGTACTGTGCCTGTGCCCATCGGATACTGAACCGTTTCTCATCCGCAAGTCTGGTTCCATAAGAGGAAGATTTTGACAGAAGAGCTGGACACTGGCTCTTTCGCCTTCTTAGCTGAGGTGTCGTTCATCAATATCGTGAACCCCTCGTCCAAGTTCGAGTCTCACACCACACGTTTGGGAGTAAGGCGTACTAGAGCTGAGCGATCTTGTCCCAGTAGCGCCTGAGCCCATCAGGTACTGAACCCTTTCTCTCTGCAAGTGTATTTCCGGTATAGAAAAACTTGACAGTAGAGTTGGGCCAGGACTGCCATTGTTATCCCTTTTTTTGCCTCGGCCCATCGGGTACGGAACCATTTCTCCTTGCGAGCATGTTTATAGGAAGGCTGACATTAGAGTTAGGCCAGGTCTTCTTGCTTTGCCAGATGCCCATGATTGGATCTAGGTATCTGCCTAAAGGAGCACAGGTAACTAGAAGCTCGTTTCGAGCTAACAAGCCTGTAGTTCCCATTTTCTTTTCACTTTCTATTTGTAGTTGGCGCTGCCCTCTGGCGCTGTTCTGCCCTTTCATTGTACTCAGTATTAAAATTATTCATCTCTCGCCATGCATCTACCTTTTTGCAAATTTTTCATTGGCCGCCCTTCCAATGTTCGGACCGGACTGACTAGCGTCACTGTATGTCGACAGTGCCACTGCATGTGTTGTTGCTGATGGTGTCAGAGATATTGTCTGTCTCTTTCTTATGCAAATAAATCTTTTTCCATCTGCTACCTCCACATTCTCAGACACGATCCCCAAATGATTTAGCCAGAATCAGTAAGAGCCGCTGTGTTTCTGTTTCCAGGGTGCATCACAAGGAGATACATTTGGGATCTTGGTTATCTGCTAACCATGGGTCCGCCGAGAGCATTGCGTTCCCTTTGCACCCAAAAAAAAAATTGTTAAAAATACAGATTCATAGAAAAATAAGTTGACATTTATGACTAATGTCACATCTAGACTGCAAGTAAGGGAATTATATGTAAAAACCGAGCACATGTGGGACAAAAATAAAGGAGTGTGTTTAACCTAATAGTCATGCAAACCACCAGCATGCATTTCAACATATGCTTAGGCAGACAAGAGCACCTATTTGTTTTCTAGTTTGCCCATAGTGCGAAAACAATGGTTAATAGCTATAACCAATTCTCTACATTGTAAAATATTTTCTTCCATAACCCTAAATTCCTTTACTCAAATTTATCTGGGCCACAGAAGAGTTGCTAAACAGGAAAAAGGATCACAATTTCCCACTGCAAAGCAAAAATCTTAACAGTTAATTTCTGCCAGTGCTCCGCATGTTATCAGTAGTAGAGAAGGATAAGAAAGGATCTACGTGTATATACAAAAAAATGTACTCACAGGTAAATGCCTGTGTCTGTGTAATAGGAGATAGAATTGATTGATGCAACTACAACCATCATACATAAAGTGACAGGTACAAACAGCATTATAACATGTCTAGCAGCATATATCATAACTGCTTCCTCTTTGCTGTGGTGTCTACGTCTCCGTCTCCGGCGGCCCTTTGAATGCAGTCGTTTTATTTCATTATCAGAATTTGTATTCATATTTTCATCAAAATCTAGAGACACCATTTTGTCAACCTTTGACTTTCTCTCATTTTCCTGATAGAGAAATAAAAATAAACAATATATGAGAAGAACATTCATTTTCAAAACATGGATTCACTCCTCAATCAGCCAATCATGCCTGTTGTTTAGCTATGGCCCAAAATTGGAATAAAAAAATAGTGACACTGATAACTATCATGCACATCATAAGAGGTGATTTAGGATAATTTTAGGTGTAGCTGGCTATCCCTTCCCATAGATGGTCAAAGTCATCCAGAAGCCATTCTGAAGTCAGGTCAAAAGGCACATATATCACGGCTAAGCTGTAAACCATGACATAACATATTCTGTTCTCCAGACTACATCCTGCCAATCTGTAGGAATTTGAGGAAAAATGCAAAAGAATAATAATAATCACTTAATGAAGTATTTGGTCTTCGAGGGTGTTAGCACATCATAGAAACATAGGCTACGAACAAGGTATTTCTATTTGTCTTTATCTTTGGATATGTTCTTAGACTTATGCTATGTCGTTCCCATCTCTGTCAAATCCTTTATGGTCTTTCTTCTCCATGTGTTTTAGGCTTTACCATGACCAATTTGTCCTGTTACTTTCATGTCATTGATCATTAATTTTTAATTTTAACATCCTAACTCCCCCTCCTACTTATTAAATATTACTTTCTTCTTTTCCCCCCTTTAATCTTACCTCCTATTACTGTTAAGAGTCATTCTTCATCTCATGATGATGAAAACAGGTCAGTTAACACTAATCACCAAGAGTTATCTGTTGTTTCTGTCTTAGTTACTTGATAACAGAACATGTTGACAAACAATCAAGTTCTTTTCCTCCCTTCTTCAACATCAGTGTAAAATTTAGATCGTGAAAAAATGCAGACAAATGAACAGAAATGACATGCAACCATGTACAAACACAAATTATAGGAAATTGAACAAGTTGACTTGTATTTTAAGGGTTGTCAATAAGTCCATAATTACGTCAACAATTTTTGCCTCCACCTCCACCCAACTGTCAAGAATTCTGGAACCCCAATGTTTAATTATGTCGCAAAATTATCCCCTCCTTAAACAAATGTTTTTTTGGCAGGAAAAGTAAGATAAAATACATGTTTTGCTTAAAGGTATTGTGCACGTGCCAAACCACAGACCCATCAGTGTAGACAATAATATATACATCCAAGGAATTCTCACTGATCATCAGTCTGGATATCTGAGTCTATATTGTATTGTAAAGCATGTTTACTAGACACATTAAAACTAGGCATTAGCATTTGGCAGTCAGAAGTGAGTGGGCTTGGAAAATGTTCATCAACCAAGAAATGAACTGGCAGTTGTCGTGTAATGGTGGATACACTAAGAGATAGGATCATCTATAGAAACGTCCTGAGCTAAAAGGTGATGATCTGACATCTAACTTTTAGCATTTGGTAGTTAAGTGAATGGTTTTATTTCATATGAATTTTACATTTTCTAACTCAGTAAGCCAGGTTCCTTAACTAAGAATATGTTGTATAATGTAGTGGTTCTCAACATGTGTCATTTTCCCTTAGGGTGACAAAGTGCTGTTCTCTTGTAGGTGTCATATGCTGTTATAAGGTTTCTTTAAAGAACTGACTGTGGTTTTAATTCTTGAGACAGAGCCGTAGAGCTTTTTCAGATGGCCATAGATTATTCTTGTGTTGTGGTAAAGTGGGCAGCTCTGTAAAATATATTCTATTTTATGCAGATTAGCCACAAGGGCACACATTGGTATCAGCAATTCCAAACTTTCCATACAGGTTATTTGAGTCTGTTGTGACCTACTCTCAATATAAAAGTTATTGTTTGTTCCTTTCTTCCAAGCTTGTGGATAGCATCATCTTTTTGGCTGCATGGGTGATTTGTGTTGTATTTCATGTTTATGGAACTTTTGATAAATGATTCATTTCTGGAAAAACACAGCATTATCTATCTGTTGCACGCATGTGGTTGCATCTGTGGGTCAAATGTGTATTCAGGATGTAGCCACCAACACAGAATTTTTGGCTCTAGTGATTTTCTAGGCAATATAAATATGTGCAGCAGTTTGCCAATTCATTTTCAATGGTCCAGATGCACAACTGCCTGTGGCGGGATTCAAACCGGGTACCTTGGCCATCACAGACACGCTGTGCACCACTCCGATGGGCATACATAAATTTTATACAAATTACAGTACAAAATTGAAGAGACAAAAAATGTAGTCTTGATAGATGGTTCCAACACATGCACATCAACATTGGGTAGGTTTCTTGTGGTGTGAATTCAAGTTTACACAGGCATTGTTGATGCAAGTAAGTTGGATCCATTTCATGCATGTTTATTTAAAAATCTGCAGCAGCATTTTCAGATTAAAATTGTGATTTTAAGTTAAACAATAGAAAGTTGGACTACATGCTTTTTACATGTTTCATACCTGCTTCACATTGAAAAGCATAAAACTCTGATCATGCCTTACCACTCTAATACATGCTTTGATTTTATAACATTTTGTATCTAGGACTCTTTATTACATTAAATTGTTCCTGTATTTGATATAGAGTATTGACTTTTGTTTTCTTATGTTTCATGCTGTGATAGATTTTTTATATTTGCACCTAAAAGAGCTACCTAATATGACAATTGCTACCAAATTGGTCTGTTCTGGTGACTTTGAGTGCACAGTTTGAATGTCTTGGTAAAATCGCATCTTTTTTTTTAGATGCGGTTAGTCAAGTATGGAAGAACGCATGTACAATAGTTGCTAGGCGATTTGGTGCCATTGAACGGACTGGTTCAATTCCCGTTAGTCTCAAGAATTTTTTTTAATTGTCCTCTGGCTTCCTACTTTAATTTACTAATATGACAATACTGTATTCAAACTGTCCCAAGTTTATTGCTTTTGGACATTTTTTACTCCATTTTTACCATAATAATTACATACAGGTTTAAGAAAAACCAGTTAACATTTCTGAAACCCAATTATTATTGTGCATACCAAATCCTCATTTTCCTTTATATAAATAATAGATAGTAAGTTACTTTTGTGCAAATTAAGTTTTAGGAAGTCAATAAAATTCAAATAACATAAATAAATTATGATTATAACAATTTTTTTTAAACACAGGATTTTTTTATTAAAATAATTTTGTGCAGCAATCTTGATAAAAAAAAAGTATATAGGCTACCATCTCAACCAATCAAATTTTAGCCTCTGAATACACACCACTGACACATAATATGCATAGGAATATCATGATATGCATAGGAATTTCATGTGTGAAGTACATGAAACTTTACTGTAATGTTTACAAATGTATGGACCTACAGTACCGGTAGGTCCAACTTAATATAAATTTAAATTATATTAATTAATACAGTTTTTATGTGTGCCATTAACACTTATGTGTATTTCTAGTATGAATTAGTTTTGAAGCTCCCTAATTCAAGAAAGAAAAATATACTACGATCTATTATCAGTTCTAGTCGTAACCGCAAGCCAAGTAAAGTTGTATTTACAAAGTTAATTGGTGGGTATTTTTTTGTTCAATAAAAAATAGTCAGAATTTTAAATTAATACAGTCTTATTAGAAGAGACTGTATTAAAGTAATACAGAACGAACAATTAAAATAATATTTGCTATAGTTTGTTAGTACAATTATATTTATTTTGCACTACAGATAAAGTGTCGTAAGTGAAAGCAAGTAGGTTCCAGGTTATGGGTCTAGTATTTTGCTTGCATCTACAGTCTACAGAATTTTTAATTTAGATGAGTAATGTAATCTGCAAATTGGTGTTAATTTTCTTATCTTTAAAGAATTATTTACAATATTCAATTGCACATTATTTTGTACAAGAAAATGAGTATATTTTATGTACTAAGCCTATACTATATGTTAATTATTGATCGAGGACAACTAGGGTTGTATGTTTTTATAAGACTATGGATATCATTTGTTTAAAATACGAATAGGTCTATATCCTAAAAAAAATGGACAGGTAGGCCTATGTTACATACTGAATCAGTCAATAAACCTTTTTTAGACTCCTGTGATCACTGAGGAGAAAATTGTCCTCAAAATAATCATGGATACAAAAAGGTTGAGAGAACCTGGTTTATAGCATACATAATTCTATAAGCGATCGTGATATATTATAATTGTGAAAGCCGACATTACTGATTGACCATGCTAGTGTTGATCTCATAACAAAAATGTTGACATCACAGTGATAAAATAGATAAATTGAAATATAAAGGAACTTTATGATCTACATACTTGATTAAAAGTTATCTCACGGTCTTCAAGCTTTGAGCAATTTAAGACAGGTTTACAAGTAGACATCCTATCCTTCAATTCCATTATGTCACCTATTTGGTCAGTCATTGCAGCTGGGGAACTGGCTACCTCACACTGTTCTGGCCAATAAACATGGCTGCTCATAGAGCTACATTTCCTTATGAAACAAAAACAAGAGGTTAATTTATTGCATGGTAAAAAAAAAACACTAAGAAAATTATTAAATATAAAAGAAGGAAATCACTACAAAGTATATTGTATCATTTCAACATCACTGTTCATGTTGTTTTCTCCTACCCATTTTTTCCACCATTTCAATATTCCATAATTATTTATTGCTTACTATGTCTCCCCATGTATACCTTGAAGTGAAGAAGCAATCCTGAGAAAATGCAACATAATCATATTGGTATCTCTTCTTTTCATTCTCCAGTCCAAGTATTAATCCTTCAATATAGTTCTCATATCACACAGTCAGTTTTCCCAGAAGTAGTGATCTAGGAATCGGCCCACCATAGCAGTCTTGGTTACATGGCATTTTTATTTTTTTACTATACAAGAATCAGTGGACACGGTTACCGGAACAAACTTTCATTCGGATAGTTCATTTCAGCAGAACTGATCAGTTCAAGCCCATGTCTTGGTGGGCCTGAGAGGGGAGCAAATAATAGCAACGCTGTTTACCTTCCATGTAAGTTGTAGGAGGCGACTAAGGAGGTTATGGGATGGAGATGGCTGTCCCATCCCATATAGGGTCAGTGACTACAGCCATGCTGAAGTTGGATGTGTCAAGCTGAAAGGCGCAGATATCGCAGCAATGCTGTAAACCATGACACAATGAATTCTGTTTTCCGGACTGCATCCTACCAATCTGCAGGAGTTTTAGAACGAACACAGAAGAAGAAGAATGATCAGTGCAGTTAGGGGCAACTAACCAGTGCTAGTATTAACATTGACATTTATTATGTCCCTTTGTTAGTGCTAGTCTAACTAAAACTGCTGGGAGGGGAGGCTGCATATTTTAGTGTTTTGGGAGGGGAATTTATGGCTAGGGTTTGGTTAGATCTTTAGAATTTGGAAGGGGACCACTTTCAGTGTTGGGGTTAGGATTTGGAACAGCGTGGCTGATGTAACAGGGGCATATTATGGGGAGGGATAGGTGTTTGTGGGGACATTTTGTAGAGGAGCGGGTGTTGGTGGGGATTGGTGGCTACACAGTTGGCCAGTATCTGTTCATTTCCTCCAATATGACATAGAAAGTATTGACATTGTTCTGATGCCTAGATCACCACATAACTCTGCTTAGTAGCTGTTTAAGTGATACAGTGCTGTTCCACAGTGTTTCTTATTTCTCCACTTTGCACTTCCCCATATTCACTCTACTGTTTGGGTCCGATTACTTGGGTCCTTATCAAGGGGAGAAGAGACAGGGGACGACAAAGAGAGAAGTTGCTAGATGGACTAGTATTGTGGTATGGTAGAAGTTCTGCAACTGAGCTTATTTACAAAGCAAGAGACAGAGTTGTGAAGAAACATGATCTCTTACGCCATTTGGCATGGCACTTGATTGATTTAACAATATAAAACAATGCCCAACGAAAACGAGAAAATGGAAATATGGAAACCTTTTTTTTAAAAGGAACCCCCTTTTTTAAGAATTAGTAGAACTGAAGAAGTAGGCCCTATCTATTCTGGCTTTGAATTTATTCTTCTTCTTCAGCGTTCATTCTCAAACTTCTGCTGATATCTCTTATAGCAGGACCATGGTCCTATTAGATTTCCAGCAGGATGTAGTCCTGAGAATGGAAATGCGTTGTGACGCCGTTTTATTTGCGCCAATGGTCCGACACATCCGTTTTCAGCGGAGGCTTTGAATTTGAAATGGAGTTATTCTTAACAAGTACAAATGCGTGCTGTACCGTGAACAGACTATCTGAACAATACGATATGAATAACAACCTTGGAGAAAAGTGTCTAAAATATACGATTTCTAATGTATAGGCTATAGGTATATCGGTATAGTAGGCCTGCTGCATGAAGTAGTTGAGTGCAATGAAGCGTGCGATTGAAGAAAAACTGAGACACAGCGCATCTTCGTTTTCTTGACTATGGCTGAAAATATAGTGGGGCCATTTTCTGCTACAAGACATATTCAGAAGGAGTTTGAGAACGAACGCATAAAAATGTATGCATTAGAAACGTAGTGCCTACCTATGTAGTCTCATTTCAACCTCTTGACAAATCTTTCCAACGATAACGAAATCAAACAGAGACGTCCGGGAAACACGTTGCCAGGAATAGTGTCAACGTGAAGCCATTTTTTCTATTTCCAGAATCAGGCCAATTTTAGGAACTGAAGATATTTAGCGAATGCAGATAAAATCAGAGAAAAGACGAATCAAAACTTCATCACAGATGTTATAAAAAAAACGCCGTTAGTCCTACATTGGGCATGCCCTACGCGTAGACATCAACATAATACACCACAGGCAGAATCACTACTAATAAAGTGTGTCAGGCAGAATCACTATCAATACAGAGTGTCCAGCAGAATCACTACCACTACAGAGTGTCCAGCAGAATCACTACCAATAAAGTGCATACATGTCAACCTGGTGAGACCGAAAACCATAAAATAAGTTATGGAAAACCGTAATTGAGCATGAAAACCCGTAAAATCATACACAATGGTGAGGGGGGCTCCATCCGCGCCCCAAAAAAGGTCATTTGGGGGGTTTTTTACGGGTAGTTTGACTTTGTTTAATATAGACAGTCATAGTGTGCGAAAATTATAAAACACAAAGACTAGGCCTATGTATCTTTATGTAACTTTAATAAGAAAAAAAGATATAGCCTATGAAAAATTAAATAAATACAGAGAATGGATGCTTAGATCCGTTTGAAACTATAACAACTTGTTTGAGTGCTCTATAAAACGTTTGATTATAATTTCAACTATCTATGAATAGCGCACATCATGCATTTATGATCAGCAGAGATCGTACAACTATAACAGGCAGAGATCGTGCATCTATGGCTGGCAGTAATCATGCATATATGGCCGGCATCGATCGTGCATCTATGACCGGCGGAGAATGTGCATCTATGAACGGCGGAGATCATACATCTACGACCGGCGGAGATCATGCATCTATGACCGGCGAAGATCATGCATCTATGACCGGCAGAGATCGTGCAACTATGACGGGCAGAGATCGTGCAACTATGACCGGCGAAGAATGTGCATCTATGAAAAGCGGAGACTGTGAATCGGCGGAGGTCGTACAACTATGACCCGTGGAGATTGTGCAGCTCTAACCGGCAGGGATCGTGCATCTATGAATAGCGGAGATCGTGCATCTGTGAATAGCGGAGAATGTGCATCTATTATCGGCGGAGACCGTACAACTATGAGTCGTGGAGATTGTGCACCTGTGATCGGAAGGGATTGTGCATCTATAGCAGCGACGGCTTCATTTCAGTCAGCGGCATCATTTTCCGTTTGTAATTCCTAAAAAGAAACAACATGACAATAAAATATTGGTTTAAGATCAGTCTAAAGATCAGATTTAGGCCTACATAAACAAATAACATATTATATTATTTAACTATAGGCCTACCTACACTACCTAAGTCTAGGAGGTAAACATCATCATCATCATCAAGAACCGTCTCCGCAACGAAGGTTGGCTGCAACGTATCTCCAACATCTCCTGTCTCTTGTCTTGGTGGTGCACTCTGCTAGACTGTAACCTGTCCATCGTGTAATGTTACTCTCCCACTTGTATCTCTGCCTACCTCTTGCTCGCTTCCCTTTGACTTTACCCTCAAGGAGGTAAACAAAAACTTATAATATAAATCAAATGATGTATATTATTATAATAGGCCTAGAAACAAAATACATGTGTTACTAGTAATTGTGTACTGTAGATACACTGAGTAACACTGCCAATGCACGTGGACAAAAATTCCCTAAGTTCGGTATAAAGACAACGTCCCCAGCACAGAGAATAATTAAAGTGCTGGGTAGTGTGTCGTCCCAAGACCAGATCCAAAAAAACCCGCAAACGACACTATTGAGCTCAAATCACTGTTGCCACTAAAATATATACGAAAATATCAGTCACAAATAAATTTAGCAACAAAACCCCAAAATGTACAGAACTGCAGAAATTCACGTAAAAACCCATAAATGCAGGTGTATGCGCGTAAAACCGTACAGCTTGGAAGAAACCATAAAAATTACGGGAATTTACGGGCAGTTGACACGTATGAAAGAGTGTCAGGCAGAATCACTACCACTACAGAGTGTCCAGCAGAATCGGTACCAATAAAGTGTGTCCAGCAGAATCATTACCAATAAAGTGTGTCCAGCAAAATCACTATCAATAAAGTGTGTCCAGTAGAATCACTACCAATTTAAGTGTGTCAGTCAGAATCACTACCAATAAAGTGTGTCAGGCAGAATCACTACCAATAAAGTGTTTCCTGCAGAATCACTACCAATAAAGTGTGTCAGGCAGAATCACTACCAATAAAGTGTGTCAGGCAGAATCACTACGAATAAAGTGTGTCAGGCAGAATATCTACCAATCAAGTGTGTCCAGCAGAATCACTACCAATACAGAGTGTCCAGCAGAATTACTACCAATACAGAGCGTCCAACAGAATCACTACCACTAAAGTGTGTCAGGTAGAATCACTACCAATAAAGTGTGTCAGGCAGAATCACTACCAATAAAGAGTGTCAGGCAGAATCACTACAAATAAAGTGTACATGGCAGATTCACTACCAATAAAGTGTCAGGCAGAATCACTACCAATAAAAAGTGTCAGGCAGAATCACTACCAATAAAGTGTGTCAGGCAGAATCACTACCATAAAGAGTGTCAAACAGAATCACTACAAATAAAGTGTACATGGCAGATTCACTACCAATAAAGTGCGTCAGACAGAATTACTACCAATAAAGTGTGTCTGGCAGAATCACTACCAATAAAAAGTGTCAGGCAGATTCACTACCAATACAGAGTGTCCAGAAGAATCACTACTACTACAGAGTGTCCAACAGAATCACTAAAAATAAAGAGTGTCAGGCAGAATCACTACAAATAAAGTGTACATGGCAGATTCACTACCAATAAAGTGTGTCAGGCAGAATCACTACCACTATACAGTTTCCAGTAGAATCACTACCAATAAAGTGTGTCAGGCAGAATCATTACCAATAAAGTGTGTCAGGCAGAATCACTACCGGTAAAGTGTGTCAGGCAGAATCACTACCAATAAAGTGTGTTATGCAGAATCACTACCAATAAAGTGTGTCAGGCAGAATCACTACAAATAAAGTGTGTCAGGCAGAATAGAATACCTACCAATAAAGTGTGTCCAGCAGAATCACTACCAATACAGAGTGTCCAGCAGAAACACTACTACTACAGAGTGTCCATCAGAATCACTACCAATAAAGTGTGTCAGGCAGAATCACTACCAATAAAGAGTGTCAGGCAGAATCACTACAAATAAAATGTGTCAGGCAGAATAGAATACCTACCAATAAAGTGTGTCCAACAGAATCACTACCAATACAGAGTGTCCATCAGAATCACTACCAATAAAGTGTGTCAGGCAGAATCACTACCAATAAAGTGTGTCAGGCAGAATCACTACCAATAAAGAGTGTCAGGCAGAATCACTACAAATAAAGTGTACATGGCAGATTCACTACCAATAAAGTGTGTCAGGCAGAATCACTACCAATAAAGTGTGTCAGGCAGAATCACTACCACAATACAGTGTCCAGCAGAATAACTAAAAATAAAGTGTGTCAGACAGAATCACTACCAATAAAGTGTGTTAGTCAGAATCACTACCAATAAAGTGTGTCAGGCAGAATCACTACGAATAAAGTGTGTCCAGCAAAATCACTACCAATAAAGTGTGTCCAGTAGAATCACTACCACTATACAGTGTCCAGCAGAATCACTACCAATTTAAGTGTGTCAGTCAGAATCACTACCAATAAAGTGTGTCAGGCAGAATCACTACCAATAAAGTGTTTCCGGCAGAATCACTTACCACTATACAGTGCCCAGCATAATCACTACAAATAAAGTGTTTCCAGCAGAATCACTACCAATAATGAGTGTCCAGCAGAATCACTACCAATACAGAGTGTCCAACAGAATCACTACCAATAAAGTGTGTCAGGTAGAATCACTAGAAATAAAGTGTTCATGGCAGAATCACTACCAATAAAGTGTGTCTGGAAGAATCACTACCAATAAAAAGTGTCAGGCAGAATCACTACCAATAAAGTGTGTCAGGCAGATTCACTACCAATAAAATGTTTGTCAGGCAGAATCACTACCAATAAAGTGTCAGGCAGAATCACTGCCAATAAAGTGTGTCAGGCAGAATCACTACCAATAAAGTGTGTCTAATAGAATCACTACCACTATACAGTTTCCAGTAGAATCACTACCAATAAAGTGTGTCGGGCAGAATCATTACTAATAAAGTGTGTCAGGCAGAATCACTACCAGTAAAGTGTGTCAGGCAGAATCACTACCAATAAAGTGTGTCAGGCAGAATCACTACCAATAAAGTGTGTCAGGCAGAATCACTACAAATAAAGTGTGTCAGGCAGAATAGAATACCTACCAATAAAGTGTGTCCAACAGAATCACTACCAATACAGAGTGTCAGGCAGAATCACTACCAATAAAGAGTGTCAGGCAGAATCACTACAAATAAAGTGTACATGGCAGATTCACTACCAATAAAGTGTGTCAGGCAGAATAACTACCACAATACAGTGTCCAGCAGAATAACTACCAATAAAGTGTGTCAGGCAGAATCACTACCAATAAAGTGTTTCCGGCAGAATCACTTACCACTATACAGTGCCCAGCATAATCACTACCAATAAAGTGTGTCAGGCAGAATCACTACGAATAAAGTGTGTCAGGCAGAATAACTACCAATCAAGTGTGTCCAGCAGAATCACTACAAATAAAGTGTTTCCAGCAGAATCACTACCAATAAAGTGTCAGGCAGAATCACTGCCAATAAAGTGTGTCAGGCAGAATCACTACCAATAAAGTGTGTCTAATAGAATCACTACCACTATACAGTTTCAAGTAGAATCACTACCAATAAAGTGTGTCGGGCAGAATCATTACTAATAAAGTGTGTCAGGCAGAATCACTACCAGTAAAGTGTGTCAGGCAGAATCACTACCAATAAAGTGTGTCAGGCAGAATCACTACCAATAAAGTGTGTCAGGCAGAATCACTACAAATAAAGTGTGTCAGGCAGAATAGAATACCTACCAATAAAGTGTGTCCAACAGAATCACTACCAATACAGAGTGTCAGGCAGAATCACTACCAATAAAGAGTATCAGGCAGAATCACTACAAATAAAGTGTACATGGCAGATTCACTACCAATAAAGTGTGTCAGGCAGAATAACTACCACAATACAGTGTCCAGCAGAATAACTACCAATAAAGTGTGTCAGGCAGAATCACTACCAATAAAGTGTGTCAAGCAGAATCACTACCAATAAAGTGTGTCTAATAGAATCACTACCACTATACAGTTTCCAGTAGAATCACTACCAATAAAGTGTGTCGGGCAGAATCATTACTAATAAAGTGTGTCAGGCAGAATCACTACCAGTAAAGTGTGTCAGGCAGAATCACTACCAATAAAGTGTGTCAGGCAGAATCACTACCAATAAAGTGTGTCAGGCAGAATCACTACAAATAAAGTGTGTCAGGCAGAATAGAATACCTACCAATAAAGTGTGTCCAACAGAATCACTACCAATACAGAATGTCCAGCAGAATCACTACCAATAAAGTGTGTCAGGTAGAATCACTACCAATAAAGTGTGTCAGGCAGAATCACTACCACTATACAGTGTCCAGCAGAATCACTACCAATAAAGTGTGTCAGGTAGAATCACTACTAATAAAGTGTGTCAGGTAGAATCACTACCAATAAAGTGTGTCGGGCAGAATCACTACCAATAAAGTGTGTCAGGCAGAATCACTATCAATAAAGTGTGTAGGCAGAATCACTACCAATAAAGTGTGTCAGGCAGTATCACTACCAATAAAGTGTGTCGGGCAGAATCACTACCAATAAAGTGTGTCAGGCAGAATCACTACCAATAAAGTGTGTAGGCAGAATCACTACCAATAAAGTGTGTCAGGCAGAATCACTGCCAATAAAGTGTGTCAGGCAGAATCACAACCAATAAAGTGTGTCCAGCAGAATCACTACCAATTTAGTGTGTCAGGCAGAATTACTACCAATAAAGAGTGTCAGGCAGAACCCTACCAATAAAGTGTGTAGGCAGAATCACAATCAATACAGAGAGTCCAGCAGAATCACTACCAATAAAGTGTGTCCTGCAGAATCACTACCAATAAAGTTTCATGCAGAATCACTACCAATAAAGTGTGTCCTGCAGAATCACTACCAATAAAGTTTCATGCAGAATCACTACCAATAAAGTGTGTCCTGCAGAATCACTACCAATAAAGTTTCATGCAGAATCACTACCAATAAAGTGTGTAGGCAGAATCACAATCAATACAGAGAGTCCAGCAGAATCACTACCAACACAGAATGTCCAGCAGAATCACTACCAATAAAGTTTCATGCAGAATCACTACCAATAAAGTGTGTCCTGCAGAATCACTACCAATAAAGTGTGTCCTGCAGAATCACTACCAATAAAGTTTCATGCAGAATCACTACCATTAAAGTGTGTCAGGCAGAATCACTACCAATACAGAGTGTCTAGCAGAATCACTACCAATACAATAGCAATACAATATAGACCACACCAGCACAAATTTAAATAAATAAATGTTCGAAGTTAAGTCCAAAAGGTTTGCGTGTATCAAACTAAAAAAATTAATCGATTTTCAAGAGCATATCTAAATCTGCCATCCGCGGTGCAGGATCTGAGGGCAGTGACCTGAATATCGAGGGCAACATGATGACCATCACCATTGAAATGAAAGGCGACAGGCGTAGGTTCTCTGTGTTTTATGGCATGAAGATGGCATGCGGACTTAGAGATAAGAATCCATGCTTTTGAAATAAATGCTTTAGAGATGTGTTGGTTATCTGTTGTCGATGACATAAGACCAATGTATTTGTGCATGATATAATTAATGTATTAGATGGACAACAAGAAACACTGTTAAGAATCGTGACACTTCGTTAACTCCGGTGGTTCGGGCACGTGATGAGACATTCCTCGATGGCAAATGATGTTCTTCAAGGAACCATGGAGGGTGGAGGAAGACGAGATGGTAATAAGAAGACATGGCTGGATAATAACGAAGGACTGGACAGAGTGTAAAGCTTCCAAACTAATCAGTATGGCAGAGGACAGAAGTGCGTGACCTTTCTGCACCACGTATCTCAACGAGACACTCCTACGATCCTGGTGGAATGTGGGATCTATTATTAAAATTATTATTATTATAGACTGGCACCCGTGTGTTTCCGAGGCCCGAAAGGTGAGCAAAGAATAGCAACACTGTTTACCTTCCACGCATGTCGTAAAAGGCGACTAAGGAGGTTATGGGATGGAGTTGGCTGTCCCATCCCATATACATGCAGTGGCCCAAAGCCATGCTGAAGTCGGATGTGTCAGGCCGAAAGTCGCAGATATCACGGCAATGCTGTAAACCATGATACAACGCATTCCGTTTTCCGGACTATATCCTGCTAATCTGCAGGAGTTTGAGAACGAACGCAGAAGAAGAAGAAGAATATTATAGACTGGCCTATTTTTTAAAAATATTTCCAATACATTTTTTTTTTCAGTCTTAGGGATGTTTCGAGCGATTTGTATGATACAAGTCGAGCGACCTGTAAGACCGCACCCCCATCACTTTATGTTCAGGGTGGGTTTTTTAATTTACAATATATGCCTATGCTTCAGGAAAATCAGCGTTTATGGTAGATATAGATTTTTAGTCATCTTCTAATAGCCTTTGGCGAAGAAGAGCCATTGTGATTGAAAGTCACAGTATTCAATTCAGAAGACGAATGGGTATATAAACTGTCCCTTAGACGAGGTTCAAACATTGAGTATTAACAGCATCTCGTCTAGGAAGTCGAAGCAGTCCAATTACAACTTTAGGTTTACTGTCTAAAATTTCCTATATGGCTGTCCAAATATTACGCCAACAATTGAGAGTTATGGGCTGGGGGTCTGAAAAACTTTGACAGTTGTTGACAAGGAGTTTTGTCAAAAACTGTTTTTATACACCAAATAAATCAAATGCATTTGGAATGTTTAGAAAAAAAAATAAAATCTTATTCCATTTTTTTGCACGTTTACTGCAAAAACATAATTTAGGGAGAGGGGGATAAACTATCTTTTATATAATTAAGCAGGGGGAGGGGGAAATCCCTGAATTATTGACAAGTCCAATACCGGAGCAACTCTCGGATGTAAATAGGTTCAGTAAATGTGGACAATCGAATAGTCTAATCGGTACTAGTCCGCAGGCAACTGCACATCTCATCCAATTTAGTATAAAATAAAACTGATTTCCTGGACATCTCTGTTTTAATTTCATTATCGTTGGAAAGATTTGTCAAGAACTTGAATGAGAAACCATAAATAGGTATTATATTTCTGATACATAGGCCTTGTCCAATTTAGGGGAAGTTATCTCGTCCATTTTCCACTGACTATCCAACTGTTTCCATCCCCGATAGATGCATGTCATAAAATGCAGCTAAAGAGGTTACGGTATGTAGTTGGCTATCCCATCTCATATAAGGTCAAAATGACTGTCACCCAAGGAAAAGTAGACCATATCTGAAGACAAGTCAAAATCGGTTGTTGGGGACTAAAAAGCAAATATATTGCATCTCTTCTGTAAATTAGCAGAACAACATACAATTTCCGGCTCAAATCACAAGCGAAATAATGCTGTTTAATTGAGTGACTGAAAAAAAAGATAAAATTCACTGGTATTTATGGATAAACTAACATGCTAGAAAATGGGATCTTATGTTAGTAGGAAGATCTTTCTCCCTACACATCAAACCATCGGTCCGTAAGTGCTCGGATCACCTCCTTAATATATCCCCCAACGTGTAGTGACTGACCACACCTATTGTGTATTGGTTTGCCATTCGTGTCTGGTTACCTGCATACCGCTCTTGATTAGCCACGCCCATCTTGATATGGAATTCATGTAGTCTGCACAGGGTTGCACATTCACAAGCAATTGTTACATCGGTCACTCGTCCTATCTCCCTAAGAGCACTCAGAACATCAGCTCGGTCCATTACTTGTCTGGTCCCCATACCAGCAAGTCTGTCTGCGCATTCATCGAACATTGGCATGTACAGGCACACATATGAAATTATATTTTGTTATATTAGACCGCTTTACCAACTCCAACCACTATCTGCGTGTCCAGCCATTCTAAATCTTCTTTTTTTTTTGCATGTTCATTGAGTCACTGAGAAAGCATACACGAGCATATATAGGTTTGAGAGACTAATAACGTTATTGCCCTGGCTATGGTCATGATTTCCATGGTCGTGCTGCTTGTAATTGTAGCACTGTCTTCACTCACAATTCTCTTATAACCTGTTCCGTGAACGCATATAAATAATGCACATTCCAAACAACAGAATCATCTGTATAAATTATTGTCTCCCATTAGACTAGTTCTCATTAATTAAGGCATGAACTTCATCTTTCACAACAAAGAGAATCGGTAGCCGAGACGCAATATCAGGTCTGATGTATAATTAATAGGCATTATATAGTTCTAATGGCACTTTATCTTATTTTGCACAGGATCTATGTCCTCGAGTGAGCATACATGTTGAATAATATCCTCCGCATGACCGATCCAAGATTTCCCTCTTTTAAGTATGCTCTACTTGTCTATTGTCTATCCCCAGGGGAGGATGGTCGGAATATCCACACTTTTCGCTAAGTACAGTAGTGGTGACTTGGAGCTTGATTTTAGATGTCTTGATTCTTGATTAGGAACAAGCGTCACATCACTGGGGGCATTCCCATATATGCTCTGCTTGCCGTTCCGGCAGCCATCTAAAAGTGTACAAGCTCAGTGTCCCAGTCAGTTGCAGACCACGCGTCCCTCCGATCTCTCCGAAGAGGGAACACCCTCCCCATCGCCTACAGCCACTCCCATCCAACCACTCTCCGAATACGTGCATCGTCATGTTCGACCCCCTCCCCGCCCCCGCAAGGCATCCATGAATGCCCTATCAATTGAATCACGTCTCCCTTCACCTCGGTGCCGTCCACCAAAGCCCCACTAGCCAACACATCGATTCCTCGTCTCCCCTAACCCCAGCACGACCCGGACAGTAAATCCATGTAATGATATGCGCATTGTTGAGAAGAGATATGCGCATTGTTGACACATTCACTTCTGATCATACACGTTTCTATCTGCTGCATACTCTTAGAGTCCGATAGAATCATCGAGTCCGTTGGCGGCCGCGTCGCCAGGCAAGCGAGAGCCGCGTCATCTCCCCCACCCCCACACCTGACGTTATCGACCCCTCAGCCAACCTCCTGCCACGCTGGCAGGCCACGAAACCCAAACCACACCCGCTGTCTCCTGCGCCATCGAGCCGTCTGTGTAAACTATTCCACCACGTGGCCTCGAGCGCCGCAGCCCTTGGATCATTTCCTCTACTCCGTTGATAGCCCAGCCTCGGCACTCCCCTCCCATCTGTATCACCACTGTTGTCTACAACTTTCGCTATTTGCCAAATCTAAACCACCAACAGCCTACCCCCACCTCTCTCAGCCCACAAACTCCGAGTAGGGCATCCTCTGCCTCTGCCATTCATGACCCCCCCTCCAGACACGCCCTCCCCTTGTGTTGTCCAGAGATCGGCGCAAGAGGTGGTGATCACCATTGGCGACCATGAAGTATACTTTAATCTGGGATATTTTATGTCTATCAATGCAGACCCGAATTCGGGTGCTGAGATGTTATATCGAAACGATTCTTTTTTATGGATGTGAAGCATGGACTATAAACAAGAAAATTCAAAGTGAATTGGAGGCTACAGAAATGTGGTTTCTGAGAAGAATGATAAAAATACCATGGACAGCCAAGAAAACTAATGCAGAGGTTCTCATTGATGCTGGTGTAAAAAGATCAATCATATCAAACATTAGAGGCAGGCAGTCAAGGTTTCTAGGTCATGTGCTGAGAAGAACACAGCTTGAACACTTAATAACCACTGGAAAGATCAAAGGGAGAAGAGATAGAGGTCGACAAAGAGAAAAGTGACTAGATGGGCTTATATCGTGGCACAGTAGAAGCTCACCAACCGAGCTTATTGACAACACAAGAGACAGAGAGTCGTGGAGAAACATGATCGCCTACGCCAGTCGGCATGACACTTGATTGATTGATTTTATGTCTTGATTTGATGCTCGGTAGGTCAAGGAGAAACCTCATGGTCACGATAGCTGTATCTCTTGTGCATCCTAGGACAGCTCTCATATCCTCGTTTTGAACTCTCTCTAATCTATCCACCTGTGTTTGCAACAGTGTCAGTAAACTTAAACCATAGTCTAACACAGATAATACCACTGCCCGCATCATCTGAAAAAGGACCCGCCGCGGCATCCCCGCAGATGCCACGACTTTGACCGCACCGATACCCCTTCCAGCCCTCCGAATGACACTGTCCACATGTTTCGCGAAAGATAGACCTCCATCAAAAGTGATGCCCAGATATTCCATAGTCCGTTCCCCGTCAAAGCAGACGCCCATGCAGGAGGCTTCTTGCAATGTATCTGTGACTATATTGTTGTTTAGTGAGAACCAGGCGATGTTTGCCTTGGTGGGATTGATGAATGCCTTGTCATCAATCATGGCTCGTTTGTTTCTGCCGTGCTTGTAAAGCAAGAGGTCGTCCGCATGTGTTCGTATCCTGCCGGGCCCAGCTTCTTGAAGCTGCGCTATTTTGTATGTGTAGATGTTAAAGAGTACATGTGATAGTGGCGATTCCTGTGGTAATCCCGCGGCTATAGTTCTGATCTCTTATGTCCAGGATCCCAATCTCAGAGCAACAGTTCTGGACATTAACATCATTGCTATCCATCGAATTATCCACAAGTCGGTGCTGAGTTCACCTAACAGATTTATTAGCTGGCCAAGGCTGACTCTGCTGTAATCATTTTCTAGGTCGACCGTGCGACCACCGCCTCCGCCCTTGCCCGTAATCCCTCGCAGATGTCACAGACAAGGACAGCCGCATCTGCGGCCGCGTTCCCCCTCGGTCTGCATGCACACAGAGTGTCAGGAAGCAGGCCTCCACTCTCCAAATCAAACGCCAGTCCCCCAGCAGCCTCTCCAGCACCCGCCGTGGACATCCCGTAAGGCGATGATACGATAACTCCCGACGTCGGAGGTGTCCCCGTCTGGTCCCCGCCAGAGGGAGAAGGTAGCCGTGTAGTCACTTCTCTGGTATGCGTCCTGTTTTCAGACCTGTGTTGTAATCATCAATAATTGTTTTAAGCCAGTCATCTGCAATATCTTTCAGGAGACTGCAACGTATTCATTCCGGCCCTGGTGCACCTTCTGATGTTTTCTTTATGGTCTCTTTTACATCCTCCAACGAGACGTTGCCCACCAGCGACATCGGCCGCTAGCAACGGCGCTGTTAAAGAGGCCACCATTGTCCCACGTTCATCAATATTGTTCTAGTCTGATTGTTGGAGGTATTCGCTGCAGAAAGCGCTGCCCCCCCCCGCTCATCCCTGACTAGAACAAGCCCCGAGTCGCTCCTAAAGCACAAGCCCAACTTTGTGTCAGTCTTTCCACCCATTTTCCCGTGCAATCTCCAAAATTTGTATAGGGCCCTGTTGGCTGCCACATCATGTGCGAAACCATCCCATCGCTCTCTCCTAGCTCCCCCCCCCCCCACGATTTATTCAAAGGCCCCAGTGGTCCTCCCCACAGTACCTTCTGACTCCCCTTTGCCCTCCACGGCGACCCGTGTTCGTCGTCTCCCACGTTGCCACCCCTGACATCCCGCCTCTTCCCCACCCGTGCAGACCCCATCCCCCCAGTCCACCATGGGGCCGTCGCATGTCCGGCCTCACTGTATGTCGCTTCCACGCCAGTCGTCGCAACCTGCTTAAGACCGACTCCCCAGTTGCGCCCATATCTTAAGGCATACCGTCTATTGCCACATCTACAGCTCTGCCCTTCTGTGATTGCCACCGCGCAGGGTAGGTGACCACTACCATGGCAAGCCAGCTCTTTGGTAGCTAACCTGGTCATTCTGGCACAATTAAGAATAGTAAGATCAATCTCTAACAGGGTCCTGCATAGTGCCACTCCCCGTTTGTTGCCGTCCGGGCAGTGGCGTAGCGAGGCGGGGGCGGAGGTGCGGTGGCCCCGGGCGGCATCATCGGGAGGGCGGCAAATTTATTTTCGTCCAGTCTTTCACAATCACTGACAAATTTTTTTCATGTCACAAGGGCGGAAAATTATGATTCCGCCCTGGACGCCATTGACCAACGCTACGCACTGTGTACAAGTCTACGCATTTCTGCGAACAAGTCAATTTTAGTTCTTGATTCTTGATTAGAAATTGGCTTCACAGCAGGCGGGACATTCCCATAAGTGCTCCGCCCTCCGCTCCAGCAGACATCAAAGTGTATATAGACTCAGAGTCCCAGTCAGATGTTGATTGTGTGATCTTCGTGACTTTCTAAAAATTTTACTTTTCCTTCTCTCACCTCTGGACAGCGGCGTGCATAGGGTAATTGCAGCCCGGTGCGATGAAACTTTTGACCCTCCCCCCCCCCCCCACCTGCCTGAAATTGATTTTAAAAATTCCGAGTAAAATTGTACAAGTTTATTAATATTATCGATTTTATCCACATTTAATAAAGATAGTAATAAATTTTAAAATGTAAATTTAAAATTACAAATTCACTTTGCGAGCTTTTTGACTAGCGAAGTCATTAATGACTGTGTCGAAGCTCACATCATTGACCAGCTCATGTTCGATTGATATTATTGCGAGGTTGTTTAAAATCAAGTTGTTCAAAGTTGACCTGCGATAGTTTTTGATTAATTTGAGTTTGGAGAAACTTCTTTCACGTGTAGCTATACTAACTCCTAGAGTTAGGAACATACACAGTAAAAGACAATGTTGGGTACTGAATGGGAAAGCTGATGTTTGTGAACAAAGAAAAGTAATTCCATAGGCCCTTGGTCCTTTAAGTTCAAGACCGAAGGTGCTACGACAAAATTCATTAGTCACTTTCTCTCGAGTAAAAATTCATCCTTGTCGATGTCATCATAAAGGAGCGTTGTGAAGATCAATGTCGACTCGATCGTCTAACAGTTGCTTTGGAGAAAGAAAGCCAAACTTGTCAGCAACCTCATGCATTTGTGCAATTCTTGTTGAACTCTCCTGATTCACTCTGTCCATGGAAGCGCATATTTCCAACCAAAGTTCATTTCTGTAGCTTAACCCGGCATCTGCTGCTTCTTCTCCAGGCATGGCTAAGACTTGCAAAGGATGGAGCAACACAGGAACAAAAAGACCAAGAAATCACCTACCAGAAAAGACGACCCTCATCAAAGCCATCAGGAAAGTCGACCACCCAAAAGACAATTACCACTATCTCAACAGAGCAGAGCAGGTTATTATTTTCTGCCTCAGAACAGGACACAACAGATTAAACAGCCACTTAAATAGACTAAGATTGATCCCATCACCGCTGTGCCTTTGTGGGCAGACAGCACAGACAGCTGAACATATCCTGCAAGACTGCAATACACTAAACCAGTTAAAGGAAGAACACTGGCATACAGAGATGGATATCCACAGAAAGATGTATGGGAGCACCGAGGAGCTTTAAAATACAACAGCATTTATTAAGAAAACAGGACTTGCTGTGTAGACATGTCAAACTCCGAACGAGAAGAAGAAGAAGACAAGCCAGTACGACATCTTAACTATCAAAATTATTTTCTTTCACCGGTAAGATTTTCTAAATGGAAAAAGACATGGAGCCAAATCTGGAGAATATGATGGGTGTGGAATAATTTCAATATTCAAATCTAGAGAATATGATGGGTGTAGAATAATTTCAATATTCAAATGTAGAGAATATGATGGGTGTGGAATAATTTCAATATTCAAATCTATAGAATATGATGGGCGTGGAATAATTTCAATATTCAAATCTATAGAATATGATGGGCGTGGAATAATTTCAATATTCAAATCTAAAGAATATGGTGGGTGTGGAATAATTTCAATATTCAAATCTATAGAATATGATGGGCGTGGAATAATTTCAATATTCAAATCTAAAGAATATGGTGGGTGTGGAATAATTTCAATATTCAAATCTAGAGAATATGATGGGTGTGGAATAATTTCAATATTCAAATCTATAGAATATGATGGGCGTGGAATAATTTCAATATTCAAATCTAAAGAATATGGTGGGTGTGGAATAATTTCAATATTCAAATCTGGAGAATATGATGGGTGTGGAATAATTTCAATATTCAAATCTAGAGAATATGTTGGGTGTGGAATAATTTCAATATTCAAATCTGGAGAATATGATGGGTGTGGAATAATTTCAATATTCAAATCTAAAGAATATGGTGGGTGTGGAATAATTTCAATATTCAAATCTGGAGAATATGATGGGTGTGGAATAATTTCAATATTCAAATCTAGAGAATATGATGGGTGTGGAATAATTTCAATATTCAAATCTGGAGAATATGATGGGTGTGGAATAATTTCAATATTCAAATCTATAGAATATGATGGGCGTGGAATAATTTCAATATTCAAATCGTTGACTGTTTGCAACGCAAGCCATGCTTTATGGGAAGGTGCATTGTCTTAAAGCAAGAGAATAATTTGAGTGCGAGTTATCCCTCGTTTTCTGGTAAGTCTTTTTAGGTTTGGTCAGTTTGGTATTGAGATCAACGTATCACTGGCCTTTGGTCGTCTTGCATTGAGGCAGGTATTTTTTCATTATGACACATTTGATGTCCCATACAATCAAAATCACTTTTCTTGCATATTTCTTTAATCTTTGATTGATATGCGTTGGTAATGGTGATTCTAACAGACCTCCAGAGTATTCTGAAAAATGAGCTCTGGTTTCTGCCCTTTGCACCTCATTCTGCGTTAAAGAAACATAGATAGGACCTCTGGAACCACACAGGATAAAATGGGGAGCGTACTTACCCAGCGAAACACAGGAACAATTAACATGCATACCTTTCGACATTTGCTGGGAGAGACTGGGCTCCTATGTGCCTGTCAGTTATCGTTTTCATCATGATGCGCCATGATCGCGATGAAAGTTGGCTGCAACGGACTTCCAACATCCCCTTTCTTTTGTATTGGTTATGCACTATGCCAGACTGTAACATGTCCATCTCGTGATATTTCTCTCCCACTTGTATCTCTGCATACCCTTGCTCACCTCCCCTCAATCCAGTAAGGTCTGCAATAAGGTGTCATGTCTTTTAATATGTTCAAAATACATTATTTGTTTTATCTTTATTTCTTTAATAGTTCTTTTTTTTCATACAAAGTATTAATTTTTTTGGTTCCTTTTCTTATCTTTCCACGAAGTTCTACCTATTCTCTCTCTCTCTCTCTCTTTCACACACACACACGCGCACGCACGCACGCACACACACGCACGCACACACGCACACACATACACACATGCTTATGCGTGTGTGCGTGCGCATGTTCATTATTACATAATGGTCAGACAGTCCCATATGTAAGCTTAAATATATATATATATATGGGTTATCAAGGATTAATTTTGATCAAAATATGTCTGTGTAATAAATCTGTGTTTTGTGATCTTTATGTTTCATTATTACCTTGTTTGTATCACAATATTTTATTATTATAATAATTCTTTTAAGTAACGTTATGGTTTGTGTTTTTGAGATCCCCAGGAATTGTGAGAACTCTTGCTTCCTATAGTTAGTTAGTTAGTCGTTGGATCATCATCACTGCACTCCGGACAAGTCCATAGATGCTCAGATCTCTCCATGAGTGTAGCCGCCATTTCACGCCGACTGACGGTCCCAGTACGCAGTTGATTGACCATCATTCTTTCTTGCCCACGAAAACTGCTCCTTCTTAGCGACACCACGTTTCAAACCATTTTTCTTGCTTCCTATGTGCAGTGGGATGGTTTTTGTGAGCTTTCTTTCATACCAAGGAGATTTCAGCTTTCGGCTTAGTGCAGTGCCTATTTAAAGAGACTTCTACTCAGAGAGGGTCTATAATTGTATAGATGACATGCTACAAAGCTTCCATAAGATAATCTAAATATAACGGCATGTCATCATCTACTAAGGTTTTCTGTTGCATTGGTGGTACTCTTATGGTAATCGTGCTCTTCTTTCAACCGCGGACATGATCCAATTTCGCTCTTGTTCTTCTGTCTTCGTTCTCAGACTCCTGATCAGCTTTATATAGTTCGGAGAACGAAGTGCATTGTGTTATAGCGTACATCTTAGCTGCGATATTGTGTTTTGTGTGTGGCATCCTGATTATCTGTGCGCCTTTTGGCTGGATGCCTCCGTCTTCAGCACTCTGCTTACTTGGGCAGGACTATAGTCCTACTCGAGTGGGACTGCCCGACCAGTCTTAGTTTCCAGCCCCTGATGGCTGAACTAAGCCCCATCACCACTTCACGGTGCTGGCCTCGATGCCAAGACATCCAATGAAGGAAAGATTCCTAAATCTAGCAATGGGGCGACTGAAAAGAAGCAGCTTTATCCATCAAGCTGAACGACTCCGTAGACAACTTACATACCTACCTGAAGTTGACAGCCCCTTAAGGTCTGTACCAGAGCAAACCCGGTGGAGTGAAAGGCACGGAATGCCAATATACATTCAGTCCCACGTGAAAGGAATACTAAGCGAGGACGAACAGAATAGTGTGCAGCGAAGGACAGTCACCCTCAGTTTCCTGGATGAGGAATATCCACAAGATATATGGGTCAGCGTATACACAGATGGGTCAGCACAGAATACTGTGAGGAATGGAGGTTCATGTGTATTTATAGAAAATCCACACAAGCCTAGAGATACAATTAGAACTCCGACAGGAAAATTCTGCAATAATTATGATGCAGAAATCCAGGCAATTAGTGTGGCAGCTAAAACACTGCTGAACTCCAACTCTGGCCTACAGCCTGTGGTATTCCTGACAGATGCAAGGTCAGTGCTTCAAGCTCTCCAGTCTGGAAAACTAACAGACTTGAAAAAACTACTTAGCGAATTGTCGTACGAGTATAGGGTAACCATGCAGTAGATACCCTGTCACTGTGGAATACCAGGAAATGAAAAAGCAGACCAACTGGCCAAGGAAGGTGCTGCCAAAGACTAACCAGATATATCAATCACCTACCATCAGAAAAAACAGATGATCAAGTCAATAAGAAAGCCACAAACACCAACACAAGATGACTATCATATTATGAACAGATCAGAACAAGTTATAATTCTACGTCTCAGAACAGGACACAACCGACTCCGCAGTCACATGTATACAAAGTTCAAGATTGGAA
The DNA here is from genome assembly GCA_034231615.1 of Meghimatium bilineatum. NCBI lineage: Eukaryota > Metazoa > Mollusca > Gastropoda > Stylommatophora > Philomycidae > Meghimatium > Meghimatium bilineatum. Next base: position 36,466,362 of record CM067322.1, read on the forward strand.
ACACAGCCATGTGTACATGTGGACAGGCAGCACAGAGTGCCAAACATATACTTCAAGAGTGTTCTGAGCATGAAACGCTGAGGCAGACATATTGGCCAGAGGAAACAACACTGGAATCAAAGCTCTATGGGACACTGTATGAACTACAAAAGACTGAGTTTTATTAAGGAGACAGAATTACAGATATAGACATGTTTCAAGTGAACGAAAGAAGAAAAAGCTGCGATATATGCGCTTTTCGGCCTTCCAGATCCTACTTCAGCATAGCTTCTGCGTCCCTTTGGCTCTTTTTGGGATGAAACAACCAACGCGAGCCCTCGACATGCTTAGTCGCCTCTTACAACATGATTGGCAGGTAGCAATGTCGCCTTTCTTTACTCCAATTTATGACCCCGGAAACACTCAGGTGACTTCTTCTTCTTCTTCTTCTTTCGTTCGCTAATAATGTCTATATCTGCAGTGTTGTTTCTTGTATAAATTGAACAGTGTTTTCCATTTCTTGTTTTGTACCATAAAGTTTAACATTCATTGGTGTATCAGAAGGCCAGTATGTGCATCTTAATGTGTCATAGTTTGCACATTCTTGAAGGATATGTTCTGAAGTCTGGTTGACTTGTCCACAATTACACTTTGCTGTTGTGCCAATTTTAAATTTTGTATACATATGGCTGTTTAGTCTATTGTGTCCAGTTCTCAGTCGAAATATGATGACCTGTTCTTGTCTGTTAAGTAGGTGGTAGTCATCCCGTGGAGGTAAGTTAGGCTTTCGTTGTGTCTTTATCATGGATTTCTTTTGGTGATGGCTGATTGGTATATCCGGTTGCTGCATGTTAGCACCTTCCTTGGCGAGTTGATCAGCTCTCTCATTTCCTGCTATTCCACAGTGTGATGGAATCCATTGCAGTATAACTCTACACCTATTTTGTACTATGGACAATACCTCTTTTAACTCTGGAAGTTTATTGGATTGTAATGCCTCTAGTACTGACCTTGCATCTGTAAGTATTACAATAGGGTGTGAGGTCCTGTCCAATGTTAACAGTTTCTCTGCAGCTGTATAAATAGCTTTGACTTCAGAGTCATAGTTGTTGCAGTAATTCCCTGTTGGTATACAAGTGGTATCAGTGGTGCCATCTGGGTATTCTACATATACACCACTTCCTCCATTTTTTACTGCATTCTGTGCTGATCCATCTGTATATACTCTGGTCCATAGATCACTTGGGTAAACATCATCAAGGAAACTTAGAGCTGCTACTCTTTTCTGCAGATTATTCTGATGTTCATCCCCATGCACACCTGCTACTGTTGTTTGGATGGTCACTGGTAGGCATGTCCGTTTTTCCCATGGGGTGTGTTCTGGTTGAGATGTCAGTGGTATTGTTACCTCTGGTAGATCCGATACCTGTCTACGTAGACGCTTGGCCTGGTGTATGAAGCTGCTTCTTTTAAGCCGTCCTTGTGATAGATTCTGGAATCTTTCCTTCATTGGGTGACTATGGTGGGAAAGAAACTTTTCTCCATGAATTATAATTTTAGTATCTCTACGCTCTTTCAATGACTGCATCCCTTCGATATTCTGCATTTCTATGATTGGTGTGGATCTCATTGCGCCTGTAATGATTCTAAGTGCTTGGTTCTGTACTCTATCTAGGTTTTGTAGTGTAGTGTTTGATGATGAACTCCATGCTGTAGAACCATATTCCAAGTGTGGTCGAATGGCTTGTTGGTATACATTTTTTAGAATTCTTTCATTAGCTCCCCAAGTTGTCCCACTCAGTTTTCTTAGTATAGCTATCTTCCTTCTAGCCTTTGTTTCTGCTTTGCTGATATGATGTTTCCATGTCATTTTGGCATCAAATGTTACACCAAGATATGTGGGTTGGTCATCTAGCTTTAAGATAGTTTTATTTACATAGATGTTTCCTGCTCTTTGTTTTGGTGAAAGTGTAAAAAGGGTTGTTGCTGACTTCTCTATATTGATACTTACACACCATTTGTCAGCCCAATTAGTCAAAATGTCCATGGCTCTCTGAAGCATTTTTGTGGTAACCATGGCGCTCTCATGTGTGCACCAGAGAACCAAGTCATCTGCATATAGTGCTGCCTTAGTTCCACAGGGTATTTCTTCAATTAGATCATTGATAAGTATGAGAAAAAGAGTGGGTGATAGAACTCCTCCCTGAGGCACTCCATGGCGTAGTAATACTTTCCTACTTTTTTTGCCATTTACTTGTACTCTGGCTCTTCTATTGTGAAGAAAGGCTTTCGTCCATCTATACATATTTCCACATATCTTGTAGTTTCTCATTTTTTGAAGCAATCCTTCTTTCCATACTTTATCAAAGGCCTTCTGTAAATCAATCCATGCCACTAAAACTGATTTTTTGTCTTGGAAAGCATCCTCAATTTCCTGTGAGAGGTATGTGGTTTGATCCTCTGTGGAGTAGCATTGCCTGAAACCTGCCTGCTGTGGTGCATGGAATTTTCTACTTTCCAGGTGAAATTTTAGTCTTAGGTTTATGATGCGCTCCATTGTTTTGCACAGGCAACTTGTAAGACTAATTGGTCTGTAGCTAGTTGGTGTTGTTCCATCTTTTCCAGGTTTAAGCAGAGGGACCATAATTGATTCTCTCCAGATTTGTGGTATTTTCCCAGTAGACCAGCTAATATTTAGGATGTCCAATAGTTTCCTTCTGGCTGTTGTTCCTAGATTCTTTATCATTTCATTTGATATTTCATCAATTCCTGGAGACTTATTTAGCTTTAGTTTAGAGACTGCTAATTCCAATTCACTATATGTGAACAATGTATCCATAATTTCATCTGCACTGTTTTCATCACTGATTCTAGTCTGAGCATGTTCCAATTTACTTTTTTGGTCGCTCCGCACTGTATGCTGTTTCTCTGGACTAATTTCAATATTGCAGTCTTGAGCAAATGTCCTAGCGAAATTATCTACTGCTTGCTTTCCTGTAATCATTTTGCCATTCTGTACGAGTGTTATGTTTGTGCTTCTTCCTGTTCCCTCATCATTTAGTTGTTTGACCAGTTTCCACAGTTTTCTTCCATCCTTTTCAAAATTTAAGGATTCTGTTTTCTCTTTCCAGCTCTTTCTTCTAGCTTCTAGTTTGGCTCTTTGGAATTTAGCTTTTGCGTGTTGATGTTTGTTGTGATGTTCCTGGCTTGGGTTATTTTCCACTTCCGTCCGTGCTTTTTCTAATTCCTCTTGCAGCAGTTCTAGTTGTTCACTCCAGTATGGCTTGTATTGTTTGCGTGCTCCTCTTGGTATTGCTTCCTTAGCAGCTTGATGAATACATTTATTGAACTCTTTGACTATGGCGTTTATGTCTTTTCCTTCCATGTCTATTTGTCCAGCTAAAACACTACTGCGGTGTTTAAATAGTCCCCAATTTGCTTTTTTATAATTCCATCTTGGAAGGCTAGATGCATTTCCTGTGAGTTCATTTTTAATACTAAGGAGGACTGGTCGATGGTCGCTACCTCCAAGTTGCTTCCCCACTGTTCTATTGATTTCCCAGTTTAGGTCTGCTGAGTACAATGCCAAGTCTGGCGTGGAAGTGGTTTGCCATGCTCTTGAGTAGTATGTTGGAGGATCTTTTGGCTTATTAAGCAATAGAAGACATTTATCGTCTTGCCAGCTTTCAAGTTCTTCTCCTCTTTTATCCATGTGGTCATAACCCCAGCTTTGTGAGTGACTATTAAAATCTCCACATACTATCAGTCTTCCTCTGTACGGTATTGTGTCCAGGGAAAGGGACTGGTCATTTGGACAATAATAATTTAATAGGTTGAAGTCTGTGTTCTTGGTCTTTAGTTGAAGGACCTGATATTCTGCTCCTTCCATGTATAGCTCAGTTTGATGTGCGCTGATATTATTTTTGACTAGAGTTAGTATACCTCCTTTTCTTCTGTCTACTCGATCAGCTCTAAAGCACTGATAACCTGCAATTTTAAAGGCTACATCTTTGCTGAGGTGTGTCTCTTGTATGCAACAAATGCTGACCTGTTCCTTGTGAAGGGTGTTTTCTAATTCTAATTTCTTGCTAAAGCCATCTTTTTTGCTATTTACACCCTCAGCATTCCAGTGCATTATTGTAAGTGATGTCTCATTGGTTGGTAATATTTGTTGGTCAGTGATATTACTCTTGTGCCTCCTGGCTCCACAAGGCAATCGAAGAGGACCTCCAGTCGTATGGGGTGGGCCCTTTCGAGGTATAGGGCCCGGTGCTACTCCTGCCTGGTGAGTCGTCACAGGGTTAGCACCATAACGGGGTAATGCAGATATAGACATTCATGTGCGATAATGCATGACATTCTGATTGTTGCGGTGCGCCTTCTGGCCAAATGTCGCTGACTTCAGCACCTTTACTTGCTAGGCAAGACTGTGGTCCTGCCCGAATGTGGGAGGGCCCGGCCAGTCTTAGTTTCCAGCCTCTGCTGGCTGGACTAAGCCCCATCTCCACGCCAAGGAGCTGGCCTCGATGGGGACTCAGGTGACAATTTGGTTGTATCCTCAACGTTTTTAACCATCAGCTTATAATAATAGAGGTCGTGTTCTGGTAATCCAGTCACCGCGAATTCAAGAGTATGTGTTTAAGAGTGTGTTGCTGAACTAAAACTGCCTGGGTATATAATACATCACGTTTTTATCATTCCAATTTTATTATTGGAGCACCTTAAGGGGATCAACACGTGATATATTCTATCCAGAACGTGGTCTTCCTTATGGCTCTATTGAATTCTCCTCGGTCTTGAGCAAGGTGTAAAGCCTCCTTTAGGGCAGACATTCTTGTTTGTCTTCTGTCCAAGGGCGTCTTGGTTGGCCTTTAAACCTGTTACCTTCTATCGTCCCTCAAATATCACTATCTCCATACCGTCATGTCTCTTAACATGACCGAAAAAAGCTAGTTGTTCAATTAATATGGTTTTCAGAAGCCAGCTCTCTTGGGAGATGATTGTGCTTTGTACCTCCTGGTTTGTTTTCCTTGCTGCTCATGGTTTTCTCAGAACTATTCTGTAGAATTTTAATTTAAATGATGTTGTTATATTGGACAATGTTTTATTAGTACCCATGTTTCGCATGCTTTGCATTCGTCGTTACTGGAAACACACACGTTTGTAATAAGCACAATTTGGTTTTCGGAGCAGTTGTTAATCCGTCTAAGGCATTCGTGACGTGGTTTTCCTTGAACAATCACATGGTAAAGATACCCATGCCACAAGTTTCGTTGTCCGGGAAAAGTTTAGAAAGAACTAGCACAATGAGATATCTGGGTGTGTTTTTTGACAGAAGCCTGAGTTTCAGGGAACATGTTGACCACATTATCATAAGGGCAGGCAAAGGCTTAGCAGCAATGAAGGTTATGGCTGCTGCGCAGTGTGAGCAAAGATTGTTATTTCTTTTGTACCAGGGTTTGGTTGTGGCTGTGGTGGAATATGCATTGGCAATTCTGACTCTTAGCCAAACTCAGATTGAAAGACTGGATAGAGTCCAGAATGCAGCAATGCGTATCATTCTGGGATGCACAAGAGACACATCGACAAGAGCTATGCGATACCTACTTGACTGCCCAACAGCTAAGCATATATTACAGTATTGCCGTGCACAGGCGTACCTTCAAATACATGCAGATAAGGAACACCCGTTGCATTCCGAGATACAGAAAGTTAAAGGCAGCAGACTCAAGAGAGGAAGGTCGTGGATGGGACGTGCTGAGGATGTAATACATAGCGTGTGCAGATTACAGGATGTGGCAGCAGGTGCGGAATGGATAGGTCTACCCACAGATTTCGAAACTTGTTTGAGAGTAGTAATATCACTTAGCAGGGAATGCAGAGAATGGTGTCCCACAGCTGTGGAGAAAGACGTGTAGGCTTTAATCAGTGAGAATACCAAAGAGGGGTAGTGATTATATACACTGATGGATCTGTAATTATGCATGTTCGCAGTGCTTGGGCCTTTACAGCTCAGTGCGCAGGTAAAACGATCAAGGAGGAAAGTGGTGCCTTTGCGGTCACTACGAGTAGTATGACCATGGAGACTATGACGGTGACCAAGGCATTTGAGTGGCTACGCACACAGAAAGTAACGCAGGTCTGCATCTTGAGTGACTCTATGAGTATGATTAAGAAGGTACAAGTGTGTCTCGTTCGCGAACAGTGGATTGAGGCCTTGAGAAATGCGAGCTTGAAAGCGGTTACATTTATTTTCGTGCCGGGACATGTGGACGTTCGAGGCAATGAAAGAGCGGATGAACTGGCATCGTGTGCGATTGTGGCAAAGGGCGATGGGGCAATGGATCGCGCTGACGTTTTGAACTCCTTAAGAGATATAACACGCGAGAGTGAGACTAATGTGGATGATGATTCCTTTTCAATGGCTAGGATTAAAAATCAGGGAATGAAATGCGGTGTTGCTAGAGGTGAACATTTTGTAGGGCGCAGAAGAATGATGGTCAACCAGCATAGGACCGGTACTGTCAGCAGAAGTCTGATGGCGGATACACCCAAGGAGAGATCGGAGCAACTATGGATGTGTCCAGTTTGCAGTGATGATGATCCGACGACTAACTAACTAACTAACTAACTAACAATTTGGTTCTTATTTGGTTCACAAGGGATATCATTCTAATTTCCAGTTTTTGTACACAGGAATCATGGTCAACCTACATATGAGTTTTTCATAATAATATTTTAAACATTTTAGACAGATGCATACAACAGAAAAAAGAAAAAAACTGTTTGTTTAATTCGTGTTTAAATTCAAGATGTAACAGGAGTACATTTCTTCTCTTTTTTTTTTGATACAATAATTAGTCTTCCACTTCTTCCAAGTCTGGTTTTCTTAATAAATGCTGCTGTATTTGAAAGCTCCTCAGTGCTCCCAGACATCTTTATGTGGATATCCATCTCCGTGGGCCAGTGTTGTTACCATAACTGGTTTAGTGTATTGCAGTCTTGCAGAATATGTTCAGTGGTCTATGCTGCCTGCCCACAAGGGCGCAGAGGTGATGGGACCAGTCTCAGTCTATTTAAGTGCCCGTTTAATCTGTTGTGCTCTGTTCTGAGGCGAAAGGTAATAACATGTTCTGCTCTGTCGAGATAGTGGTAATTGTCTTTCTGGTGGTCAACTTTCCTGATGGTTTTAATGAGTGTCCTTTTTCTTGGTAGGCGATTTCTTGGTCTATTTGTCCCTGTGTTGCTCCATTCTTTACCAGTCTGTCTGCCTTTTCAATTTCTTGGTATGCCACAGTGGGATGATAACTAATAAGGGGAGAATAATTAGTTGAAAAAATTTATTGACAATTGTTCTTATTATCTCTCTTTGATTATAAACGTAAAAGCACCTTTCATAAAATGTCAAGTTCTCTGTTTACGGTGATTAAATTAGTGGGTTTAAAAAAAAACCAAAAAAACATTATGTTAAATCAAAGTGACTATCTAAGACACAATAGTCAAGTTTTCTTCCTGTAAACAGAGCCCTTTTTCTATCTCGTACAGTTCACGAAAGTAAGATTGCTGCTAAGATGTCAAAATTAGGACCTATAAGAAAAGACAAAAACATTGCGTGGTGTTGACTGTGACATGTGTTTTAGATCAGTGGTCAGCCCGAGTAATGTGTACTAAACTGTGTATGGTAGATTTATTATCAGCCCATGTAATGTAGACTGTGCTATGTATGATAGATCAGTGGTCAGCATGTGTGATGTGGAGTGTGCTATGTATTATAGATCAGAGGTCAGTCCGTGTGGTGCGGAAACCAGAAAATGGAGCTCATATTAGTTACACTATTACCTGACATGCACATCGTAAATGGTGACTAAGAAAGTTTTGAGGGTTGAGTTGGCTGACCCATTCCATTGACGGTCTAGTGATCCAGAAGTCACATGATTTACTAGTAAAAAATGTGACATTAGCTTAAGGCTGGAGATGGATTTAGCTGATATGTCAAGATCAACTATCATTTGGAAAAGCAAAATCAATGCTATAGATTCATACATGTCTACAAGAACCATTACTTTCAATATTAAACGCATGCGGTTGCATCTGTGGGTCCCACAAATGTCCCACTAGACAAACCAACCATGCAACAGAAAACCTTAGTAGATGACATGCCGTTATATTGAGACTCCTTTATGGAAGCTTGTAGCATGTCATCTATACAATTATAGACCTCCTCTGAGTAGAAACTCATTCAATGGGCATTGCACTGAACTGAAGTCTCCTGGGTATGAAAGAAAGCTCACAAAAAAATTACTGCACTGCACATAGGAAGTAAGAGCTAATAGCGCACATTTCTTGTGGTTCGGAATCAGTCAATCAATATTAAATCGACAAATATATCTACTTGCATGGTTTATACTTCTATTGATAAGGGGGGGGGGGTAACTCCCTTTCACTCTTAAGAAATCATTAAATGTTTTTTATTGCTAGTAATTTAGCCAAATGGCGGGTGAAACCCCTCCCGTAACGATTTTTTTTTTTTACAAAAAAAGATAATCACCCCTTTCTCAGTAAAAAGATGGAATTATTTCATGCAACAACGGAAGAATGCCTTTTTTACATTAATTTTTTTAATGTAAAACCCCTTCCACATTGAAAACGTCTCTACGGCCCTGATAGTTATCTATGGACCTTTATGGAACAATGAACTCCACATCACAATCCACTTAGTTGCTGCTTACGAACTGTTTCACAGGTAACAGTGTAGCTATTCTTTGCTCCCCTTCCAGTCCCGGCTAAACAAGCGCAGTTTTTATTCACTTCTCCCACCCAGGCCCGGTAACACAAGGGCAGTTTCTATTGGAAATTAAGTTCATTTAACTACCATTGCTTTCAGATTGTTCACTAGAAACAAATTGTCAAAGATATTCTTTCTTTTTAATTGTATCAAAGAACACATGTTAACTGTGTTGGAAATCTAATTTATTCATTGGATGATCCCATGACAGACTCCTGACAATCACATAATATTTTGAAATAATTTAAGACGTCTACAGAAAATACGTTATGACCACTGATCTATGTATAAATAGATTTAAGCCTTTACAATCGCCTGCGCTTAGTGTTACCATGCCCCCGTGTCAAAAAGCGTGCAAAACTCGTAAACATGATCACACTTCTCTTGTTTTCACGAAGCTATACCAAGTGTGTTGATTCAAACACGTGACACATTCGTTATATGCATATTATTAAACTGATAGAAACCGGGACACGTTACAACCGAGCGAGATATCAGGCAGCGATATAAAACCAAGACAATTCCCGTGAGACCGTGACTAACACACATATCTGCCATTCACGTAAACAAATGCATATTTCCGCTATTATAGTGAGAAATATATTTATCAAGTCAAAATATTTTAAGTTTACATTAAAAAAAACTCAACCAACACAATATATGTTTTTATAGTGTGTATTTGCGTTATTTTTGAAAGTAAATGCTCTCTCAACCATTAAGTTTTTAAAACTCATAAACTGCAATTCCGTCTCCCCCCTCCCCCCCCCCCCCCAGAAACGTGACAATGTACATATTCAGAGAATTGCAGTAATGGTATTGACTAGATGTGATTCGAAAAGGTGCTCCCTCTCCGGAAAGATCAGAAGAACGCGTGATCAGCAACTGACTGGGACACTGAGCTTATACACTTTTAGATGGCTGACGGCACGGCAAGCAGAGCATATATAGGAATGCCCCCAGTGCTGTGACACTTGTTCCTAGTAAAAAATCAAGAATCCTCAGAAATACAAAAAAATCATTTCTTGTATCATGTGACAATTCATAATCACTGTATCAAAATATTATTCTTTTTTTCCCAAAAAGATGTATTCTTTACAATAAAACAAAATGAAATAATTTGACTAAACATTTGTTTTTAATCACAGAGTATTTTAATTACAAAAGTAAAAAAAAAAATGACAAAAAAGTCGAATGAAGCAAAAAAATATAATACGTTTAAGTGTAAGGGTGTATTACAAATAATACTAAAATATAAGTAATTACAAAGTTATTTCATGACAAAAAAGTCGAGTGAAGCACTTTCTAAGCAGCTCTCCTATACCCCCGTAATCCTCTCTCGAGGCGGTATGACATAGCAGGCGCCGACATCGAAAGCCACTCGGACGCTGAGTATAGCTCACCACTCAGCTGAGCACGTTTATGCTGTTAACATTCCGTACGACCGAAAACTTCACCCCGGTGACTTCGTCCTGTCTTAACATGTCATATGGGGAGGAACCAGCCTAGATCCCAAGCGGTACTGTGACGAGCGAGCTGACTCGACACTGGCTGAACCTTGACCCCGCGGTGGAGTCTAAGACATGTGAACGGACTACTGACACTAGTTCCCATACAAAGTCAAGAGCCAACTTTTGTAAAGTTCCGCGGGGAACTTGAACCTGATACGGACATTATCCCTTAAACTTCATAATCTTATGTGCCACACATTTTGTTACCCATGTCAACGGTGAGGGAAGAATATCGCGCATATTGCTTTCAAAAAACGTTTCTATATATAGGACAACGGGGAAAAGTTACATAAAATCTCTCAATATAAATTAGAGTTATTAATTTAAATGATATTGCCAATTATCAAATCCAAATATTTGTATTTTTATGATTTATTAATATCTCATACTTATTACCACCCTTGATTTTGGAGTACATGTCCGGCTATGTCCCTTGGTAAATAAATGCTACTATCTTTAACTTCCGGTTCAAATAATGTTTTTGTTTTGCTGAATCAAGAACTTGTTGATCATTAATTTAACATATTAATATCATAGAAATTAAATATCTGTGTTACTGAAACGGATTTAATGATTTCCATATTTACATCATGATTCGTTCAACCTTATTTAATTCGATAATGAAGATCTAAAACAAATTGCAATAAAACGAGAGACATGGAAGGAAATCTAACTAAATGTTTGTTGTTGTTAAGTTAGATACTTGGACACAATTTTTAGAATTATGCTACATTTCTACATAATTACAAATAATATAGTTAGATAGCCCTTCAAAAATGCAATTCAACGATACCTCAACCAAGTCTGTACGTCAACCCTGAAAAAATGTTACATATTTTTTTCGAATGAGTTTGACATCAAAATAATTTACATTGAAACACATATTGGAAAATATAAATAAAACGTGTGACCACAGTGACAAAATGTACCCAAGCTGATAATTTCTAACTTATCTTTGTTATTTTCAATAATACAAGCCACAAACACCATATATTTTTTATTCGTGAAGACAAGACACATCTATTGATCCTATTTCTATAATTGGTAAGTGCGCGCAGAACTAATTAATATGAAAGAAGGCAGCAAATTAGCATAATTAAAAATGAAAATAAATTATCAAACTATTTAATATAATTAAATACCACAGAAATTATATATATTTGTGTTGGCAAAGGCAAGACGCATCTGTTGAACCTATTTCTATAATTTTTAGGTACGCACAGAACTAATTAATATTAAAAATGACAGCAAATTATTGAATATAATTACCGCAGAAGACGGATGTGTTGGGCCATTGGCGCAAATAAAACGGCAACACAACGCATTTCCATTCTCTGGACTACATCCTGCTGGATATCTAGTAGCATCATAGTCCTGCTATAAGTGATATCCAGCGGGAGTTTGAGAATGAACGCTGAAGAAGAAGAAGAAGAATATAATTAAATACCACAGAAATTATATATATTTGTGTTGGCAAAGGCAAGACGCATCTGTTGATCCTATTTCTATAATATTTAGGTGCGCACAGAACTAATTAATATTAAAAATGGCAGCAAATTAGCATAATTAAAATGATAATAAATTATAAAACTATTGAATATAATTAAATACCACAGAAATTATATATATTTGTGTTGGCAAAGGCAAGACGCATCTGTTGATCCTATTTCTATAATTTTTAGGTGCGCACAGAACTAATTAATATTAAAAATGGCAGCAAATTAGCATAATTAAAATGATAATAAATTATAAAACTATTGAATATAATTAAATACCACAGAAATTATATATATTTGTGTTGACAAAGGCAAGACGCATCTGTTGATCCTATTTCTATAATTTTTAATTGCGCAGAACTAATTAATATTGAAATGGCAGAAAATTAGCATAATTAAAATGAAAATAAATTATCAATCTATTGAATATAATTAAATACCACAGAAATTATATAAATTTGGGTTCAATACAAGAATCCGTGGACAAATCATGTGACAACATACCACTTTTTAATTTCATATGCTATTGCACTATCTCAGAAACTTAGAAAGTCGTAACATAAATTACTGATCTAGCAATTTGCACGCAATGAACTGGCTATCCACCTCCCACTCAGTGTGCAGCACGCATGTCAAGTGGTCAGGGGCTCTCATCACGCAATGTGTCGAATAGTGGACACGTCTGTATATGCAACATTAGGAATTTCATTCCGTCTATTTATGTTAGCTGTTTATTCCATAGAAACCTGTTCACTGGTTCTTGTATTGTACCTATATTTTTATTAGCATAGGCAAGACGCATCTGTTGATTCTATTTCTATAATATTTAGGTGCGCACAGAACTAATAAATATTAAAAATTGAATCAAATTAGCATAATAAAAATGAAAATAAATTATCCAACTATTGAATAGTTTAATAGTTTAAATACCACAGAAAGTATATATATTTGTGTTGGCAAAGGTAAGATTCTATTTCTACAATTTTTAAATTAAAATTAGCATAATTAAAATGAAAATAAATTATCAAACCTGAATATAATTAAATACCACAGAAATTATATATATCTGTGTTGGCAAAGGTAAGATCCTATTTCTACAATTTTTAGGTGCGTGCAGAACTAATTAATATGAAAATGGCAGCAAATTCACATAATTAAAATGAAAATAAATTATAAAACTATTGAATATAATTAAATATTCCAGAGAAATTATATATATTTGTGTTGGCAAAAGCAAGACGCATCTGTTAATCCTATTTCTATAATTTTTAGGCGCACGCAAAACTAATTAACCTTAAAAATGGCAGCAAATTAGCATAATTAAAATGAAAATAAATTATCAAACTATTAAATATAATTAAATACCACAGAAATTATATATATTTGGGTTCAATACAAGAATCCGTGAACAAATCACATGACAACATACCAACTTTTTAATTTCATGTGCTATTGCACTATCTCGGAAACTTAAAAAAGCCTTAACATAAATAACCGATCTAGCGATTTGCGTGCAATGAACTGGCCATCCACCTCTCACTCCATGTGCAACGTGTCGAATAGTCTGTATATGCGACTTTTAGGAATTTCATTCCATCTAATTATGTTAGCTATGTATTCCGTCGAAAGCTGTCCACTGATTCTTGTATTGTACCTATATTTGTATTGGCAAAGGCAAGGCGCATCTGTTGATCCTGTTTCTATAATTTTTTAGTTGCGCAGAACTATGTAATTTTAAAATTGCAGAAAATTAGCATAATTAAAATGAAAATAAATTATCAAACTATTAAATATAATTAAATACCACAGAAATTATATATATTTGGGTTCAATACAAGAATCCGTGGACAAATCACGTGACAACATACCACTTTTTAATTTCATATGCTATTGCACTATCTCAGAAACTTAACAAGTCGCAAAATAAATCACAGATCTAGCGATTTGCACGCAATGAACTGGCTATCCACCTCCCACTCAGTGTGCAGCGCGCATGTCAAGTGGTCAGGGGCTCTCATCGCGCAATGTGTCGAATAGTGGACGCGTCTGTATATGCATCTTTTAGGAATTTCATTCAGTCTATTTATGTTAGCTGTTTATTCTGTAGAAACCTGTCCACTGGTTCTTGTAATGTACCTATATTTTTATTAGCATAGGCAAGACGCATCTGTTGATTCTATTTCTATAATATTTAGGTGCGCACAGAACTAATAAATATTAAATTTGAAACAAATTAGCATAATAAAATTGAAAATACATTATCAAACTATTGAATATAATTAAATACCACAGAAAGTATATATATTTGTGTTGGCAAAAGTAAGATCCTATTTCTACAATTTTTAAATTAAAAATTAAAATTAGCATAATTAAAATGAAAATAAATTATCAAACTTGAATATAATTAAATAAAACAGAAATTATTTATATTTGTGTTGGCAAAGGTAAGATCCTTTTTCTACAATTTTTAGGTGCGTGCAGAACTAATTAATATGAAAAATGGCAGCAAATTAGCATATTGCTGCTAGAGTTTGATATGATGAGATATTACTGCTAAAGTGCTGTCCATAGATTCATCAATAGGTTTTACCCTTCTCTCCCCACCCACCCGTAACCTCAAATATTTAGGAAACTACAGTCTTGCTTAATTATGTATTTTAAAAATTCACTCATCTGCCTTCGAGATCAACGTTTGTCTTAGCGTACATGACTTTCTTCTAACTCACACACCTGTCTTCTAGCTCACACACCTGTCTTCTAGTTCACACATATGTCTTCTAGATCAACTTTTGTCTTAGTGCACACAACTGTCTTCTAGCTCATACATCTGTCTTCTAGTTTACATATCTGTTTTATAGCTCACACATATGTCTTCTAGTTCACACATGTCTTCTAGATCAACGTTTGTCTTAGCGCACACAACTGTCTTCTAGCTCATACATCTGTCTTCTTGTTCACACATGTCTTCTAGCTCACACATATGTCTTCTAGATCAACGTTTGTCTTAGCGCACACAACTGTCTTCTAGCTCACACATCTGTCTTCTTGTTCACACATCTGTCTTCTAGTTCACACATATGTCTTCTAGCTCACACATCTGTCTTCTAGTTCACACATCTGTCTTCTAGCTCACACATCTGTCTTCTAGCTCACACATCTGTCTTCTAGATCAACGTTTGTCTTAGCGCACACAACTGTCTTCTAGCTCACACATCTCTCATCTAGTTCACACATGTCATATAAGCTCACACATCTGTTGTCTAGTTCACATGACTATCTACTAGCTAACAAATTTGTGTTCTTTCTGAAAACAGGACACTGAAGCTTAAAATTGACTTATTCAAACTTAAAGAACAAAGTGGAGTCAGGAAAGCAACTATAGACAGACTGATTATCCAGTTGAATAAACATGTACCTCAAACACTTGGTAATGATGTTGTCTCGCTTTTCATGTTTATTTGATCATGTGAATATATTGTTGTTGACATACTTGTCACAATACAACAATTATATTTCATATACTATATATTCATCCAAGACTGGTAACATTACCTCTGTGTCTATGTGGACAGACAGCAGAACATATCTATGGAACAATGGAAAATGGAACAATGGAAAAGCAGATCTTTAAATGAATCAACTGATATCAAATAAAGCCGGGAAGGATGATATTGTGTTCCCAGATAGATCTCTCCGTGGTGGTGAGAAATATGTTCCTTTCATACCACAGTCGTCACATAGGACAGAGGTTTTGACTCTCCATGTGTTGCGGTCCGCTGCCTGCAATTTTAGTTCTTGTATGGTCCTGCAGCCTGTTATTTCTCCTTCTTTAAGAATGGTGTTTTTTAGGTTCATAGAAATTAAAAACAGAACTAATTAATATTAAAAATGGCAGCAAATTAGCATAATTAAAATGAGTGTATGCCCGGCTATGTCCCTTGGTAAATAAATGCTAATATCTTTAACTTCCGGTTCAAATAATGTTTTTGTTTTGCTGAATCAAGAACTGGTTGATCATTCATTTAACATATTAATATCGTAGAAATTAAATATCTGTGTTACTGAAACGGATTTAATGATTTCCATATTTGCATCATGATTCGTTCAATCTTATTTAGTTCGATAATGAAGATCTAAAGCAAATTGCAATGAAACGAGACATGGAAGGAAATCTAGTAATAAATCATCTACTAAATGTTTGTTAGAATAGATTATAGATACTTGGACAAAATTTGTTATTTTCAATAATACAAGCTACAAACCATATGTTTTTTTGGTTTGTGAAGACAAGACACATCTGTTGATCCTATTTCTATCATTTTTAGGTGCACACAGAACTAATTAATATGAAAGAAGGCAGCAAATTAGCATAATTAAAAATGAAAATAAATTATCAAACTATTGAATATAATTAAATACCACAGAAAGTATATATATTTGTGTTGGCAAAGACAAGACGCATCTGTTGAACCTATTTCTATAATTTTTAGGTGCGCACAGAACTAATTAATATTAAAAATGGCAGCAAATTATTGAATATAATTACCGCCGAAGACGGATATGTCGGGCCATTGGCACAAATAAAACGGCAACACAATGCATTTCCATTCTCTGGACTACATCCTTCTGGAAATCTAGTTGCATCATAGTCCTGCTATAAGTGATATCCAGCGGGAGTTTGAGAATGAACGCTGAAGAAGAAGAAGAAGAATATAATTAAATACCACAGAAATTATATATATTTGTGTTGGCAAAGGCAAGACGCATCTGTTGATCCTATTTCTATAATTTTTAGGTGCGCACAGAACTAATTAATATTAAAAATGGCAGCAAATTAGCATAATTAAAATGATAATAAATTATAAAACTATTGAATATAATTAAATACCACAGAAATTATATATATTTGTGTTGGCAAAGGCAAGATGCATCTGTTGATCCTATTTCTATAATTTTTAGGTGCGCACAGAACTAATTAATATTAAAAATGGCAGCAAATTAGCATAATTAAAATGATAATAAATTATAAAACTATTGAATATAATTAAATACCACAGAAATTATATATATTTGTGTTGGCAAAGGCAAGACGCATCTGTTGATCCTATTTCTATAATTTTTAGGTGCGCACAGAACTAATTAATATTAAAAATGGCAGCAAATTAGCATAATTGAAATGAACATAAATTATAAAACTATTGAATATAATTAAATACCACAGAAATTATATATATTTGGGTTCAATACAAGAATCCGTGAACAAATCACGTGACAACATACCAACTTTTTAATTTCATGTGCTATTACACTATCTCGGAAACTTAATAAGTCGTAACTTAAATTACTGGTCTAGCGATTTGCACGCAATGAACTGGCCATCCACCTCTCACTCAGTGTGCATCGTGCAATGTGTCGAATAGTCTGTATATGCGACTTTTAGGAATTTCGTTCCATCTAATTATGTTAGCTATGTGTTCTATAGAAAGCTGTCCACTAATTCTTGTATTGTACCTATATTTGTATTGGCAAAGGCAAGATGCATCTGTTGATCCTATTTCTATAATTTTTAGTTGCGCAGAACTAATTAATATTAAAATTGCAGAAAATTAGCATAATTAAAATGAAAATAAATTATCAATCTATTGAATATACTTAAATACCACAGAAATTATATATATTTGGGTTCAATACAAGAATCCGTGGACAAATCATGTGACAACATACCACTTTTTAATTTCATATGCTATTGCACTATCTCAGAAACTTAGAAAGTCATAACATAAATTACCGATCTAGCAATTTGCGCGCAATGAACTGGCTATCCACCTCCCACTCAGTGTGCAGCGCGCATGTCAAGTGGTCAGGGGCTCTCATCGCGCAATGTGTCGAATAGTGGACACGTCTGTATATGCAACATTAGGAATTTCATTCCGTCTATTTATGTTAGCTGTTTATTCCATAGAAACCTGTTCACTGGTTCTTGTATTGTACCTATATTTTTATTGGCATAGGCAAGACGCATCTGTTGATTCTATTTCTATAATTTTTAGGTGCACACAGAATTAATTAATATTAAAAATTGAAGCAAATTAGCATAATAAAAATGAAAATAAATTATCAAACTATTGAATATAATTAAATACCACAGAAAGTATATATATTTGTGTTCATAAAAGTAAGATCCTAGGCTATTTCTACAATTTTTAGGTGCGTGCAGAACTAATTAATATGAAAAATGGCAGCAAATTAGCATATTGCTGCTAGAGTTTGATATGATGAGATATTGCTGCTAAAGTGCTGTTCATAGATTCATCAATAGGTTTTACCCATCTCATCCCACTCACCCGTAACCCCAAATATTTAGGAAACTACAGCCTTGCTTAATTATGTATTTTAAAAATTCACTCATCTGCCTTCTAGATCAACGTTTGTATTAGCGTACATGACTTTCTTCTAGCTCACACATTCTGTCTTCTAGCTCACACACCTGTCTTCTAGTTCACACATATGTCTTCTAGATCAACTTTTGTCTTAGCGCACACAACTGTCTTCTAACTCACACATCTGTTTTCTAGCTCACACATCTGTTTTCTAGTTCACACATATGTCTTCTAGCTCACGCATCTGTCTTCTAGTTCACACATCTGTCTTCTAGCTCACACAACTGTCTTCTAGCTCACACAACTGTCTTCTAGCGCACACAACTGTCTTCTAGCTCACACATCTGTCTTCTAGCTCACACATCTGTCTTCTAGCTCACACATCTGTCTTCTAGATCAACTTTTGTCTTAGCGCACACAACTGTCTTCTAACTCACACATCTGTTTTCTAGCTCACACATCTGTTTTCTAGTTCACACATATGTCTTCTAGCTCACGCATCTGTCTTCTAGTTCACACATCTGTCTTCTAGCTCACACAACTGTCTTCTAGCTCACACAACTGTCTTCTAGCGCACACAACTGTCTTCTAGCTCACACATCTGTCTTCTAGCTCACACATCTGTCTTCTAGCTCACACATCTGTCTTCTAGATCAATGTTTGTCTTAGCACACACAACTGTCTTCTAGCTTACACATCTGTCATCTAGTTCACACAACTGTCTTCTAGCTCACACATCTGTCTTCTAGCTCACACATCTGTCTTCTAGATCAATGTTTGTCTTAGCACACACAACTGTCTTCTAGCTTACACATCTGTCATCTAGCTCACACATCTGTCTTCTAGCGCACACAACTGTCTTCTAGCTCACACATCTGTTTTCTAGTTCACACAACTGTCTTCTAGCTCACACATCTGTTTTCTAGTTCACACATCTGTCATCTAGTTCACACATATCATATAAGCTCACACAGCTGTTTTCTAGTTCACATGACTATCTACTAGCTAACAAAGTTGTGTTCTTTCTGAAAACAGGACACTGAAGCTTAAAATTGACTTATTCAAACTTAAAGAACAAAGTGGAGTCAGGAAAGCAACTATAGACAGACTGATTATCCAGTTGAATAAACATGTACCTCAAACACTTGGTAATAATGTTGTCTCACTTTTCATGTTTATTTGATCCCGTGAATATATTGTTGTTGACATACTTGTCACACTACAACTATTATATTTCATATACTATATATTCTTCCAAGACTGGTAACATTACCTCTGTGTCTATGTAGACAGATAGCAGAACATGTCCTGCAAGACTACATTTCATTAAACCAGCTAAAGGAGGAACACTGGCCCACAGAGATGGATATTCACAGAAAGCTGTTAATTAATTTGGCAGACCATCTGACCTAGTTGGCAGACCTATCATTGTACCCACTATATGCAGATTGTTCAGATGGTATGGGTAAAGTGTAAACAGAACATTGTAACTCAAGACAATCTATGGAGCGGCCACCGATATAGAAAACAGTCAGTCAATTGATATTGGAGAGGTTGCAGACTTTCTTTGTGGTGTGGAGGAATTGGCTGCCATGCTTATCCATGTGTATATACAATAGTGCCGTTCTTACCCATGGTTTTTTATGTGTGTCTTGATAAAGGCTTTTTGGTTGAAACATCAGTTTGTGTGTTTTTATATGTGTTTACAGTGATTAGCAAACTTCATTGCGCTGTTCCAAGCTTTGCCTGATGGATTTCAGTTTTACTGCAGTCAGTACATATTATTGATCTTATCCATGTGTGGTAATGTTGTACTACACATACATGATTGATGAATACAGACAGAATCTTGACAAATAATGGAGAAAATGGAACAATGGAAAAGCAGACCTTTAAATGAATCAACTGATATCAAATAAAGCCGGGAAGGATGATATTGTGTTCCCAGATAGATCTCTCCATGGTGGTGAGAAATATGTTATTTTCATACCACAGTTGGCACATAGGACAGAGGTTTTGATTCTCCATGTGTTGCGGTCCGCTGCCTGCAGTTTTAGTTCTTGTATGGTCCTGCAGCCTTTTATTTCCCCTTCTTTAAGCATGGTGTTTTTAGGTTTACTTTACTCCTTTCTTGTTTTATTTTACCCTCAGGCGTCCATGTAAGGGCTTGTTGGTTTATTCTCTTTTCACCTAGTCTTAAAACATAACCGAGGTATTTCCATCTGCGTTTTCTTATGACGTTTGAAACATATTCTTGGTGTGCTTTCTTTCTTAAATCACTATTTGTGATGAAATCGCTCCATTTTATGTTCATAAGTTTCCGGAGACATTTGTTTTCGAAGCTGTTTAATTTTTGATCTGTGAATTGATTTCCAGCTTTCTCTTTCATATGTTAATACTGAGACAATATAGGAGTTGAATAGCTTTAGCTTGGTGTTTCTTCCTAGATCTTTTGACTTTCAGATATTAGTTTGGTAAATGTGCTAGCTGCAACTGCTATGCGTGTATTTATTTCTTTCATTGAGTCTCCATCAACAAACATTTGGCTACCCAAGTAATTAAAGTTGAAACTTTTTCCAGTATTTGGTTATTTACTGAGATGTTATTTGTTGAACTGGTAAGTCCCGTGATTTTTGATTTATCTGGAAATATGAGAAAAATCTGGCTTGGGGGTTATTATAACTATTGATATTGAGAGTTCTCATGGAGCACAATGGGAAATACAGAATAATTGCTTCAATTATGATGGTTGGGGTTAAAATCAATACTATAAGTCTTTAATGCTTCATGGTTTACAACTTGTCTGTGATAGCTGCTCCTTTTGACAATATGCAAATAAACAAAATATTCAGAACATCCATTGTCAAAACTATAACTATTTCTAAACTTCTGGGTATCACATTGATCTATTGCCTGGGTGTGCTGATATTTGTAGTAATAAGAGAGCAGACAGACTTGTATCTGTGAATTTAAGATAAACACTGGTGATGTACTGAAATTTGTGGTCACTTGCTGGAGTGGACAATGGGATAGATGAGGTATCCAGGAGGTATCCATGCTGCATCCAAGGCAATTCAGTATCTCTATCTTCTTCGTTCATTCTCAAACTCCTCCAAATTAGCAGGATGTAGTCCAGAGAACGGAATGTCTTGTGTCATGGTTTACAGCAATGATGCAATATCTGCGCCTTTCGGTCTGACACATATGACTTTAGCATAGCTTTGAGTCATGTTGACCCTATATGGAATGGGACAGCCAACTCCATCCCATAACCTCCTTAGTCGCCTCTTACAACATGCATGAAAGGTAAACAATGTTGCTGTTCTTTACTTTCCTCTCAGACCTTGGTAACACATGGGCGGCAATTCAATATTATTTATGGTATAAATAGAACTGAGAACACATCGAGTAGAATTAAGAGTGTTTATCCAGCTAGCTAGCCATGGGGACTATCAGCATGCATATTCTTTGACATCTTCTCAGGGAGATGTAGAATTGTGGGTTTGCCGTGAAGTACAATAACATAGATTAACCAATAGCTTCTTTAATGTGATATTTCTTTAGCAGAACATCATCAAGCACTGCTACTCTCTGTTCTGTGCAACCATCATTAAGCACTGCTACTCTCTGTTCTGTGCAACCATCATAATTTCTCCAGTGTCCTATTAAGGAGGCCCTTTTCTTCTGCGTTCTTTTTCAAACTCCTTCAGATTAACAGGATGTAGTCTGGAGAATTAAATGCGCTGTGTCATGGCTTGCAGCTTGGCTGTGATATCTTGGCCATTGGACCTGATACATTTGACTTTAGCATAGTTTCTGTGTCATTTGACCCTGTAAGGGATGTGACAGCCAACTTCACCCCCTAAAAGCCTGAGTCACCTCTTACAACATGCATGACATGTAAAAGTTTCACTATTATATTCACCCCTTTCAGGCCGGGCAACAAGGGCGAAGAAGGTGCTTGATAGAATCTTTTTTGTCTATTCATTTATTCCTACGGATTAACTGTCTGTCAATATTTGATGTAAGTAAAACTGAAACTCTACATCTTTTGAAATGTTTGATCTCTTCTATTCTATGACCCTTTTTGTATTATTAAAGTAAATATTAAATGTCTGCAATGAATAAATCATCAATCCACAGACAAAAGTCCACAAGTAAAAAAGTACAAAGAGGAGTTTATTGGAGGTCGTAGAAGCTCATATTCAAGGTAGTAACAATATCAGTGTATTTGTTGTCCTCTATTTTGTTATATTTCTTATACTATATATTCATCCAAACCTGGTAACATTACATCTGTGTCCATGTGGGCAGACAATGGAACAATGGAGCAAGACTGCATTTCACTAAACCAGTTAAATGAGGAACGCTGGCCTATAGAGATGGATATCTACAGAAAGATGTTAATTAATTTTGGCAGACCATCTGACCCAGTTGGCAGATGTTTTTTTTTCACCTTTTGATACAGCCCACAGAGTTTGATGAATCCATTCACTTGAAGTGTTTTCTAGTGCTCTTTTGGCACTCTTCTTCTGTGTTCGTTCTTAAACTCCTGCATATTAGCAGGATGCAATCTGGAGACTGCATGATCATCCTGTCATGTTCGTCATAGTTGATAATGATGATTTGGGATCAACTGTAAAAGGTAAAGGTAATATGAGTTATGAACCAGTGTCATAACACACGGTTTCCCATAAGTGCTCATCTGTCTAGTCAGTGGTTGACCAGAAACCCCAAACCAGCTGCTCACATCTTATGATGTCAACATTGTTATGCAGTGGATTCCTGGCCACTCAAACACACCTGGTAATGATAAGGCAGACAGACTAGCAAAGAGGGCAGCACAACAAGAACAGCCTTATACAGAAACAGCAATGCACACAGTTAAAATGATTTTGAAATCTGTGAACAAAGAAAATTGGATGAACAGATGGGCCATGGGAAACACTGGGAGGGAAATCTATAAATATATGACCAGCCCAAATCCTAAAGACAATATCAACCTCCTGGAAAGAAAACACCAGAGTATCATATTCCGACTGCGCACACAACATGTACAGCTTAATAATCACCTGAACAGAATACAACCACAACACACTCCAGGGTGCAGGCTGTGCACTCATCCATATGAAACTGTTGACCACCACCTTTTTGAATGTCCAGCGCTGGATGACATCAGGAAAATGCTTCTCCCTCCAGGGCCAGATAAATGGAACACATTATATGGAACAAAACAACAACTCACAAACACATGCATATATCACACAATGGCATTGGGTCAAAGGGCATGAGCCCATGGACCGCTGGATCAGCAACCAACCAACCAACCAACCAGAAACCCCCATCGAAGATGGATGTGTCGTATTATTGGTGAAAATAAAACGGCGACTCAACGCAGAGAATTTCCATTCTCTGGACTAAATTAGCTGGAAATTTAGTAGGACCATTGTTCTGCTGTAAGAGATATCCATTGGAAGTTTTGGAATGAAGAAAAAGACCAGAAACCTCCTGAAGAGGGTCCTCGACAACACTTGCTAAATTAATATGGCACCTTTCCAGAGTTTCAGCCCTGATATGCAACTTTCTCATGTCTGGTTTAACCATGGGAGTAATTTTTATTTAAACCACGAATAATGAATCGACCCATGTGACGTCAGTGACCCACAAAGCTGTACTAAATTTGGTTTGTTGTACTGAAAGGAGCAGATACCTCAGACAGCTGTAAACCTTGATTTGGCAGATTCTGTTCTCCAGAATACATCCTGATAGTTTACAAGAGTTTGAGAATGAATGCAGAAGAAGAAGTAACGGTTCATGCCTGGAACGTGTGCCTACCAATGTTTACAGCGCTCATAGATTTTAAAGAATTGTCTGGTCATAATTTTTTAATAGTTTGTGACATTGCAGAATGCAATTGTTTAGTAGTTTGAAGCCAGGGAAATAATTAACGAAAATAGGAAGAACACAGTTTTTGAAACACAGCAGGAGGGGGTAGGGATAGAATTAGAATTAGTTGTAAGTAAAGGTAGGCCCCATGGCAGCCACCTGATGTCACGGATGAATATAACTTCATGCACAAAGCCACAGCAGCTTTTAATTGGGGTGGCCAGTTCCCTTACTTACTGTCTTTACCTCCCCTAACTCATGTGTCAGGTACCGTATTACAGCTGAGTCGACAGGAGGAGTGGTCGTGTCCAGCGAGAAATCACAACAGGAATTTTTGTTTGTCAGGACAAGGTTTCGAACCTGGTATGCTGTAATCCAGTGATAGCAAGCAAGCTCACTATCAACTAGGCTACTTTGCTCCTCAGAATTAGTTTTAACACTGCACCTAACATCTCTCCCCTCCAAACTCTAGCATTATCCCTTCTTATTAAATCATGGCATAATTTTACCAACATTAGCCATTTTTGTAATTTGTGGTGACACGCTCTTCAATGAACCTGTGCATAATTTCTGAGTTTGTTCTATTTCTGCTTATAGTCGAACTATTACATAGGCACGTGTTCCAGACAAGGACAGACGTGACATTATTCTATTGATCTACTGATGCCCAAAAGGGGATCAAAGTATAGCAACCTTGTGACCTGCTATGCATGTTGTAAGAGACAGCTAAGGAGCTTTAGGGGTGTATTTTTCTATCCTATCACATGGGTCAAAGTGACCATAAAGCCATGTCAAAGAATGAGTCTAGAGAACTGAGTTCATTATGTGTGGTTTACAGCTTATCTGCGATATCTCATCTTTCTGCGACACATTCCAACTTCAGAATGACTTCTGGGTTACTTTAGTATTCTATGGGATGGATCAGGACAACCCCAAATTTCCTTATTCATCTTTAACAACATACATGGCAGGTCATAGTTTTGCTATTCTGCGCAACACTTTAAGATCCCGTCAACATATGGGGGGGGGGGCGACTAAATCTTCATATCCATGACTAGGGGCTGGCTGTGATGTGTACTGACCCAAATAAAACATTAATTAAAGTCAATATTATTAATTTGAAGATTTGTCACAACTTTCTAATTTTCTAGGTTGATCTCCTTAGTGTAATGGGGTTAAGCTGTTCACCTTGAGTTCAAGAGGTCATGAGTTCGAATCTGACTCATGTCATTTTGTGTATAAAGTGGATTTTTTCAGAGATCCCTGTGGGTTATCACTTGAAGCTATGGAGTTACGTGATATGAGTGGTACTCTTGGCAGGCGGCATGCCACTTTGTTGAGAGTGATGAGTATATATGGGAAACTGAGTACAGTGAAGTCATTCCTTTACAACTTTTGAACCCTTTTTTTTAACTTTTATAATTTTCAGATGATGAGAGATAAAAAAGACAGAATGTAGAACAGACTGCAGATAAGCATCAACAAATGACTTCAGTAGTGGAATATGAAGAGTGGAAAAGAAAAATATTAGCTAAAGCTGCTGAAACCTCTTGATGCTTTACTAACCTTATTGCCCATGAATGGAAACAATCAGGGCTTCATGATTGGGGTGCCCAAAGAGGAAGCTTATGGGGTGTACTTTGCTGTCCTATTACATGGGTTCTCCAATTGTGTTGTTAAATGTTGTGGGTGAAGTTGGAGTTGTCAGACTTTGGCAATTGTCAGCGCATGTCTCTTTAAGGTTTCTTTGATTGTCTCCATCCATCTAATTCTTGGTCTTCCTTGTTCCCTGTAGCCCGATCTTCAGCTGTTGTATGCACAAAGTGCTGGTTGCTTTGGTTCCATTCTAATGATGTGACTAAACCACCTTGTTTGCTGTCTCTCAATGTAGTCTTGAGATGGTTTGTATTTCTTCTCTGATATCATCATTTCTGTTGGTCTCAATGTTTGATACTTTTAACTTTTCTCAAACATCTCATTTCTCACAAATGTATTGTTAAAACCATACTTTGCAAGGTGATTTGGTGCCACTGCAATGGGCCTGGTTCGATTCCCATTAGTCTCAAGAATTTTCACCCCTTGGGGGACTATGTGCTAAAGATTTCAATGTGGTACCCTTATGACCCTGATGGGTGCAGGTTTATAGATAGAATAGATATTTAATGTAAATAAAATTGTTGAAGATTATATGAAGTACTTTGTAATTTTTTTAAACCACAATGAATGACAGAATTATATCAAAGAATGATTGTCCAGATTTAGAGACACGTCTCAGAAATAAGAGATTTCTTCTTCATCAATCGGTCTGATTCTGAAATATTTGTGAGTCATGACCCCATTTTATAGAAACAATCTGATCTGCAACTCCATTTTATGAAACAAAGTTACCAGAATACATTAAAACAAGGTCTTGAGATTGTTAGAAGAAAACATACAAAATTACGGTTTTTTGCGTCTTTACAGATGGTCGAAAAGCTGGCCAGTGCAAAATTTCATATGAACAAGGAGACCCTTAAATTAATTAAATTGCCAAAATGCATAGTGTCTATGTTTCACACGATGTCTTTCCTAGGCAAGTTTTATTGGTTGGTTGGTTGCTGATCCAGCGGTCCATGGGCTCATGCCCTTTGACCCAATGCCATTGTGTGATATATGCATGTTTTTGTGAACTGTTGTTTTGTTCCAAATAATTTGTTCCATTTATCTAGTCATGGAGGGAGAAGCATTTTCCTGATGTCATCCAGTGCTGTGCATTTAAAAAGGTTGCGGTCAACATTTTCATAGGGATGAGTGCACAGTCGACACTCTGGATTGTGTGTTGTGGTTGTATTCTGCTCAGGTGATTGTTAAGCTGTACATGTTGTGTGGTGTGCAGTCGGAAGATGATACTCTGGTCTTTTCTTCCCAGGAGGTTGATGTTATCTTTAGGATTTGGGCTGGTCATATATTTATAGATTTCCCTCCCAGTGTTTCCCATAGCTCATCTGTTCACCCAATTTTCTTGTCACAGATTTCAGCATCATTTTAACTTTGTGCATGTTTGTTTATGTATATGGCTGTTCTTGTTGAGCTCCCATCTTTGCTAGTCTGTCTGCCTTGTCATTGCGAGGTGTGTTTGAGTGGCCAGATATCCACTGCATAACAATGTAAGTAGCTGGTTGGCATGGTGATATATTTCCACCAGCTCAGGCTTACAATGTCCATCACATTCTAGTGCTTGAAGAGTGAACATAGAATCTGTGAAAATAACAATGTTTTGAACTTTTGATGGAAAGGCATCAAATATGGTCTTCAGGTGGTACAATGCAACTTCTAGTGCTGTTATTTCGGCTTCATAGTTAGAACATATCTCCCCACAGGCATCAAACAACTCATCAGATGTTTTGTCTGGATATTCTATATAGACACCATAACTTGCTTTGATGGTAGTTTTGAAAGCAGACCCATCAGTATAGACATGAATCCATTGTTCTGGGTAGGTGTCTATTGTTTTCTGTGTTGCTTTCATAAGACTTACTGGGTCGGAACTTTTTGGTGCATTATTTCTTAATTGTGTCTTGATTTCCAGCAATTTAAAACCTGCATGTGGTGATAAAACATTTTTCTACTCTTTGCAGTTCTTGTCTCTTGTTTGGGGGGTGATAGCTGCCTTTTATTTCATCGACATGGCTCAGGACTGACTTTTGTTTTATTCTGTGGTTTGGTAGCCAGTTTTTTACAAGTTGTTTCTACAAATGTAGAACCCCTTGAGATGTGGAGAGATATGGCTTCAATGGAGGCTTATGAAAGAAGCAAAAAAATGAACAAAGACCACCCAAATAAACAAGCCAGTTTTATTAAGATGCTGCTTTATCAATTTTTACTTGGAGGCTTTGAATGATAGTTTAAACAAGAAAAAATGATCAGCCTTTTGATATAAATATTGAAAATGTTTTGTGTATTGTAATTTGTAGGTTTTCTTGTTTACATCATAACACTCTAGTTTTAGTGATAGTTCGTCGTGAAAGAGATAGAAACCTTGTGAAAGAGATGAAAATCCAGTGAAAGAGATAGAAACCTCATGAAAGAGATAGAAACTTCGTGAAAGAAATATAAACCTTGTGAAAGAGATAGAAACCTTGTGAAAGGGATAGAAACCCTGTGAAAGAGATAGAAACCTTGTGAAAGAGATGAAAACCCAGTGAAAGAGATGAAAACCCAGTGAAAGAGATAGAAACCTTGTTAAAGAGATAGAAACCTCATGAAAGAGATAGAAACCCTGTGAAAGAGATGGAAACCCCGTGAAAGAGATAGTAACCCTGTGAAAGAGATATAAACCTCGTGAAAGAGAGAAACCATGTGAAAGAGGTAGCAACCCCGTGAAAGGGATAAAAACCCAGTGAAAGAGATGGACACCCTGTGAAATATCGAAACTATAAACAGATAGAAACCCAGTGAAAGAGATGGCAACAATCTGAAAGAGATGGCAACCCTATGAAAGAGATGGCAACCTCGTGAAAGAGATAGAAACCCCGTGAAAGAGATAGAAGATGGAGATCCGTTGCAGTCAACGCTTGAAAATTAGACTTGAAATAGCCACGGCTGCCATGCCCAGATTAAAAACCATATGGGAGAGCAGAATAAGTACATCAGTGAAGATACGCCTAGATACCATTGTATGCCATGTGTACCATTATAGGTCATGTCGTGATGTGAGACTCGGAATTGGGCGAGAGGTTCATGCTGTCGGTGAACGACACCTCGGCTAAGAAGACAAAAGCGTCATGGTCCAACTCTTCTTGTGGATGAGAAAAGGTTCAGCATCCGATGGGCATAGGCACAGAACGTCGAATTACACGAGGCAGGTTCACGTACGGCGGAACACCTCGCGCGAGATAGACGTGAACGACAATCGTCTTGGCGAAGAGTCACTACACACCCACGTGACTGTCGACAGATAGGCAGGCTGTCACGGGCTAGGGAAGCCTACTACCCGAATTAAAGGCATGACAAAAACGGATGTGCTGGACCTCGGATGTCTAGACCACAAAGTGAGCCAATCGAGGTACAAATAACACAGTTCAACTGTGGAACTTGTGGCACAACGTACTTCGCTCTCGCTGGCGGAAATCTCACGATTTATTCGTTGTGGTTATAAGAGAATGAACGCAGACGAAGAAGAATAGGCCATGCATACCATATGTACCAATATAGAACTATAAATCTAAAAAGAAATACATTTTCTATTTGTATGGGTACACAGATTTCTAGTTAAGAAATTGAGAAGAATATGCTATGTAATATGTCACTGTCATTAGAAGCGCTGAAGAGAGTTTCATGGCTAGGCCTATATCAATCAATTAATAAACCGTAACCCTTCACGGTCGTAGGGGTGCCATATTGGTTGCTTCAGCACACAGAGTCCTCCAGCGAATTATATCCTCAGCGATGCGGATGAGTGTGGAAATATATTGTCCTGTCCATTCCTTGATGTTGTCTGTCCATGCCTTTATTTTCCCTCCTCTGTTTCCCCCCCCTCCCCTTCGACAGTTCCCTGTAGTATTGTTTTTGACAAGGAATCATGTCTGCATACATGTCCGAACCATGCTAGTTTTCGTCGTTTCACTATTGAAAGAAATGGTTCCTGAACTCCTGCACACATCTCTACTTTATTTCTTACGTACACATTGGTCTTATGTTCCCTATAGGAAATTCGTAGAATTTGTCTGTAGCATTTGTACTCGAAAGCCTGTAATCTTCTCAGGCCTATATAGTATATAGTGGACCTACCACTGACTCTAAAATATTTATGCTAAGTTTTGCAATAAATAAACAGGATAGTGGGAAAATTAGAGGCAACAGTGATGTGGTTATATAGAGGAAAGTGTTGACAAGACATAGAGGATTTATTTAATTGTAGTTGGATTATCCCATATGTATTCCGTCCTTCTCAACAAAGTGATACGCGCCATCCAAGAGTATAATTCATAGCACGTAATTATGCAGTTTTAAGTTAAAATTGCTATAATTCATAGGTAGGTAGGTTAATGCCCTTTCAACGAGAGGACAAAGTTCAATTAGGCTATATCAGGACACAAGCTATAATTCACGGGGGATTTCCGCCATCTTTGTTAGCATATTCTTCCCCTTGTCCTTGAGTGATGGGCGTGCCGAGGGGGTTGCGGTCGCACCGGTCATCAAAATGCTCCTCAAAATAATGAAAACATTGAAATGGGATTTAGGTGCCTTTGCCATGCCAAAGTTGATGCCCCGCAACCAGTGGCTTAACGAGAGGGGGCGGACCGCCCAGGGCAGCACCATCGGGAGGGCGGAAAATGTATTTTCTTTCAGGCTTTCACAATCACTGCCTTTTTTTTTTAATGTCACATTGGCGGAAAATTATGATTCCGCCCCGGGCGCCATTGACCCACGCTACGCCACTGCGTCCGGCCTAACCAGGCGACATCTCAATAATATAATCAACAGCGAGTTATGTTAACTGGTCACCGCTGTTGAAAGCAGTTCCTGCGTGTTTGGTTGAAAACATTAACTTTTCCACTACTCTCCTGGTGAACCTTAAAATATCCAGACTGTAGGCCCGACCAGTTCCGCGAACCAGTTGAACTGAACCCCCCACTCTCTCTGGTACAAAACAGACCGCACAGATTGGCAATTACTTTGATCAATCAGGTCCGTCATCTCTACCAACAATGAATCTCCATTTTGCACCAAGGTCGTTGTATGTGTGCCAATTTATCGCTTTTCACTGCACTTTTAAGACAAATTGCTGTTTGGTGTCTTCTCTTACTTGCTTGTTTGACTTGAATTCTTCTCATCCAATATTTAATGACAATGGATAATAGGTAAGACTACTTTAAAACTGTAATACAATAGTACTTATGTAAAACACAAGTTTTATCAGAGTTTTATGATGACTCACAGACTAGTGGACTATGAGATATTGGTATGAAAACATACAAATAACAGTGTACAAGATATTTCCAACATTTCAATCCGAAGGTCTTTTTCAAGAAAATACAAAACAAATGGTGAACAAACAATAAAAACAATGGCACTATCACTGAAGCACTAAATGACAGACATTGTACAACACAAACGTCTAAGGTGACAATGACCTACGTTTACACAAGTATTATATAGAGGCACCTTTAAAAAAAAAATAGGAAATGGAAAATTAAAAAGGAATGAAAAAACTACACCTGTAAAAAACATGGACAGCAATATAACAAGGACCTAACTACACAAAATCTAAATTAATGATTGACCAGAATTAAGACCCAAAGGCTTAAGGGTACTAAACTGAAATATGAACTGATTTTC
The DNA here is from genome assembly GCA_034231615.1 of Meghimatium bilineatum. Lineage (NCBI taxonomy): Eukaryota > Metazoa > Mollusca > Gastropoda > Stylommatophora > Philomycidae > Meghimatium > Meghimatium bilineatum. The sequence goes on from CM067322.1 coordinate 36,497,716, forward strand.
AAGGGCACATCTAGCTCTATCATCCGTATTGCATGATGTGAGGGCAGTGACATGAATATCATGAGCACCATGATGATCATTGCCATTTAAATGTATGGCGACAGTAGGTTTGCTGTGGTTATTGCCATCAAGATGCCAACAGAAACAGTCTGTGATCAAGCATGAACATTATTTATGGAAATTTGACCCTTTAGAGGATACCAATGTTGGTAATCAACCTGCGGGTTATCAATAAACCTCAAGAAAACTGTGATGTTTTGCTAAAACTCTCCCACATCACACTGAATAATGTGTAACTTGAATCGGTACAGAACTTTAATTATCGGGGTTCCAAGGTCATCGCAACACTATCACTCAATGAAGAAATATGTACACGAATAGGAATTGATGGGTTTGACAAACTCTCAAAAACATCATGAAGCGATAGAAAGTTGACAAGAGCAACAAAGCATCCTCAGTATCCTTCTCTACAAATCTGAAAATGAACACCTTCTTTGAGGCAAGAACAAAGGCTGAATAGCTTCCAAGTACACTGTCTCTATAAAACTCTGAACATCAGGTGGCAATTTACACCCCCCAGACCATGGCTAATCTATTAATCAGTTCTTGTAGAATCGTTTCATTATGAGCAACTAGAGCTGCATCGTTCGCATACAACAGCTTTCTGAGAAGAATCTCAGTGGTCTTAGCTTTCACTTTCAGATGGGCCAGATTAAACATGGAACCATTAAAAGTCTCATGCGAATGTCATCCTCTGAGTTTATGAAAGCATGATGCATGCTTGCTTGCCTGGGCGATTTGTATAGACAAAGTGTCTTGCCCATTTTGCACTAACAGTGTAATCTCTGTTCTGATGGTGAGCTTCAAGGGAAAGACAAATCCAGTACACTTAGAGTAGATCAGAACTGCAGGTGATGTTAGAGGATGGTTCAATCCATTGACTGCCTCAGATTCCCTCGGGTCTGATTTTTTATAGGGGATTGCTCCCTTAGCCCTATGCACTCCCCTGCTGACCCACTCAGGAAGATTGGTACAGATGGACACTGACACAGTTACCATGCCATCTATTAGAGTCACAGAAAACACACAATATGGCTGACAGTTAATTGAGTCCGCTAGGCTAGATTTTGCTCATAAAAAAACATAAAAAGCACAGGTAAACTAGCGAACAGATTCAAATCAGTCAGCTAACACTTATCTACCACTAACTCAATATGAGTAGTAACAATGTGATGCGTACACAGTCCATTCACAAACATAGAAAATTACAACATAAACATAACAACACAACAGTAATCCAAGAAAATTATTATACAGCTTTCAATCACTTTCAGATGGGTATAATCTACGCTAGTGTAGATTTCAGTACATATAGAAAAAATAATGATTTGTAATAACACAAAACTACGAAAACAAAACACCAAACAGATCACTGTTAAAATTGTTTTGATTGTAACTCTTTATTTGAGAAGTCAGTTCTTGACTAGTAACAATGGGGCAAAGTTGGCTTCTCATGGTTACAGCAATAGGGAGATCACTGCAAACATTTGACACATTTAAGGAAAGAAAACAAAAGCAATTTACATATTTCTAAAGCATAAATCCAGTATTCTCCAACCATTCACTAAAGTTATATGTCATTTAGTAACAAATGGCTTCAGTGTTTCAATGTGACATACAAAGACATATTCATGTGCACGATCTTATATGTTAACAGTACATATATGTTTATTTTTAAAAAAGAGTCTTGTCCTGTTATATATGACAGAAGAGCTCTAATCTATTGTTGAGGAAGGCATAGAGTTTAACTTGTTAAATTGTATATAATTATCACAATTTACTTAGATAGCATAAATTTATACCTTAATATGATGGGACCTAATAGTATAACTTCCATTTAAACAAACAAGTTGAATAGGTCTATATTAATTACTCATGTTCTGGCCAAATCAAACAACATGATAGCCTAGAGAAGACCATAATGGAGGGAATGATGCCAGGGCAATGAACAAGAGATAGACCACAGAAAAGATGGATGCAAGATATCAAAGTCCTGCAGAAGTTGGAACATTAGTTCAAGATCGGCAGGAATTTCGAAAGTCTGTGATGACTGCTACATCCTTCCAGGATATGCTACCTGATGATGATGTTCTTATGTGGAAAATAATATAGCACATTAAGAATCTAAACCAATCAAACTATATATCTTTGTTAAGCATTTAAAAAATGTCTAGATCTCATGCAGACTCAAACATAATATTTAAACAAAAAATGTGTATAGGAGTAGAGTGCAGTCTATTAAAATAATGTTACATTATAGTTTTCTTATAGTCCATGCCGTGTGGTATTGGGTAGCATGTCTTTCCACAGCCTTCTGTTTCGTGTGATGTCAATACTTCTAATAATAATGTTCTCCCATGCCACAATACCAGGTGAATCTTTTCTCTTGGTCTTCCCCTGCCCATCTTGTTATAAAACTGGCCTGTTGACATGATATGTTCCATCTTTCCTCTTCTCATGATGTATCCAAAAATGTTGACTGTCTCTTTCTTATATGAGTGAGTAGCTCTCTTTGTTAATTAACTTCTTTAAACATATCTTCATTACGCTATTTATATGTCCATAGTGTTCTTAGCACTGCTCTATAAAACAACATTTCTTCTGCGTCTGTATAATTTTCCACTTTTCGACTGATTGTCCAAGATTAATTTCCATAAATCAAAATTGGTTTTATATAACTAATAAGAAATTTCAGGCTCACCTCGGTTGACAAATATAGTTTACATAGGATGTTCCTGCGAAATGTTGCCAATATTACGGTAACATCAAATATTCTTGATGGAGTATTATCAATAGCAGGTATGACTGAAGAAAAATATATCAGACAAGCAGAAAACCAACACATAATGGATAATGCAAATATAATAAAGAAATTTTGTGAATAACTGAAAGCAGAATTGACTCGGTGCAACACTACAAGAAGAAAGCTATGGTCATCGGAAGCAGCTCTGATGGACAAGCTCTATGGCCCTGTCTTAGAGCTGGTGACCACATTACAGTTCATTGATGAAATCCCAATCAGCATCTGACTTTTACTGGAGAATTAGGAAGAAGGCTGAAAGCACACAGAAAAAAACACATACATATGATATTTTGTCCAAGAAGTTTTTATCAAGAACATGATGTAACACATGAAGACCGAATTCATGAAGATAGGAAGAACAGAAAGAAACACCAACTTATATATATATTGGAAACAAAAGACTTAAACAAGTCACAGAATTCACATATCTAGGAAGCAATATAACAATAGACGGCATGAGCAGCATAGAAATACACAATAGATGTAGTAAAGCATACCAAGTCCTAGGACAAATGACACAATCTTCAGAAACAAAAATGTAGATTTAAACACCATAATAAAACTATTCAAAACAATTATTACACCAACGCTGTGTTACCAATGCAAAACATGGACAATAACAGCAGAAGATAAACGTAAACTTGTGACAGCTGAAATGGCATGCTTGCAAAGAATCCTAGGAATATTGCTAAGAGACAGAGTGAGAAATGAGGACATTAGACAAAGAACCAGTACCATTCCAATCTTTGAATATATTAAGAGACAACAGATCAAATGGTTTACACACATCAGCAGACTACCACCAGACAGCATATCACAGTAAGCTATGCTACACAGATACAGTGAAGGCAGACCTAGAGGCCAACCATGAAAACGATGGACCACTGAAATAAAAGAGGCGACAAACTCCACAATATACTCAGTACACACAAGGGCCACCTCCAGAGAACTCTTCTACAAGGCAACAAAGGGTTTAGCGAATAGATAGATAGACATAACATACTGTGAGTAAAGGATATGATCATAGAAAGAGATACTCTTGCTATGTGATAAGATGTGATCTTGATAAAGAACTTTTGCTTGAAATGTCAATTCTATTCGTGTTTTCTTGCATTCTTACAGTGATTCACAAAGCTTCATTACCCTAAGTGTTCATTTTGTGCTTGGTGGGGTACTGGCATGGTGGCAACTTATCCTTGTTTAGAGTATGGACTTATGTTTTTTTGTTGTTACACAAATGTCTTAGCCATTCTTCTGCACAGCAATTTATCTGACTCAACACCAAACAATTGATTTAACCATAATTATATTAGCAGCAATAAAATAATTTCAAATTGTAACTTTATACATAGAAAATTACTGAATAGAAAGCCATGATTTTCTTCACAGCTAAAACAATGTATCACAAAAAGGAACATCTAGCACCATTTGTGGTGGGGAAGGTGTGGGGGAAAAAAAAGAAGTAACTTAAAGTTTTATTTTAAATATAGACAAATCAAAACAGAAACTATGCTACCAGATACAAAAACAATATAGCATAAACAAAAAGTATACATTACTATGAATCAAATTAAATCAAAACAAATAATTTTTGGCCACATATACAAGAATATCGTGTGCCTGGCACATTGGAAAAAAAACATGCTAAACTTGACAATCAAGATTTAAAATGCTCAATTAAATACAAGGGTTTATTTTAATGCTCAATAAAACCAGCAGCAATCTAGTATATTATTTTGACACGACAACATCTGTAACAGGGTCAGTGTACATACTACATAGCTGTAACCTACATCTGGTTCACGTACTAAATAATAAGTGTTTACATTTGTTAATTAATGGAGACACACGTTTTTCACCTTAGAAAATAATTTCCTGCAAAATAAACTATGTGTGGTGACATGAAAAAATATTTAGTAAAATTTCCTGTGACTGCGCACAAGTACTGCTAAATCTGTAAACTTGTACAAACTTTACCAGAAGGACTTGTGCTGCTATAGACTACAAAGAAATCTCCACATTATTAGTTTTGCTAATAAATATGGAAGGATAAAAAGATTATGTATGTCATGCAACAATAATATTATAAAATGTATCAAAATATTATTAAAAAGTATAAGCTCTATATGCATGACATCAATAAAAACATCATTACATTACTGCAATTTGTCTGCAGTAACAGAACTTTCTATCTCATTTATATGACATGCTTTCTTAAATTATTGAGTCAAATACTTTGTGCAATTCTCCCTATATGTAGTAGATTTAACCATAATTAAAGTCAATGAATTATTATGTTTCATGTCATCAGAAATTTAAAAATAAATTACATTATATTATAATGTTATAAATTTCATCTTAGCATGTTATTTTAACAATAACAAGAAATATAAATATGTATATAACTCTTTGTTGGTTAGTTAAATGATTCCACATATAACGTCTTTAATATCAAAAGACATCATCAAGAAGCATTATGCATGGACAAATATATCGAAAGTGGTGGAGTTATTCATAGTTTTTTGGCCACAGTTTCACATTTAATATTTTATATTATCTAGAACTGTATTTTAGCCTCAGTTCAGTAATTCATAAATTTTCCTTTTGTGCTGAAGTTAGCGCATAGGGCAGAGGTCAGATCTCTCCAATTATGTCTGTTCAAAGCTATTCTGTGCAGTTCTTGAATAGTATGAATATTGGTTGTTTTACTTTATCTAAGTATTGTTCTTCTGAGTGTTTCTTTTGGTCTACCCCTTGCTCTTTTGCCTGTAGGTATCCATTCAAGAGATTGGTCGTGTATTCTGTTGGTGTCTCTGCGTAGGACATGTCCGATGTAGGACCAACAGCGTTTTCTGATAACATCTAGGATGAAATCTTTATGTCTCTTCTCTGATTTTATCATTCGATTTGAATTCACTCCAATGGGTGTTAGTTATCCTATGAAGACATTTGTTCTCGAAACTCAGTAATTTATTTTCTGAAGATAAAGAGCTTTTCCAGCTCTCACATCCATATGATAGCACCGGAATAACGCAGGAATTAAATAAGCGCATTTTCATGCGTGTGCTGATTGACTTTGACTTCCAGATATTAGACAGTCTGTTAAATGCACTTGATGCTACGTCAATGCGAGTTGTAATTTCTGTCATGACATCACGGTCGAGTGTTAATTTGCTTCCTAGATAGAAGAATTTCTGTACTTTTTCAAGTTGTTGTCCATTTAAAGTAATTTCGTTAGGTGAATTGGTGAAGTCCATAATTTTTGTTTTTGATTAATTGATTTGGAGACCTATTTGTCCTGCAATGAGTTTTAATCTATCAGTTTTTGTTTGTGCATCTTGATGGTTTTCACTCAATAGTGCAAGATCATTGGCAAAATCCAGGTCTTCTAATGTTGTTTTATTTATCCATTTAATTCCTAAATTTGTGTTGGATGTGCTTTTTCTCATTGCCCAGTCAATTGCGATATTGAATAGTAATGGTGACATAGGGCAGCCTTGTTTAACACCAGTAATCACAGGGAACCATTCTGAATTTCCTTTTTCTGATCTAACACAGCATTTTGAGTTCAGTAATTACATACATATAAAAAGTAGTTTCACAGTTTTTCCAACAGAAAATATTGGTGTCATGTGATAATGTTGTCTTTTAATTCATCTTTAATTTCTTAATTCTAGGAGGTCACTGTGCAAGTAATTCAGGTGATGATCATACTAGTTTTGCAAATCCTGTATCCAATCACAATTTTCTTAACTGTTACATATTTGTATTGATTATCTAGATTGAGAAATAGCTGGACTATTTATTCCAATTACTATTTTTCACAGTTCTCACTAGGGGGTTTAAGTATAATTTTTGATGTTATTTTTTTAACTCTAGGACCTTTATATTTTTTCCAGCAGATTTAATACCACTCACACAACATTTGATAATAAAATGGATACAATTATAGTTATTAAAAGTTATTTGATTTTGACATATAAGTTATGTTCAAATAATATTTTTTTTAAAGTTTATCTAACCATACAATGTTTGAAGCCCAAAAATAATTTTACTCACATATCAATAAAACTGTTCTGAATCATTTAATTCCTAATTCTATTGGAAGTTATATATAGAGTGCAGATGTTAAGCAAATGGCTGTTCTCTTCTGGTCTAGAGTCAAAGTAATCCACAATCTATCACACATTATATTATATTGTTCTTTGGAAAATTGTTGGTCATCTTTCAAGTCTAGTTTCACATCTCATGGTTTGCCATAATGACCACAGTATTATATCTATCATTTAGTTAACATGACAGAATCTAAGACATTATTATTTCAATAAAAAGTGATTGAATTTTCAAGCTATTGCATATCATCTAGCTTCTGACCTTGTCATGCTTTATTTAATGGGTAATCTTCTTATATTATAAGACTAAGATATTTGTCACGATAGAATACAATATCAAGTGGTAAATAAAACATCTGCACTACAAGATACCTAAATGATGCTTATTACCAGCTGCATAGAGCAATTCATGATCTTCAGATTTGGTAAATGTCACAACAGACTGGGATACCATCTTCTCCGAGAGCTAAAGATCAACTTCTAATGACTGGCACTGAAAAAATGACTTTCGAGTATCTGTTTTCTAGTGTATGAGGTACAGTGAAAGTGTATATGATGATCATAAGTGCCATTGCACGGTAAGTTCTTTGTCGATTAAAAAAAATTAGAGGCAGATCACAATTTTATTTTATATGAATATATTCATGTTATCTTATGGTGCCTTGGTTTTTCAAAGAGCTTGGGTCAATGTTGCAGTACTTTAGAAATGTCTCCAAGCAATAATTGAAACATTTTTTTCTGTCCTCCACTTGAATGTTTTCCTACACACTGAATAAAGCAGTCTCTTTGGAAGACATTTATCTAGCCCAACAAAGTTGAGACCTGACCAATAAAAAATGGATGATTTTCATTAAATATTTTTGGAGAATTTCTGTCAGACATTCTTACCCCCCACACACATAAGAACTTTCCCAGGAACCAAAAATGAAAAGAGTTAGGTAGGCTGTCTTGCATGTCTAGGATAGACAACTCAGTACTCCATTCAGTTGCATATAGCAGCAAAGGCAAAAATTACTGTACAGTAGACATTCAGCTTGGTTTCTAAGCTGACTTTACATCACATTCAACATACCACTTAGTTTACTTTCATATTTATGTTAATACAACTCATATCTCATTGTCAGATCTTCTCCAGCTATTTGGTAATTATATACCAAATGGTTTACTTTCAGGAACCTTGTGTAAAAGTATTCATATACTCAGACAGTTGTGGTATCTATTGCAATATTTTGTTTGCAGGGCTACATTATTAGTCAAGACACACCCCTCTGTCATCACATTTGGTACACATTTTGGGAGATCTTCATGGAGAAATACTCAAGCTATTTGTCTTGTATTGATGAAGTTGTAGGCCTATATTTGAAATTGAGCTACAACAACTGCATGTTTTTAGGAGATTCCTGGGGATTATTGCTTGAACTATAGTTTTAGTAAATAGTTTGTGTGTGACCTGAGCAGTAATCTCAGCAGGCAGCTGCTCTGTTAACTGTTAGGCCCTCAGAATTGCAGCGTGTCGCTGCTATTGATAGAACACTAGAGGTGCCAGTGTCCGCTTTTTTTGTTATCTTTCATTGAGATTGACAGTACATTTTTAGTCTGCCCAGGGTTAATCCCTGGCTGTGACGTTTGCATAATTCAGAGTTCACGCTTTCTCTGTGTATTAGATCATGGAAATATTATGTTAGACTGATTGATTAAACATTTTTCAAAATTTGTATGGTTTTGACACAACTGGTTCATAATGTACGATATTGTTCGTATATACACTGATGACATAGCCATAATTGCAATGGAAATATACACAATGCAGGTAATTAGCTTACTAAATATAACATGGAAAGAGACATTGAAGTTCCTTGTTAGATAGATCTAATGTTTCCAACAACGAGAAGGAAAGTCATGGTAATAATTGTGACATCGTGAATTTCGCTGGAGTGATATAGTTTATCAAGTTGGAGTTGAGAATATTTTAGAAAACGTTGGGCCTGTACATAATTTTGATAAGATTGTCACACGTTAAGATTGTCACACGTTATGAATACTTTATTATATGTAACTCTCTAATAAGATATTTTTAGTTTGTTTTTGGTAAGATGAATTTAAATCTATCTTCATTTAAACTTATTGTAACCTCATTGCTACTGTAGCCCTTCTATTCTTGATTATCATTGATAATGGGAATTTAATGTTCACCAATTTACCTGAAGTCATTTTGCAATGAAGAACTAATTAAAAATTAAATTAAGATTAAATATTGAAATTGAGATTTCAATATTTAATGTTATTTCATTCCAAAAAATGTTTAGACTAGAGCACTGCACTTAGACACATCACTTCTCTCACTGTTGTGATTGCTTGATAGGTGCTAAAATTCACAACCAGCTAAAGTTAATTTGACAGCAGTTCACACAACTTCATTGTCAATGATAGTAGATTGCATTTACATGGTTTCATATGTATGGATTAACTCTTTGATGACAGCAATTCTTTTTAAGTGGTATCAACATTATAAATGAAAGCATGCTATGCCACATTGTGTGAATCATTACGTGGGAATAGAATTACTTCTGGCTAATTAGAGCACATTTTATAAGTTAACTGCCTTTTTACATATATTTAACAACTGCAAGGATATAAAGTTGTTATTAACAGAACATTCTGGTACAAGAAACATACTTCAGATATAACACATATAACAGATTTATGACACAGTTAACAACAACTGTCAACGATTACAAATTCATAATGAAAAAATTAGCTAGTCAAACTAGGACTTTGTAGCTTGTCTTCTAGAAGTTAAGTTTGAGAATCTTAACAATTTCACTGAACCATGATAATGATGAATAGCATAAATCTTCCTGAATTGTTAGTATGGAGATGCTCAGCAGGACAATGATATAACAGGACTTATGTACATGAATCTAAAAATTATACTTGGAAGTTACCAACACACAATATTGCTGTCGGTAAACCAGTGTCTCATACAAATGAACTATACTACTTAATAAAATGTTCCATATTCATCAATTATTGTATAGCACAAATTCAGACACTATTCAACTTTGTTTCATGTGAGAAATCTAACATGCACTTTCACCCAAAGTTTATTTCGATGTATGTGACTGGATATTTATTACAATACAAATGTGAAAGACATTCTGAGGTACCATTTTAAAAAAAAACACCAGAATTCTTTATCTCGTCTGATATACCATATTACTAATTTAAAAGAATGAATTAAAAATAATAAACAAATAATGAATAATAACAAAATTCGGAACCTGCTAATATCTAGAAAATGGATGCTATAAAGACATAATGTCTTCTAGTATGTACACATATAATGATCAAATAAGTATGAAGTAACTTACAGACAGCTTGTATAACAATTTAATATAATGAAGTCAAATAGGTTTCAAATTGTATGGACAAGGGTACCAATTGATCAGCAGAATACACAGAGAATCCATTGTCAATGGTTAGCCTCATCTGGAGTCTTCGTCTTCATACTGTTTACGGAAACATTCACCCACTGGGAAGAAGTCCCAGCACCTGTTTTGGTACATTTCCCATACATAAGTTTCCTGGGGACAATATTTATATAGATGTTGTCACATTAAGCAAAACTGAAAGTAAAATTATGTTGTCTGTATAGGGAATTTCTACAGTATGATAGAAGGCAGATAAAGTTGTGATACAAAGATGTATGCAAATCAGCAATAAATACTTTGTGCCATTGCTTCTGACAGCTGGGAAAAGCTGTTAAAATGTTAAAAAGTATATTATACTTTTTATATATATATATATAAGTACTGTATATGTATACGTATACGTATATATACATATACGTATGTGTATACGTATATATACATATATATATATATAGGTATATACATATATGTATACACATACGTATACACATACGTATATATACGTATATACATATGTATATATATACGTGTATATATACATATATATACGTGTATATATACATATATATACGTGCATATACATGTATGTATGTATATATATATATATATATATATATATATATATATATATATATATATATATATATATATATATATATATATATATATATATATATATATACGAGGCGTGTTCAAATGAAAACGGGACTTGTTACACCACGCGTGATAGAGCGCACTGATATTGATGACATTTTGCACTAGTAATGAGTATCCAATAATTTACATACGGTCACGTGTTCATCTTCCCAGCATGCATATGTGCTGCAGAAGACTGTTAACAATATGGCGGGTGTGATTCCGAACCCGTCCAAAGTGAATCAGCGTGCTGTGATCCAGTTTCTTTCATTTGAAGGATGTCAAGCAGTAGACATTCATCGGAGAATGAAGGCAGCATATGGTGACAAATGTTTGTCGAGGACCAGAGTGATGGAGTGGGTGCGTATGTTTAAAGACGGACGTGAGTTAACGGCAGATCTTGCACGGCCAGGTCAGGCGCATATTGTTGCAACAGAAGAAGCCATAGCCGTGCTTGATAAAGCAGTACTGACTGACCGTCGTCGGAGCATTCGTTCACTTGCAGAAGAATTCCATATGTCAATTGGGACAGCCCACATGGTTGTTCGGAAGAAATTGAACTATCGGAAGGTGTGTTCACAGTGGGTCCCACGGATGTTGACTGACCACCATAAGGAAGAACGGATGGGGTGGAGTTTGAACCACCTGATGCGTTACAGGGCAGAGGGTGATGCATTTCTGTTGAGCATTGTGGCAGGTGATGAATCGTGGTGCCACCACTATGAACCGAGCAGCAAAATTGACAGCATGCAATGGAAACATCCAGGTTCACCAAAACCCAAAAAATTCAAGACACAGGTTTCTGCAGATTTCAATTTGTTCGGACCGTTGAAGAAAGCACTAAAGGGACAGCGATTCAACAGCGATGCAGACGTGAAGACAGCGGTGACCACATGGTTCAGAGAACAGCCACGCAACTTTTTCTCGGACGGCATTCGACGTCTACCTAAACAGTGGGATGCTTGCCTAAATGCATACGGAGATTTTTTCTGATGAACCCAGGTGCATTCTTATTCACAAGTGGTTGCTTTGTTCAATTCCGTTGAAAATATTAAATTGCGTATGATACTTTTTAAATAAATCCACAAGTCCCGTTTTCATTTGAACACGCCTCGTATATATATATATATATATATATATATATATATATATATTTCAATCAAATAACCTCCCTTAATGAAGTGGCACACCACATGTGATAATACCACTCAACTCATAGCATGTGCTCCGTTGCTTCAAGTGATAATCCCCAGGAATCTCTAAAAAAATATACTTTATAAATAAGATGCTGGAGAAATGAGCTGCATTGTAACCAAATGCCTCTTGAGCACATAGCGAACGGCTTAACCACTATGCCAAGGATATCCATTACACATCCATGTGCCCACACACATATGCACACGTGCCCACAGTTGAAGTGGTCTGTTTTTGGTTATTTGGGACACCTTGGCCATGGTCAGCCTGTGTTTCTTTATGATTTCTTTGATTGTACCGTCCATCTAGTTCTTGGTCTTCCTGGTGCCTTGTAACCGGATGATCTTCTGCCATTGTATGCAGAAAGGTCTGGTTGTGTTGGCTCCATTCTCATGAGGTAGCCAAACCAACTGATCTCTCGATGTAATCTTGACATAAGATGGTCTTTATTTCTTTTCTCATATCTTAATTTCTCCATAGATCTCTTCTGGTGACATTTACAGCTTTCCTCAAATAATTCATTTCATACACTATGCTCTTTTTGGCTAGAATCTTTGTCAGGTACCACTGTTTGACATTGATAACACTGGAAAAGAATACTGTTTATCAATTGTCATTTTGTCGCTATGCAAAAGAGAAGTAGGGTAAAAGTAGAGTATTGTAGAGTACTTAGGAAAGTAGAGTATTGGTGAAAGTTGTTTGTATATGGAATATGTAATATATATATTCTATCTATCTATATCTATTTGCTAAACCCTTTATTGCCTTTCAGCATCAGGGGTAGAAGAGTTCTCTGGAGATGGCCCTCATGTGTGCTGAGTATATTGTGGAATTTGTCGCCTATTTTATTTCGGTGGTCCATCATTTTCAAGGTCGACCTCTAGGTCTGCCTTCACTGTATCTGTGTAGCATAGCTTGCTGTGGTATGCTGTCTGGTGGTAGTCTGCTGATGTGTGCAAATAATTTGATCTGTTTGCTCTTAAAATACTCCATGATGGGGCGGTGCCGGTTCTTTGTCTAATTTCTTCATTTCTCACTCTGTCTCTTAGTGATATTCTGTTCTTAGGATTCTGCGTAAGCATGCAATTTCAGCTGTCACATGTTTACGATTGTCTTGTGTTGTTGTTGTTGTGCTTTAATATATATATTAAAGTATAATAAATGACACTGCTACATGTATCATTCTTACCTGTCCAGTGTACTCAGTGTCTGGTTTATTGATCAAGTGCATGATAAAAAACCTGAAATGATTAAATCAGCTATTAGCACTGTATATTATACAAGACTATGGATGAGTAAAATATTGCTAACACCCAATCATCTCTCTCGTTTTCATAGATTATAAACTTCATTTCTTGGCTGGTTGTGCAAGTGTTACATATATTGAGTAGCTCTATGTGATTTTTCTAGATAAGGAAGCACAAAGTAAACCGGTATTATATGAGCACACATTCAGAAGAAAAGACTTGGCATCTAGGAGTGGCATGAAATGTGAAACAGTTGTAGCAGTAATAAATAGTATGCAAGGGTTTGTTGATAAAATGAAATTCAGTGTGAAATTATTAACCCAGACAAAAGTATTGCATATCATTGTAGTGGTATAATATTGGTGAACATTTATCACACCTACATTATCGTGCTTGGACGGTCATTATTCATCATCAAATGCCATCTCCGCAATGAAGGTTGGCTGTAACAGACCTTCAACATCCCCTTTATCTTGTTTTAGTGGTGCACTCTGCTAGACTGCAGCCTGTCTATATTGTGATGTTACTCTACTCTGTTCATGGTAATCTCCTCCTGAATGTATAAAACTAAAATGTTTCTTTCTTGTATACCCATCATCTTTCCATCGTGTCTTTGCTACACTCCTAGAATATCTACTTTTAATGCTTCTTTCTCTAATATTAAGTTTTCTAGATTCCCTGACTCTTGTAGTATTCTAAGATTCCATGCTCCTATTCTAATATGTTGCTTCCTAATCTCCAGAAGTTGTTGGTCTGTTGCTTCGCTTTAGGGTGTACATTGTAAGGTCCCAGATTTTTCCATGGTGGCCAGCTAACATTCATTGTTATGCCCTGAAATGCCTCTTGTGCGCCACAAACCTTGCTGTTGTGCAATTTATCCACTTGGATTCCTCCACCTCGTGCGGCATCACAGACTTTTTGTCTAGGGATGGATGTTCCCTGCTGTTGCCTTTAGGATGTCTCTTTGCGATTACATTTTACACTGTGGAATTAGCTGTTAGCTGGAGTAGTTGAGACTCCATTTAATACTGTCACAACAAAGCTGTCATAAAGCATCAATCAATGAATAAACCCATAACCCTTCAGGGTCGTAGGGGTACCACATTGGATGCTTCAGCACACAGAGTCCTCCAGCGAATTCTATCCTCAGCGATGCGGATGAGTGTGGAAATATCTAGCCCTGTCCATTCCTTGATGTTGTCTGTCCATGTCTTTATTTGTCCTCCTCTGCTTCTTCCACCCTCGACAGTTCCCTGCAGTATTGTTTTTGACAAGGAATCGTGCCTGCATACATGTCCGAACCATGCTAGTTTTCGTCGTTTCACTATTGAAAGCAATGGCTCCTGGACACCTGCACACATCTCTACTTTATTTCTTACGTACACATTGGTCTTATGTTCTCTATAGGAAATTCGTAGAATTCTTCTGTAGCATTTATACTCGAAAGCCTGTAATCTTCTCTCCATGTCCGCAGTGAGTGTCCAACTCTCACAACCATACAACACAACGGAAAGCACCAGCGACCTATACAGTTTGATTTTCACTCCAACACTGATGTTGCTTTTCCAAATCACAGATCATAAAGCATAAAGCATATCATAAAGCATAGAAATTGGTGGAAAACATGGGATGCCTGTCCAGAGACATTTGTATGTATCAAGACAACGCACAGGCTCATGTAGCTAATGGCTTCATTGTCATTGTCTATCAGTGCAGGTATAAAATCATATCCTATCCACCATATTTGGCAAAAGTGACATCTTCTTTCATGCTGAAGGCATATTGGGGAATACAGTGATAGATATTTTTCATTTACCAACAGCGTGGAATGGATGATGTCGTCTGTATTATGCTTGCCATATCATGTTCCCAGAAGTTATGGTACCAATTTCTTTAAGGTAGGTTGATCTAGGAGCCATTGGTGATTAAAAAATAGGCACTGTACAAGTCCATGCCATTACATTTTTAAGGAAAAAAACTGAATGAAATAAAGCACTTCCATAACTAGGGTACAAAGGGACATAACAGCAAATAATACAAGGGACACAATCAGAAATAGTGAACATTTTTTTAATGGGACATGTAATTTAAAAAAAACAAAAAACCAGAATAACATAAAATGCGGTTTCTGTTAGTCTTGATCTCCACATAAATTCTGCAAGGCAGCTTTCAAGATTGTGTAGAAATATGCCACTGTGTTTCTCCAAAATCGTTCAATTTTAAGAGTGCCATTGATTTCATTGTGCATATCACTTACCCGGTAGATAAAATAAAATGCTAATTATTCCTTCTGCACGTAACACACCGGGAGCCCCCCTTAACCCTGCTTGTGAGTACAGTTTCATTTTATGATCTAGACTATAGAATTTATCAACAGGTAGTATTTCTCTGCTTTGTAGAAACACAACTGTTTCCTGCTCATTTCTGGTGAGACAGTATTAATGGTCATGTTTGTGTTAGCAGCCACATTTGTTAGCAGCAAGTTGTCAGTGAATTGTCATGAGCAGTGACTATCGAAAAATTTGAATTAAAAAACTGAACTATGTATTGGCATCTACTTGTACAGTACCAACAAATATTTCCAGTTGAACTGGGAATTAAACCATGGATCTCCGGACTAGAAAGCTGTGGAAAATATGCATGTGCATCTATGCACTAGAGATGCTTATATTGTAGTAACGAGTTACACTCTAGATCCAGCATTCACCAAATCATGCCATTTATTGGCTCAGTTGGTCAAGACCTACATGAACCATGAGAAAAAAAAATCATCTATTTCCGACAAACATGATCAGGCTTTGGTACTCACATGTAGTTTGCAAAATTGTGTTCATTCTTGACATGTATCTCAAAACCATGAGGCACTTTATCAAAATAGTCTTTTCCTATGCCACAGATAAAGCACTTGGACTGAAAATAAGGTAAATGGACAAAATATTCCCAGAAAAAATATACTAGACAAAAATATTCTCAGACAAATATTCCCAGACTAAATACAAAAGATAATATATATATAAAATATTCATACAAACCGCAATAAACATTAAATGAACATTATAACTAGTAAATAATTATAATAAAGTCTTCAAAACTGATATGAATTGTCTCATAAATGATAGAAATGAAATTAATTTCTTTGATTGAGCTAACTTCACAACATTAATGTTCAAATCATGTGCTATGTTTTTCAAGAAGTTCATAGGTTCTGCTAGATTCATTCAACCATTGTTTTAATAGCATCATTGACACATTGGTAAACTTTTCGTTTCTTCATTATTGGTTGACCAATGGCAATATGACGTCTCAAAAGTGCAGATATACCAGCGGGGGGGGAGGGTGTTGTAACTTCCGGGCAAGTCTTATAAGACAAAACCGCCTAGAGAAAATAATTTCCTTTTTAATTGCTTGAGGAGAACATGTTCTATTGTTGATTAGGAAAAGCATCATTGCACTGGGGGCGTTCCTATTAATGCTCAGCTTACCGGTCCATCTGCAAACTAAAGATGCATAGCGTCCCAGTCAGATGGTTGTACGTTCTTCCACCAATTTCCAGGTAGGACACACTCTTTTCCCTTTCCCCTGGTCAGTCCTACTCCTATCATTCTCTGAGCATGTAGATTGTCTCATTCAGCCTCCTTATCACCACTTCATAGTGCATCCATAATTTCTCTAATTAACTCAGCTTTGTCTCTTCTTATTACTGTGCCATCCACTATAGTATTGCTCATCAATGCATTCATACTTTCTGAAAGTTTTCAGAGATGACAAGGGCCACCAATAACTGCATCTCAATGTACCTTTCCCAGAAATGTGCTATTTGCTTTATTTATTGAAGAACTTTCTGTTTCAAATGGTTGGAATAAAATATTATTATTTTTTTTGAATTTGTATTATCCATGACTTTCTGTTTCCATTTACTTTGACTTTCCATGGTATACTTTAGCCAACTTCAGCCAATCTGCTAGTGCATCATATCATAACTACGGCAGGTGATTGGTTTTACTGTAACTAGTGTACTTCTGTTGTGTATTCTGTCAGTAGTAACAGAGTATTCTGTCAGCTGCTTCGTTTGTCTGGATATAAAGACCCTTTAATATAATGTTTATTGATAAGTAAAACTACTACTTCAGAAGCATTTGACCTGAAAAAATACTCATAATTTTAAAATGATTACGGTATATATTTTATTAGCATCAGTATAGGAATACATGTCCGGCTCTGTGGTACAGAGCTCGTCTGTGACGGCAAAGGTACCAAGTTTGATCCTCACCACAGGCAATTGTGCATCCAGACCGTTTATAAAGCAATGGCAACCTACTGAACGTATTTATATTGCCTAGAAAATCACCACAGCCAACAAATGCTGGGTTGATAGCTACGTCCTGGATAGGATATGCTACCAATTTAAATAGGAATACAAATATTTGGCACTTTGCAAGTAACAAACATTTAAAAAACAAATGATATTGGATTTACAAAGGCAATGTATGCCTAAATGGGAAATCAGCTTCTTTATATATGCTGTGTTAATTTTCCACTTGGTAAAGGAGAACAGTAGAATCCCTTCATAACATATATATTTATAACAAGAAAAATATCCTATTGAACACTTTTTTACATTCACAATTAGTTTATCCTTTATTTAATATAGCAAATTTTACCTATAGCATAAATATTTTGTTTGTCCAGGCCAATTTGTCATATAGGGATTCCACTGTTCCGTATATACTTGGTTGCATTAATTTTCTATCCTTCCTCTCTCGTCCATAACCTTAAAAACTGCATAATTTGAAGCTTGGCTAAATTACTAAACTACCAACCTCCATGTCTTCTTTGACCTGCTCTAACTGGTCCCTGAGCTCTCCAAAGGCATCAATGATCAAACCTGTAATATAAATAGTTTTCTTATACACATTTTTTGTAAATAAATAAAACAAAATACAATACTAAAAATAATTTAAGCATATCCTGTAAGTTGGAGTAAGTTTGATAATTCTGACCGTGAGACTGACTCAATAACTACTCTACTACCAAGACAATCAAAGAATGGAATACGTCAATAATTGCTGCCTAAAGTGGCTTTCCTGTACCAATAATAGTACTTATGTAAAACATAAGAAGGGCAATAAGCTTTATAATGAATGCACAGTCTATCAGACTATTGGGTAGCATGAAAAATACTGATAAAGTATACAAGACAATTTCAATACTTTAACCATTGTTTTATCAAGAAAATACAAGACAAACAGTGAACAAAAATTAAAAACAAGAAAACAAAAGCACTATAATAAATGCATTAGATGGTAGACATTTAATAGCAGAGATATTCAAGGAAAAAAATGATGTAAGTGTAATAAAGTATTGTTACAAAGACAAGCAAAAAAAATATTGGGAATAAAAATGAAATAAAACAGCTATGCCTGATAACAACGTGAACACAACAAAGGCCCAAACATAAAAATCTAACTATTTTGGGTAATCAAGATATAGTTCTATGAGCGTATCCTTGTCTGATCCCCAAAATGTGCCAGTGAGTCTTTTCATTAACTGTAACCGTTTAAGTGCTTTATTTTTGAAATTTGTTACATGCTTCTGGAGGGTGAGCTGCTGATCAAGCGTGACTCCAAGATATGTGGGATGTTCTTCTCTTGTCAATTTCTGTGTATCCAATCACCATCTGTTCTGTAATTGATAATTATGCGAGCTGTTTCATTACTATGGTGTGTTTCCGTTAGCATGGCCGTAAATAACAGGCTGAAAAGAGTAGGGGCCAACACACATCCCTGCTTTACACCATTTGTGAGAGGGAATGCAGGAGATACTTCTCCATCGCAGATAACACTAGCCATCATACCATCATGAAATTGTCGTATCACAGTGACAAGTTTTGGGGGGCATCCGAGCTTTGTAAGCACCTTCCACAGTCAATAACACAGGTGTTATTTACGGCCATGCTAACGAAAACACACCATAGTAATGAAACAGCTGGCATAATTATCAATTACAGAACAGATGGTGGTCTTTTCAATTTATGTCGTCTAAAAGCAAACACGAAAACTAAATCTAGTACTGTTAGAGAATTACTTTATGCTGACGACTGCATTGTATGCTGACTCTGTCGTAAACATGCAGAGCACCATAGACCGCTTCTCACAGGCCTACAACAACTTTGGTCTCACTATTAACACCAAAAAAACAGAAGTCATGCACCAAGGAACATCAAATAGCCAAGATACTGCTACTTCCATCATCGTCAATCAGGAAAAACTGCAGGTAGTCGACAATTTTACTTACCTTGGAAGCACTCTCTCTCGCGATGTCAACATTGATGTGGAAATTAACAATAGACTGGCAAAAGCTAGTGCTGTATTTGGCAGATTACGCAACAATGTATGGGACAGAAGAGGTATAAGAACAACCACCAAACTACAAGTATATCATGCTGCTGTTATACCAACCCTACTATACGCCTGCGAAACGTGGACAGTGTATGCTAGACATGCAAGACAATTAAATCATTTCCATCTTACCTGCCTACGTAAATTACTAAACATCCATTGGTGAGACAAAGTACCAGACTACGAGGTCTTGGAAAAATCAACCTCAATAAGCATCCACACAATACTTATGAAGGCACAAGCACGCTGGGCAGGCCATCTTGTGCGTTTGGAGAACTCACGTTTGCCAAAACAAATATATTATGGAGCACTCAAGGCAGGATTTCGAAAAGCTGGTGGACAGAAAAAGCGCTTCAAAGACACGCTCAAGTCATCCTTGAAACATCTTAACAGTGACGTAGGCGCTTGGGAGAGCCTCGCTCAGGATAGAACAGCATGGCGTTACAGCATTAGAATGGGAGCACTAGCAGCGGAAGAATTCAGACAAGATACTGCAAGACAGAAGCGGACACGTAGAAAAGAAAAAACATCTCAACCTCATACAGATACCTTCTATTGTTGTCAATTCTGTAAAAGAACATTTTGTACGCGCATTGGACTTGCTAGTCATTTAAAAACGCACTATTAATACATTATGGTTGAGTTTTTGGTCATCGTCGATCACGACGGACGAACATCATCCAATCACAGACTGATATTTTCTTTGGCTACTTTATTATTCATGGTAAAGATGGTATAGACAGTTTTCTCACAGTTTATTTTCAGCTTCCATGTTAGACAGTACTCGTGTAGTCTTCTTAAATCTCCATTTAGTCTTTTGGCTGCATTTCAACATTCTCATGGCTCTGCCATGTTGTTAGGTCATCATCATAGAGGGCTCTTTCAGTGTTGAAATGTTTGGTAAGGTCATAAATGTATATGAGAATGAGGGGGCAGTTTAAAGCAGAACCCTGTGGTAAGCCTTCCTCTAAAACTTCTTTAGATGAGTGCATCAATTATCTTTGGACTATTCTGTCAATGAGGAAGTATTTTATCAAGTTATATAGCTTTCCATTAATTCCCACCTCAATCATCTTCATCAAGAGACCCTTTCTCCATACTCAGTCATAAGCCTGTTGCAAGTCATAGAAGATGGCTACAGAGTGTTTGATTTTTTTCCTGGAATCCATCATGAATTTTCTGTATCCACCTAAATAGTTGGTCTTCTGTGCAACTGCTTTTTCTGAAGTCATAATAATGATGATATTATTAAGTCTTTACAAAATGGCTGCACCCACAGAATACAGTATTCTCATATGGATGGTGAATTATATCTGAGGTTTCCAGCATATCTGAGATATCTGTATCTTTCAGCTTGACACATTCAACTTCAGCATGGAATTTGAGTTATTCTTATCTTTCATGGGTTGGGCCAGCCAACTTCCACCTCCAAAACCTCCTTAGTTACCTATGACGACACACATTACAGGTCTCATTGATGCAAATCTTTACTCCCCTTTCAGGTCCATGCAACACACAGGTGTTATTTAAAGGAATAAGTAAATAAAATATTTACCCTGAATAATGGCCAGCAAGATGACAATGACAAAAAAGAAGAAGGTGATGTCAAACACAATTCTGTAAATCTCATTAGGATCTCCATCTGCTGGTTCAATCTCATCACCTGTGCATGGAGTAACCACTAACATGTCAATTCTCTGTCATGATTTTCCACAATTATCTACAGGACAACAAACAAATTATTTTAAAATGATAATTTAAAAACTGATGCTTTAAAACTAATAGTGTAACTATCTTCTACTTTCACATTTCCTGTAATTTGGACAATCTAAACCTATTTTTGTGAGAATTAACTGTTTTCTGTTTCTTATTTGTGGTGGAGTGTAGAGATGAATAAAGTTGATGCCAGGAATCATATAGACGACTAACATATTGCTTCCCTTCCCTGTGGTACACTCTGATAAAGACTAGTTTGGCTAACATACAAAGGATGAACTCCACTATGATGAAGTCTACTGGGAGGGATCAAACTTTTTATCTACATCATGTCTCGAGGTTGCAAGAAAGATATGGCAACGCCCTCCCCCCCTTCCTATTAGTGGAAGGCTATCGAGCTGATGGTATTGTACCCTACGGCCATACCAAATTAAAGTGTCATCTGGAATTTGCAAGCTCAGAAATCCTCTCATAAAAAGTAAATTAATCCAGAACACCAATCTGGACATGAAAGGAAGACAATAACATTAATAGTTTTCACAATTACATATTGTCACATGCATCATCAAAGTACTTACCAATGCCACCACCTGCCCTGACACCTGTGTGCAGGTGATACACAAAGCACTGAAAAATTAAAAGTAATAATTAGGTAGTAAATTAGAATGTGTTGGAATAATTCATTATAATAAAACTCATTATGTAATTGTTCCTTCACATTATTCAAAAGCATCACAATGACTTTTGTATTCTTTTATCTTTATCTCTGCTTTTGCTATTAGGTGTCACATGTCTTAATGATGATTATTTTTCCAGCAGTGTTATATTTTGATGTTTGATATGCAGTAATCTTCCTTGTTAATTGAGGAGACAGGTAGTTCATAGAAGTTATATAGAACCATTTCTAATGTATGGAAGTGAATCTTGGACATACAACAGAATTATATGGAGGCAACAGAGATGTGGTTTTATAGAAGAATGTTAAGAAAATCATGGACAGATAAAAAGCGTAATGAAGATATCTTGAAAGAAGCTAATTCAAAAAAGAGTGTTCCTTACCCACACCAGTAAGACATTTTTTGGAAACATCATGAGAATAGGAAAGATGGAACACATTGTCTTCTTTTTCTTCTTCTGTGTTCGTTCTCAAACTTCCGCAGATTAGCAGGATGTAGTCCGGAGAACGGAATGCGTTGTGCCATGGTTTACAGCATTGCTGCGATATTTGCACCTTTTGGCCTGACACATCCAACTTCAGCATGGCTTTGGGTCACTGACCCTATATGGGATGGGACAGCCAACTCCATCCCATAACCTCCTTAGTCGCCTTTTACGACATGCGTGGAAGGAAAACAGTGTTGCTATTCTTTGCTCATCTTTCAGACCCTGGCAACACACGTGCGGAACACATTGTAATGACAGACAAGTTGAAGAGCAAGAGGGTTAGGGGAAGATCAAGAGAGAAGATGCTTGACAACTTAACATTGTAGCATGCGAGAACATCATTATTGGAAATGATTGACAGCACATGAAATAGACGGCTGGGTAAAAACATGATAACCAATGCCACACATCATGGATCATAAGAAGAAGATATGCAGTTATGCATATCTATAGATTGGATGGGGGGGGGGGTTGTTCAGAACCTCCTCTAAGCAATTCGGAACATGAATTTTAGTACTAGGAACTTGGCCAAATGCAGGTAAAAGTAAAACACAGTAAAATTTTTCAACAATAAGATAGGATGTGATACATGAAAACACTCGAACTACCCTTTGTTATTTTTTAGGTAACCCCTCCCCTCTGAGGAGACCAAATCAATGGCCCTGCGTCATAGTACATCTGTGAATTCTTCAATCCATCTTAATCTTGGTTCTCTTTTGGCTCTTGGTGCTTTTACTTTCATATTGTAATTGTTGTTCTTGCTGCTGGTCAATATAGGTTCATTCTCATTAAATAAGTCTCTGGTGTTCAATATATTTGACAACAATCACATATTAATAAAATTGCAGGATGAACAAAAACAGAAAAAAAGACAATGAACTTAAGCATTGTAACACAGTTCTAATAACATGGAAATAATTAGATATGTTTGATTGATAATACAGTGGCTTATGAATGATTGTGTAAATACATTGAATGATTGAATGAGCTCAGTATGAAAATCAGATAACGAAGGAGAAAAAATGTTAAAAAAAAAATTATAGGCAATGTATTTATGTTTTGCATTCTTGTATTTTATTAATTTTATTTAGTAAGGATTATTTTATTATTGCACTTTACTGACTATGCTAATGAAGGATTCTTCTGTAAAACAGAATCATGTATTATACGATTTCATAACCATCATTGCAACTCATTTGAATACAGACATCTGAAGGATGTGAAATAATTTTGGTAGGAGTCAACGCATAATAACAACAAAAAATCCATGTAAATTAAAGGCAATAATTTGTAGCACTTGAAAACTTCAATGTCAACAGGTGGTGTTTCTTACTGATGCTAGTCTGTCCTACAAGCCCTTGACAGTGATAAACTGCCAGACTTGAAGCAAGCCATATGAGAATCTATAGAAGGGTAGTACTATAGTGGATATCATTCCACTGTGGCATACCAGGAGATGAAGGCAGACAGGCTGGCAAAGGATGGGCAACACAGGAGAAAAAAAGACCAAGAAATCACCAAGAAAAGAGGCAGACAGCACAAACCGCTGAACATATCCTGCAAGACTGCAATACACTAAAACAGTTAAGGGAAGAACACTGGCTCACAGTGATGGTTATCCACAGAAAGATGTATGGGAACACTGAGGAGCTTTAAAATATAGCAACATTTATTAAGAAAACTGGAGTTGCTATGTCAAACTGTGAACAAGAACAAGGAGAAGACTTGAAAATTTGTTAAAATTCTATGAAGTATAGTACGGCTAGACCGATAATGAGTATGTATTAAAAGTTAATAAATAAATGTGATTAAAACTGTTTTTATTATAGGAAACCACAAACCACTACGAAAGAGTGATTTCCCTAAGTTTTAAAGATTAGATATAATAATGGACACAATGTATCTATAAAAAGTTATGAGTGAAATAAATATAAATAAATGTGACTCACTGTGGCCATGTCATGACATTTGTAGTCTACAGATCCATCCTCTTCTTTAACATAGAACTTCCGGAAGAAATTGAAGGCCACCACGGTATAGATGTACACCACAACACAGGTCAACATAACTGTCAACACCAGCTAATGAAATATAAACCAATAAAACATGTTAGTTAAGTCAACAGTGAATCATGTTCATTAATTGATTTCATGCAGAATTATTTGATTGTGTCACACTATTGGTAGTATTTCCTCTGCTTAGTGGGATCAATCAAATCTTTTGTGCAACTTTCAGATTTTTAATAAGCATTCCTTAAAGCTTCTTATTATTAATATAAAAAATCCAGCTGAAATCAGATGTGTCAGGCCATTGGTGCAAATAAAATGGTGACACAACACATTTCCATTCTGCTAGAAATCTAGCATGACCATTGTCCTGCTACAAAAGAGATCCAGCGAGAGTTTGAGAATGAACACTGAAGAAATCAAGGACTATTTTAGTGCTAAACTGAATGACCTATACAATTTCTAATTTCACATAAAGATACATCTAAATAGTGAATTAACTGTAGCTTTTTAAGATAAAAACCCATAAAATGAGTTGACTCGTTCATCTATCTGACTGCTATTGATGATTTAACTCGTTTTATGCTTTCTACATCTTATTGTTAAAAACCATTTTTTTTATGAAATCCAATGCCAGTGTCAATCATCCCATCCATAATTTATATATTTTTGATGTCAATAAAAAGTCAGTACATTGGAAACTATCTTATTTTTGTAGAAAAAGAAACAAATTCACAGGGGAAATTCATTAGGGAAAGAATTTAGCACACCTGGGATCACTGAGAACAATGTAGCACCTAAAGAGTTCAAAGGAAAATAGAAAAACATAATGATATTATTCTGTTTGTTGATGTTGTACAGTATTAAATCTGTAATGTAAATAATAAAGTGTGAAATTGGAAGAAATAAATTTTACATTATGAATGCTTTGAACGCAATAATGGTATTAAGACATTCAAAATCCTCCTCCTATAATAAAAATATACTTATTAATTATACAAATTAAATAACACAAACACAATTTTATCAAATATCCTGTGCAGCACAAAACTGAACTAATGTAAATAAATTTTCTCTGATCTTGAAACATATAAGTAACATAGCTACCTGTTTGCCATTGTGTGTCACAGACATCAAGATGGTGCGCAATGTCTTGAAGCCAATAGCCACATCCAACAGGTGGGCAGCAAAGAAAAAATAGTTGAAATTTCCCAGGATAGAGAACAGGAAGTACCATAGTAGGTAAAGGAAGGACTGTGGAGGAAGAAAACAAAGTTAGACAAGTCTAATTTCACTCTTTGATGCCAAAGAAAGATGACTATATTATTCTCTATTTGATTCTAACTCATGGTAAAACGTGAGTTCACTGATGTCGATTTTCAACACTTTTTGGACCTCCCTCCTTTTTTATATTGTTCCCAAATGATTACCAATAACTAAGAGATTGGGGAAAGGGGGAGGGGCAAGTTCAAGTAAGTTTTATAACCAAGTCTTAGTCATATGTATGACAAAAGTCAACTGTGTGGCAATGATGGTTTATGTAAGGAATTCCCCATTGAGACGAGCTACCTGTCCCCGAGATGGAGCTTAGTCCAGCCAACAGAGGCTGGGAACTAAGACTGGTCAGGCCATCATACCAGCATATGGAAGATTAGGTGACAACGACCGTACTAATCACCATTATATTTCTAGAATATGATATGGCTGTATGTTGAGGTTTTTTTTTGGTGAAAACCCCGCCCATGTGTTGTCGGCCCGAAAGGGGAGCAAAGAATAACAACACTGCTTACCTTTCATGCATGTTGTACGAGGCGACTAAGAAGGTTATGGGATGGAGTTGGCTGTCCCATCCCATATATGGTCAGTGACCCAAAGCCATGCTGAAGTCGGATATGTCAGACCGAAAGGCGCAGATATCGCAGCAATGCTGTAAACCATGACACGATGCATTCCGTTCTCTGGACTACATCCTACTGATCTGCAGGAGTTTGAGAACGAACACAGAAGAAGAAGAAGTGTGAAAACCCCACCAGCACTCTATCTTTACTGTTATATGTTTTTATGTCGTAATGTCCTGTTATGGTTAAGGCAGTTATAGTGACCATATCGTATAGTTTTTACCACTATCTTGGCAACACTGTATTTTCCTGAAATATTTGTCCCTGTGTGCGCTATGGAAATGACACACCTGCTTCACCCTCATACAGTGTCAACTCAACATGAGAATTAGCAGTCTTTAGTTATAACTCTATGCTTACCAGACCAGAGACGGATTAAAAAAGTGAGAAACATAATGTATCACCGCAATTCAAAGTCTTCAGTGATGTTAAGCAAGGTTATTTTAGCTTCAACCCTCTTTACAATTATCTTTCTCAATCTTTCCAAAAATGATTTTAGGAATGTACAGCACAATCAGATGTTTAACTA
Source organism: Meghimatium bilineatum (assembly GCA_034231615.1). Lineage (NCBI taxonomy): Eukaryota > Metazoa > Mollusca > Gastropoda > Stylommatophora > Philomycidae > Meghimatium > Meghimatium bilineatum. The sequence goes on from CM067322.1 coordinate 36,524,910, forward strand.
TTTAATAATGTGAAGTTGCATGTAAAAGCTATAATCTGGAAGATAACTACATAGAAACTGTTCTTTATTGATTATATTGTATTTGTCACTAAAATTGAGTGAGATTTTTAGTTCCATATACAGCTGTTGCATAACATGTAATGTTGTATAAGTGTGCTGTGTTGTCAGTTGCAATATAATACCCTACATTGATAAAGTTAATATTTAGCACTCTCCATTAAAATTTCATTATTTTCCTCGGCCACTGTATTCATTTTGACTCCATGTGTTATTTATGGAGGATATTTGGACAACGCAATAACTTGTTTTACAGCTTTTTAATAATTGTTTAAAAAAATGAAAATAAAGGAATTGTTACTGAATGTAATTTTGTAATGTTTGTTGGTATATGTGTGAAAATGGTGAAAATTAAAAAAGTACAACCAAACTACAAACATATCTTAAGTGACTCACCTATTCTTGTTTGTTATAATAAATTCTGGATATAAATGCCTAGGCTAATTCTATTTCTGCTGTTGTATCATAACCAAACTAACGTGTTTATAATATTGTCTGTGAAAATAAACAAAACACATCGATCTCATTAACGTTATCAGCTAGGCCTAATAGTTCTACATATAAATATTCCCTAAAAAATTTCTGTCATTTTGAATGATTTTTAATGGATTACATAGCCGGCTAAACAAGTAGTCATTACATATCTGAATTACAACCCATCTCAAAACAAATGGAAGAGGAATTTCATTATGTCTATGTTCGGTCCTCCATTACCCAGATGAATGACATTAGTTTACAATAATGATTTCCTTTTTGAAAGAAGTTTATAGTAACGGGTGACGCATGGCGACAACAGCTATTAAAAATACATTGAGTTTGGTGCCAGTTGGCACCTACAGAGTGCTAAAGGTTAATATACATTTTTAAGTAGTGATGATGACACCTAACTGTATTACCAACATTGTTATTAGTAACGACACCATATTATGATCTTACATTGAAGTACTTACATTGTCAGTGATAATCACACCCCACTTCCAAATCTGGTACTGAAGGTCTACATTTGCCAAACTGAAATAGGAAATGTATCTAGAAATTAATTGTTTAATTTATCTTAGTTTTTAAATTACTCTCTATTTGCCGCAATAGTGCTACATAAAATATACTTCCTTTATTCTGTTTTTATGTAGTTCTCTGTAAATTGGTCATTGGTAATTACTTGAACTTCTAGCAGCCTCAGATCACCGAACATTAAATCTTTCTTCTTATAATGTAATTCATAAAGTGTTCAAAGAGACATTCCAATGAGTTTATATTAACACTTCATCTGCAATGAGTTAATTTTCACTGGGGATATTTACTGTATATTTTCGTATGAACCGATCCGTATATAAGCCGAGGATTAAGTTTAATGCTCAAAATGTGACCCATGTCAGAAACCCATGGATAGAACGAAGTATAAAAAAATCATACTGCAGAATCCTGTTATTATAAGATTGAAGGAACATGTGAAATATTGCTGAAAGGAAAATAAATAACACAAACTTTAGTAAAGGTAAGATGCAAGGTCATTTCTTCCATTTTTTCCCATCCTACCTATGGTCACATAAAATACACCTTGGGGATAATATGGTGTGACCTTTCCCTGGAGCTGATGCCAGCCTCATAAAACCTGTGACCAACAGGTACCAGAGTGTTCTGAGATATCAAATTAATTAATTAATTCAGTTCTATCTCAGCAACAAAGGGTGACTGCAACGATATCATCAACCATTATGGTAAATTACCATCTGTGATGGCGGCCAAGGTACAGAGTTCTATACTATTCCACAGGCAATTGTAAATCAGGGCCGTTCAGAAAGAAATGGCAAAATATTGAACAAATATGGTTGGTTGACTGCTGATCCAGCGGTCAATGGGCGCATATGCCCTTCGACCCAATGCCATTGTGTGATATATGCATGTGTTTGTGAGCTCTTGTTTTGTTCCGTATAAAGTGTTCCATTTATCTGGCCCTGGAGGGAGAAGCATTTTCCTGATGTCATCCAATATCAAATTATGTATATTGCCTGGAAAATCACTACAGCCAATGAAATAATGCTAGGTTGATGTCTATGTCTTGAATAGGATACACTACCAAAGAAACTGAATGGGTCAGGTCAACTTTTACCTTGGCTTTTAGAATTACCTACAAATCGTACAGTGGAACAAAAAGGTGTGAAGACAGTTTTTATAAAGACTCTTGCATCTGTCATGCCCAATGCACATTTTCAACTAATATACTAATCACATGCTCTTTATCTTCATGAATACATAAACTGCAAACTTACAATGATGGGATGAATTTGGACTTTTCTGTTTCAGCAGTAACCGTGTCTCCCTGATCCATACCCAGAAGGCTACTGATGGCATTATAATCATATTGCTCTGCATAACGGGTTCTGACCTGGCATTAGTAAACATGAAGACAATCAGTGCTTTGTCAAATGTATAAAATTGTAATGGAATTCTACATTATCTAAAGAATGAATGTAAAGAAATATCTATAAATAGCATTATTGTTTGCATAAAATGACAGATTATGTTTTAATATATTTACATGCCAAAAATTGCAAGAAACTCACATTATACTGGCAATGATTGACTTGGCAATACATTTTGTTAGGTCTTACAGGTTATGGCACTGAGATCAATATCAAAGCCTCCAATGAAAAATGAATGTACGGCCCGTTTACTAAGTACAGTGTCTATGGTGATGAGAGAACAGAGCTATTGGGCATCACTTAATGCAAGTGGCAGTACACTCATTACAACAAAATATTAATATCATATGACTTTGTATTCATGCACACCAGCTCAAATACACAAGAAATAATCCTGGCTAATCTTCTTCTTCTGCATTTGTTCTCAAACTTCTGCTGATGCACAGGGTGTAGTCCAGAGAATGGAATGTGTTGTCATGGTTTACAGCTTGACTGCATTTCTGCACCTTTCAGTCTAACACAACTGACTTCAGTATGGCTTCTGGGTTAGTTGGACCCTCTATGGGATGGGACAGCCAACTCCATTCCCAAAATCTCCTTAGTTACCTCTTATAACATGGATGGCAGGTAACAATGTCACTATTCTTTGTTCCCCTTTAGAGTTATGGCAACACACTTTCAATTCTCATTAGTTGATTAGAGGGTGCACACAAACAAACAAACTAGTATGTAAGTCCTTCTAACAACCACTGTGATACACCATATCTCATATTTGATGCAAATATGGGTCACTACATAAATATTCTGTAAAAAGTTTTATATAAAACTTCTGTTCAATGAAGATCAAAGCCCGATATATACAATGACGAAGAAAACATGCAAATCCACATAGATGCACTGTAAACATCATGTAGGAAGTATAATATGAAAATCAACATACAAAAGACAGAAGTTATGAAAATAAGCAAGCCACCAACAACAATAGTTATTGCAATAGACTATTCAGCAGTGAAACATACCAAAGAATTCAATTATTTAGGAAGTGTTTTTTTTTCCAGAAAATTAGAAGCTAGACAGATAAAAAGAATCACAGTGTGAGAAGGCAAGTGCAGTGACATATCAACTTTCATCATTAATTATGCATACATAGATCCATATGGACATAAAGAGATAAATAATATCTACAATTTATAATATCTACAATTTTCATACCAACACTTTGATAACAGTGTCAAACATAAGTCTCTAACAACCTTGTAGCAGAGAAAAATCATCACATATGAGATGAAGTGTTTTAGAAAAGCTGCTGTGGCCACCAAACTAGACAAAATAAATGACGATATCAGAAGAAGAGTAGGAATGATGCCTTGTATCGAATATATAGAATGTCAGTAGATAGGTGGTTTGGTTACCTAGTGAGAATGGACCGAAGCCAAATACCATTAAGAGCTTATAACAAATGATCATCTGGATACAGAGCCAAGGGCAAACCAAGCAAGAAATGGTTAGATAACAGCACAAAAACTCTCCACAAACACGGACTCAGCATGACTCGGGCATCACATCTGGCTTTGAACATAAACTTACAGCTCCCACCCTTGTGCTTAACAGCAAGTGCGGATGCTATCAACCAGCTTCCACCCGGGGAAAGATAATAGACATAAGTTTTATTTTGCATGTATGACAGTTTGAAGTTTTTATACAACTTCTTGAATGTGGAACTCTGCCGAAGACGGATGTGCCGGGCCATGGGTGCAAATAAAACGGCAACACAACACATTTCCATTCTCTGGACTACATCCTTCTGAAAATCTAATAGGACCATGGTCCTGCTACAAGAGATATCCAGTGGGAGTTTGAGAATGAATGCTGAAGAAGAAGAAGAATGTGGAACAGCAATAATTCTAAGCTTATAGACCAGAATAGGAATAGTTTATAAATGGTGAGTTGCATGCTAAACTGCATTGAAAAACAACAGAATAGTTTTCTACCTTCTTTTTGACAAACTTGTCCCAGTAGCTTTCTGGGTAAGACTGTGTACTGAGAACAAGCTTGTCCCAGTGTGCTTTTACGTCATCATCGCTTGGTTGCTCTACAATATAGAGGCCATCAAATTCAAGCTGCCTAGCCAGATCCTTTTCTCGTTTGAAGATCACCAATGGGACCTAGTTATAAAATAACATCTTCTCTTATAAATCAGTTTTAGAGCACAATTTTTTATTGTAGGAAATAAAAACCAGGTACTTACAGTACATGAATTTTCAGTATAGGTATTCTGTTGCATAATATTAAGTGCTGCATTGACCATTATAGTCATCTGGTAAAGATAATATTTCTTTAGAGTAATTACATAAAAGAAATCTAAAAAAAAATAGAAATACAATTTGACCTGATGATAATAATAGCTATCCATTGCAGGTCAAGATTTGCATCTCTCTGGTGTGTGTGGCTATGACTGAAAAGTCAAATCCTGGCATAGAATCCCCTGCCATATTTGGGACACAATGATCAGAATTAAGCATTGATGTGTTTGTTGTTCTGTCTTTTCGGGCAGCACATTTTCTCAGTGCCTCTGAAATTTGATGTTTTTCTGCGATGTAAGGACTTTTGCTGGTGCTGCTCTGCGATTCTGAGCAACAGATACTGTGCAGATGGGGGTGTTGTATATACCTATTGTGTATCGAGACCAGATAAATGTAACACCTCATATGAAACAAAACAGCTCACAAATACGTGTATATAGCACGTAATGGCATTGGGTCAAAGGGCATGAGTCCATGGACTGCAGGGTCAGCAACCAGCCAACTATTGTGTATAGGACTATATGACTGACTGATATCTAGTATTCAGATGTATGGTAGTGCATTTGTATATTGTATTAGTGTGGGGCAGGACAGGGGTATGTAAGGGATAGTACCTCATGATGAGTGGCAGCCACTTCCCCTTGGGAAGGCTAAGATTCTATTTGGTATTCATAATGGAGGGTAGAGCACCCGAGCGGAGGAGAAAAGGCAGACCAAGAAGATGATGGATTGACAACATTAAAGATAACATGAATACGTCATTGGAAAATGCAAGCCGCATGGCCTAAGACAGAGAAGGGTTCTAGGAGTTCATTGGAAAGACAAAATTCTGGAGAAAATAGAAAATACGTCATATGATACACTCCTATCTAGCTCATGTATGGCCCCCACATGTCTGCTTGCATGTGTACAGTAGCGCATCCACCCTTGCCAGTCAATGAGACCTTGACTAATCGGATGAACTATGTGAAACTACTCCGCAAAGGGACATCCACCTCTACTATACGTGCAACTGCTGGTGGAGAAGGCAGAAGATCGTATTATCGACAATGGCTTTGAAATTGGGAGCTGGAAAGGCCCTCTAATGAGCTGAGGGTGAATCAAGAATAGTTACTGATAAGTGATTAGAACCAAACCAACTCAGAAAGCAATGGCAAACTACTTGGATATATACAATACCAAGAAACTCATAATGAAACTATAAAGTAGTTACTTTTTAAAAGAAGTGTCTTTTAAGAAGACATTAGAAGAAGCTGGGCAGTTTGCACAAAACTGAGAGGATTACAGAATATCAGTGAGGCAAACATTCTGTAAAAGACATGTCACATAGATAGATTGTATTAGTATATTGTATTGTATTAATATATCATTTCAAAATGTAATTTCTTTGAAGAATTTCTTTGTATAGATATTAAATAGACTAGGTGACAAGAAAGGTATATATGGTATAAATGAAGGGTAACACATACAAAACAGGCACACTCACCTTAAGACAGTAGTAGGCCACAAGCATGGAAAAGGCTACAAGTGAATGAAGCACAGCCAAGGTTCGGATGATAGGATTCAGATAGTAGAATTCTTCCTCAATGATCACAAGCTCATTGACACCGTCATCGCTATCTTCTTCTTCACCAGCCAGGATAGATGTCAAATTAGCCATAACCTCTTCAGCTTCAGTAGCGTCTCCTGCACTTTCTTCATGCAATTTTGTGACCTTCACATTAAATAATAAGCAATAATTATTTGCTAGCAGCTATGAATTATTATCACATATACCAGAAGAGTGTCACATGAGTAGAAGAATTATCAGAGCTCACTTCCATGTAAACCTACAGATGACAGACTAATATAATAAACTAAGTTATTTATTCATCAACAGTAATTGTTGTTGATATCCAATTGTTGTTGATAACCAATTGTTGTTGAACAGTTCTACTATTGGCTGCTGAATTTCCGTCTTAAAAAAGTGCATGTCTTCTGAAGTATACAGCAGCAAAAAACAAAACTGCAAGGGAGATGAGATGGCTACCGCCCTCATTTGCAAATGAAATGTGAGATCACTAACATCTCACAAGCATACAGCATTAATAAATGTTATGGGTTACTTTACTTTACAGAGCAGCTATAATTATAACATGATGCTAGCCTGCACAACATAAACTAATGACCTAGCATTTGCATTAAAAATAATTGCCTATGTCAATAGGCCCTATATTTTCATTTGCAACATTTACAAGGAACACACATTATCACCTATCTTGCAGATTTACGAGATATATGAATTTTATTTTATGCGACCAAGAATTTCATTTAGTAAGTCAACAGTGTGGGTTTACTTGTGACACACGTGTGATGTAGATGTAGTCTAGAACAAACACTGTTAACCTTTACGACTCTGCGGGCGAGGTCACGCACCTGTAGGACACGCCCCCTTGTGCCTGCGGGCGAGGTCACTCACCATACGATATCGCCTGATTCCCGAGTACGGAACTACACGAAGTAATGAACAGATGCCGTATAAAGCCCGCCAAACAAAGCTAGGAATATGTCACAGTTTAAAGGTTAAATTCCTTTACTCATTACGATTGTAAGAGAGAGAAAGCCGGTTGAATTTGTCAATGCATTTCTAGAGCGACTTTAGCCATTTTCGGCCGTATTTTACTATCAAATTGAGTACCGCGTGGCATGGGTAAGTGATCGTGACTACATGTTCTAATTGTTGTTCTTTGTGTTTAATATGTTGTTATTTGATAATAATGTTTGTTTATTCATTCAAAAACACAAAAATAATATGTATCAGGGGTGCCACATGTGTGCATGGACAATAATTACGTTGCGTGTCGGCATAGACCTAGTGTTGACCGGACGGACATTATATGCGATTTCTTCATGTTTTATTAGTTTTTTTAGTTCATATTATATTAGTTTGGATATAAAACAATACATATACAATAAGTATAGGTATTTATGAGGATTTTACCAATTTTGCCACACATTGCTCATGTATTAGGGTTGTCAAGAAGATATATTTGCGATTTTGAAAATGGCGTTTTCCGTTCCCCGTTTATTGTGATTCACAGTAAACATTTCAACCACCAAAATCAAACAATTTTAAATAACTCCAAACAACTCCATTTTCAAGTGGAAGATGAATATAGATTGTCTGCCATACTTGTGTTCCAAAGATACTAATTTTGAAAGGCTGTGAATATGCTGCATTAAGAAGTCTTGCTAATAATTTACAGCAAAGAAAAATAACTTCTGCTAAGGTAAAATAGCCAGATTTTTCATCACTGAAACCAAATATGCAAAGCATTTGCCATTAACTTTGTATGTAGAATAGTTGTAAAGCTTTATATTTCTGTTACGTGAAATGTCTTTTAGATGGATACAAATTCAGCTATTTGTTACTTCGTGACATATATTGTACGATTCATCTCATCACGGGACATATTCTTTCCAGAACGTTGTCTTTGCATTTGATGTCCTGAACCCGAGTCTATCCTGTACCAATCTGCCTGCCTCCTCCAATGGTATCTTCATACAGTCTTTGATGTCATATATCCATCTCCTTCTAGGTCTACATCTTCTTCTACTTTCCAGAATTCTGCCCTCTTATATGCGTCTTTCCATGCCATTGTGTCTTTTTAAGTCTGAAATATTGCAGTATAAAAATACTGGTTTAATAGGGGTGCAAAGGGAACGCATTGCTCTTAGCGGACCCAGGGTTAGCAGATAACCAAGATCCCAAATGTACCTCCACGTGGTGCACCCTGGATATAGAAATACAGCAGCTCGAGCTGATTCTGGCCAAATCATTTGGGGATCGTGTCTGAGAATGTGTAGGTAGCAGATGGAAAGAGATTTGACAGCACAAGAAACAGACAATATCTCCGACACCACCAGCATCACCACATATAGCGACACTGTCGACATACAGTGAAGCTAGTCAGTCCAGTCCGAACATTGGAGGGGCGGCCAATGTAAAATGCACGTAAAGGTAGCAAGAGACAAATAGATTTCATACCGAGTTCAATGAAACAATGAAAGGGCAGAACAGCGCTAGAGGGCAGCGCGAACTGCAAATAGAAAGTGAAAAGTCCCTAGGAAAGGGGAACTACAAGCTCCGTCAGCTCGAGACGAGCTTCTAGTTACCTGTGCTCCTTACAGACAGAGACCCAGACCCATCCATTGGTGTTTGGTAAAGCAAGAAGACCTAATCCAACTCTAATGTCGAGCCTTCTTAAACCGGAAATATGCTCGCGAAGAGAAAGGGTTATGTACCCGATGGGCTTAGGCAAGAAAAGGACAACGATGGTAGTCCTGGCCCAACTCTACTGTCAAGGTTTCCTATACCGGAAGTACACTTGCAGAGAGAAAGGGTTCCGTACCCGATGGGCTCAGGCACAAAAGGGACAACAATTTAGCCCTGGCCCAACTCTACTGTCAGGTTTTCCTACACCGGAAATACACTTGAAGAGAGAAAGGGTTCAGTACCTGATGGGCTCAGGCGCTAATGGGACAAGGACGCTCAGCTCGAGAACGCCTTGCTCTCAAACGCGTGGTGTGAGACTCGAACTTGGACAAGGGGTACACGATGTCGGTGAATGACACCTTGGCTAAGAGGGCGAAAGAGCCAGGGTCCAACTCCTCTGTTGAGTTCTTCCCCTTAAGGAACCAGGCTCACGGATGAGAAACGGTTCAGTACCCAATGGGCACAGGCACAGCACGTCCAATTACACGAGGCAAGTTCATAGACAGTGGAACACCTCGTGCGAGTCAGACGAGAGCAAAAATCATCTGGGCGAAGAGTCGCCACTACGCGTGCCTGGAGACAGATATAGAGGCTGTCACAGGCTAAGGGTAGCCCACCCGAATTGTCAAGACATGCCGAAATCGGATGGGCTAGGCCTACAAGGCGCATAACGGTTAAAACGTAATCACGCCCCCGGCGGAAATCGCACGGATATCCGTGATGGTTACAATGGAGCGAACGCAAAACAAACAAACAAACTGGTTTAATATCTTTTTACATAAAACCAAGTTTTTATTATTTTTGTTTGTTTTTGTTGCTTGAAAAATATCTTATTTGGACCGCAATATAGAAACAGTCCTTGTTATTGTGTTTATTGTTATTTAGTTTCTACAATGTTTTCTTTATTTTAATTGCTAGTATTATAGTAACATTATTTACTTTATATAGTCTGTTATCGCTTATTGGTTAGGAGCTGACATCATTACTCCACCACAAACCCATATGAGGGATTTCTGCATACTGATGATTCCTGTCTCTAGTTTACAAGTCATCAAATCAGTGAGCTATTGACATTGCTTATACTATTTGATGAACTAAAAATCCTTGCCATGGATGTTCTAAACTCCTCATGATTCTGGGTCAGTTAAAGTGTGCCCACAGCACAGGACATGTTTAAACTATCTGAGATTCTTACCCATCATTGTCTTGGATGACGATACCATCCAATATTAATTTATCCATACTTATACGTTATAGCTTATACTCAGTTTTTACAGTTAGCTTTTTAGCAGTTTTTTACCTTCTACAGTGAAATCCCATTATAACAAATTGGACGGTCTGGCAGAATATGTGCATTATAATAAGGATTCTTTTATTAAGGCAAAGAGTTGAAATAATTGGGGATTTTGAAAAGTGTTGTTAAAGTGGAAAGTTCATTAAAACCAGATTCGTTGTAATGGGATTCCACTGTATATGTTCATGGTATATATGCAACCCTTTCTTAATCCTTTATTATCATTTACTTATGACAAAATTAACTTTTTCATTTTCAGTTATTACACTGTGAAACTACGACTTGTCCAGCAAATTGGTAGGGCATCTGAGTGTAAGACAAACCATAAATTCAATATTCTTTCCAACATTGTGTTATCGATGTCAGACATGCACACTAACTAAAGAACAAGAAAGCTTACTACGTGTGAAATTAGATCTAAGAAAAGCAGCAAACAGTACAAGAAGAGTTCACGTGAGAAATGAGGAGATTACAAGAACTATTGGAAGAATATCAGTGGTCAATTATATTGAAAAACAGAGACAGAAATAATTCGGCCCCATAATGAGAATGAACCATTATTAGGCATCATCAAGAGCATACAACATGAAAATGGAAACAGTAAGATACAGAGGAAAATCAAGAAGGTGGATTGAAGGAGTTACCAACATTCTGACATGGCACAGAATTACTACATATCAAGCGACCAAACGTGTCATAGCATGAAAACTGATCATCATTAAATCCTGTGACACCTTACAGCAAAAGTTAAGAGAAAAGACAATAGATAGATAGATAATTTAAGAGGAAGAAATTTGAGAACAACAGTTGTATATCTTTGAGTATTACCGAGTTATCAGCTGATTTCATGTAATTTATATAAAAGTCTGGTATTTTATATTGACTTCTGTAATGAAGTGTAACCTGAAAAGAAAGTCAAAACAAATTTGTATCTTACTTTGAAGAACAGCAGGACAACATTGATGAAGAAAGCCAATAGAAGTGCAAGATACTTGAAGTTGTAAAAGTTCCGAGCAAATAAACTCTGCAAAGAAAATGAACCTCATTTAATGACATATTTAATCTTATAAACTATCAACTAATAGTTAAAGTTAATCATGACAACCATCAATTAACAATCAACTTTCTAAACAATAATACACCCACTAATAAAACTTCTTCTTCTGCGTTCGTTCTCAAACTCCTGCAGATTAGCGGGATGTAGTCCGGAGAACGGAATGTGTTGTGTCTTGGTTTACAGCATTGCTGTGATATCTGCGCCTTTCGGCCTGACACATCCGACTTAAGCATGGCTTTGGGTCACTGACCCTATATGGGATGGGACAGGCAACTCCATCCTATAAAGGATCTAGGGTCAAACTAGATCCTTTTTTTGTATCTTAGTTTTTAAATCTTCATTTGTGTCCACTGCTTTGACTGCAGAAACATAAGTAAGGCAATTGCATTGGCTCGGTGGTAGAGTGGATACATGGGAACTCCTAAAACACAGTGGTAAATTAGTAAAAACGTAATACTTAAAAACCTGCCAGCAATTTTTACTTTGTGCTTTATATTTAAATCTTTGGGACATGGTTTTACTGCATTATTACCTATTATCATAAAACAATTCAATAAACATTGCTTCTGGTGAAGTAATAACAAGCAACTTTAATACTTATTTCATACTTATCTGTTCAGAGAACCAAATAACAAAGCAACACTAATACTTCTTGTACACGTATCTGCAAAGATAACCAAATAAAAAAAGCAACAACTTTGTGAAATGTGTGCACACATGAACATGGCTTACCAAAACATATCTGCCATACTCAAACTCATGTGTTTCTGCTTGTGGCTGATCTTCGTGCTTGGATGATTCCTTTGATGAAGAACTGGAACGTCTTGAAAGAAACAAAAAAGGGCACTTTAACCTTATTAACTCATAGGGGACCAAGCAACAACCTATTGTTGTTTCTCCCTATAACTCTATTGTCCCTGGTCCACTAAAAGTTAAATGATTACTACTGTACACTATGTACAAAATACACAATCTCATAGATCTAGCAGAAGTTTAGTCTTTTTATTAGTTATAAGCAATTTGAATTATCAATGCAGGTTACCATCTGTGCAGATTACTATCAGTGCAGGTTATCATCAATATGAACCAGACAAGTTCATAGGTGTTTTTATCTCTTTGCATGGGTCTATAGCATAGGTTCCCAAATGTTTTTGGGCCACTGTCCTCTTTGTAAGACATAAATGTTGTAACTCGCACCTACACCCATTATAACAATTTTTCACATTTAGGCTGTTTGATATTTTCGACATAAATAGAAGCTAATGATACAATGCTGCCAATGCCGTTAAATTATTGAAAAAGTTGTTGAAAATATGTGCTTCATCTGGAACACTTATTGCTATACCAATTTTGATGAAACATAAAGATTTTAAAGTGTATGCCCAAATAACATTATGCCCAGTTTCATACAATGATTTAAATATGAAAATTCGAAATACATATAAAGAGAATGCATTACATTAGTAAGATTCTTCTTGTAATAATTAAAACACCATAAAATATATTACAAAATATATCGCAATATCATGAAAATAATTAATTTTAATTATATATTATTAATTTCTTTTATAAGGAGCCACCGACCCCTAGACTGCACCCCAATTGCTTCTGAGCCCACTATCATCCCTATAGAAGGCTTCAGCTCCCACTGGGAGGGATGTACTGCCCACTTTGGGAACCTATGGTTTATAGTAATCTCTAACTAATAGTATACAGTGGTCCCTTTCTTTCCTCCCTAATAAGGGATATCAATAACTACATAAACTTAGTATATTTAGCTTTAAACATCTTAATAGTAAGCAGAGAAAACACAAGTATTAAACTAACTTAAGAGACAATGGTATTAATGAATCAAACATAGAAGAAGCAAAACTGGAGAGAAGAAGAAGAAACAACTCTATGTTTATTATCTACAGATCTTGTTAAATACCTCAATAAATGTCAACTTAATGTGTTCCATTCCAAGTTTATAAAGACAGTAATATTAAGTGTAAAGTTATACCTTTCCTCTGACATCTGTCTCTCAGGAGCTGGTTTTGGTGGTGGAGCAGTTGATGGTCTAAGAATTGTCTTCTCCTCCAGCTGTAATGAAAAAATAAAAGTATGACAACTGCTTAGACCTATAGAAATATCACTAACTCATAGGATTTACTTGTGTGCGAATATTGAAGAGGGTAGAGATGTACAGTATTGAAGGCGGCACTAGTCCAGTAGTTTCTGGTCAACCACTATATGGTCAGCTGCCCACTTATGGAGGAAACTATGTTTTATGACACTGGTTCATAACTCAGTTACCTTTACCTTTAAAGATGAACAACTGATGTTTTGATTGTTGAGGTCAGGAATCAAATCAGCCAAAATCTTACCATCTTCTCCTTTACCATGAAGTACTTAAGTAAAAGACTAGTTGGGTAACTCTTTATCTCCAGAAGAGATTTCCAATCCTGCTGTAATATATTTAGAATTAATCTAATTCTAATATAAATCCATGAATGGCCCAGCAAAACACAGATGCATTTCCAATTTTCCACCTAAAATAAGACAGATTAAATGAAGGGTGATTTGCCGAAGAAGGATGTGTGGGGCCAGTGGTGAAAATAAAACCGTGATACAGCACATTTTTTTCTCTGGATTGCATCTTGCTGGAAATCTAGTAGGACCATTGTCCTGCTACAAGAGAGATCGAGTGGGAGTTTGAGAATAAATGCTGAAGAAGAAGAAATGAAAGGTGCAGCTCTGCTTGCACATTACAATGCACAGATTAGTCAGAGAAACTTGAGGACATATCAAGAGAAAAGTTACAGACTGGCAGCCATGTGCACGAGCCAGAACATTGAGGAAGAAATAACAATTAAAGTTGAGGAAATAAAAGCCACATTCAGAAAGGTAAATAAACACAGCACCAGGACCAGATAACATTAAGTATGAGAACTTTAGTAGGAGGATGGATGAATAACTGGAGATGAATAACAAAAGTTTGATATTAAAAGGCAAGATTAAATAAGACTGGTTGCATGGCTACATGATTCCATTGTCCAAATCTGTTAAGGATCACACAAAGGTGTAGAATTAATGGTGGGAATTCTACGTCATATGAGCTTAACTTTGTGTGATTCTGTACTGATGAATCGGGTCATAGCATCGGGGGTGAATGGAGACGCCTATCTATCCTAGTTATGTAATGGCTTTGGTGGCTATAGGCGCCTATATAGCCTGTAAGGTTAGGTGCATAATGTTGGTTGCATATTGTAATCAGTGTCACATTCATCTTTATAATTTTTGTTTGCTGTAGTGATTTTCTTGACAATATTTGTATTTAGTAGTATGCCATTGAATTATGAAAAGTCTGACTGTAGAAAACTGTACAAAAGTCTGCAACTGAAAATGAACCTTTTATGTTGGTCTTCTGAGATGTTTTTAATACTTCCAAGCCACAGAGCTGGATGTTTATGTAGGTCTACAACAATTAAAATAAAACATAGGGCTTATAATGAAATATGTTGTGTTTATAGGGGCATCTCAAAAACTAAAGTCCTACAACATTTTCAAATTCTAAACTAAAAATGCTTTCATAAAATTTAGTGTACAAGTTGTGACAAGAATGATAATACTAGGAAATTCTGATTTAAAATACAAATAAATAAAGAATTTAAAAAATCACCGTAGGCTCAAGTTTCTCTGTCTGTATCTTAGATGCAGTGCTTGACTCATGGGAAACACTTCCCTTCACACCATTTGCAATAGGCTCACTAATCTTGTGTCTGTTGTAAATCATCAATAAATATTAATAGTATTTTAAACATTTTGATGTATGATGGATGGAAACTAAATATCTCTTCAAAACATGAACACTATAGTATAGTGGAATCTCTCTATAGCTCATCCTTTTACATCTTTTTTGTGCATTTAACAGCCATTTTCAAAATCTCAAATTGTATTTATTTTTGTTTCTACTATACATAGCGAATTTAGCTTATTATATACATATTTCTTCGGTTTGTACCAAGTTGTTATAAAGGAATTTTACTGTATATATATTTAACAAATATTATACTGGGAAACACACTTTTGGCTGTCCCTAACCTTTAGCAAGCCAGATTAAAAAATACGAAACGTCTCCCTGCCACCGGATTCTTTTTTGAAAATTTGCATTATTGATGGTGACTGTTTTGAAAATGTGATAATTTTTTGGTTGTTAGAGATATTTAAATAATATTTGCACATATAAATAAAGAATTGAATTATGCATATATTGGTGTAATTTATATACGTGTGTGTGTGATACCAGACGTATGAGAAAGCGGTAAAGACGTTTTTCACAAAAAACATATATTTTATAACAAATAAAGAGGGAAAAAATAAGAAAAAAAATAACTTACCTTACATATCGAATTCCTTGGCAACACTGTAAACTAAATCACGCAAATCTGTTGTATTTATGTTCTTTCACTACGAAATTATCAAAATATAGCCGGGGGAACTGTATAAAACATGTAGATTTGCAGTAAAATCGTTCTTTGAGCTTAGGCCTAGAGTTATTTTTTCTGCCACTTCAAAATATTCGATATCAAACGTACAAGTCCCCAAACCAGCACGGCATTCTGTATATTCACTGCTGTGAAACTAAATAACCTAATAATCCATGATTCAAGCCACGATTCAATGTTATTTTATTCGAAATACGATGAAATAAAGGTCTGTAAAACCGATCCATCATCATGGCATCGTACCGGTGTACAGATGTGGTCAGATTAATTGCTCTTAAACTTTTACGAATAGCTAGCCATTTTCAAAAACGATCATGTCGGAAGTGGGGGATGTACCGGCTTCGATTGCGCATGTCCCCAGCTATGTGCACGGACTGTGGTACGTGTAAATCGCACGATAATCTCGCTGGGTGGGACGGCCCGCCATCAGCACGCGCGGCCATTTTGTTTTTCGGCAGCTGGATATGATATCGGCTCGGTGAAGGTTAAATGTTAGATCTATTTCTAGGTATATTTGACACGATGATTCAAAAACTGGTACCTGTTTTTTCTATCAGGTCTAGTTTTTGAGATAAGGACACACATAGGCTATATATACATACATATATAGGTATAAAGCAAATAGCAAAAAAGTTATACAATTTTTTGGAATAAGCAGATTAAATATACTCACAAACAGAACTAAAAATCAAGGCACCAACATTTTTGTGTGTTATCTTTGTAATCAATATGTTCATCTTAGATGGCAGGCAAAGACACCTTTGGCAGTGATGAAACATCATAAACTTGTTTGGTTAGGACATTCTTCTTCTTCTGTGTTCGCTCTCTGATAACCACCATGAAAGTTTGTGTGATTTACATCGGGGAGCTAGTACATTATGCTGCTAGTTTCACAGCAGAGCTGTGTTATTTGCACCTCGGTCGGCCTAGCATATCTGAGGCCCAGCACATCTGTTTTCGTCATGCCTTTAATTCGGGTAGTAGGCTTTCCTAGGTTAGGACATGTAATGAGACACGGCTCTCTTTTTAAAATTATTTTTCAAAGAACAGTCGAGGGTAGAAGGAGAAGAGGACAGAGAAAATTGTGGATAACATCAATAAATTGGGTATGATTTTTCTACACTTCTCAAATTGGCTGAGAATAAAGATGCTTGGAGAGATTTTAGTTCTGATGTCTAACAGTGTGGCACCCCTATGAATCTGATGAATGGGTCTTATTATTATTATTATTTGAACACCTCTGAGTCAGAGTCTTCTGGGTAGGAACTAACATTCTAGAACATCCCATCCCCAAAGAAAAAAAAACAATAGGATCAAATAGCTCTACAATACATTTCTAGAAATAAAAAAAAAACAACAGATGGTTGACATACAAATGATCATCATCTTGTGTTTCCAGCTGTGGTGAATGTGCAGATTGCAATGATTCATCAGTTTCTTCAGAAGGGATATGCTGGCTGTCTCCTGTTCCCACCATATCTATAGGACCCATTGCAAGAGCCATTGGCTGAGTCGATTTTGGTTTTGGCTCAGGTAGTTTTGGTTCTGCTTCCTTCTCACCCATCATCATGTTTATTACAAATTTCACTAGAGTCCTAATAGAATAAAGACACAACAGGTTAGTAAAACAAAACAATCATAAAATTATTAATTTCTAAATTTTATATAATGGAACTCACACATAAGTGCTATGATACTAACGATTGGGCTAGGTAAAATAATACAGATGTCATGTAAAATTTAAAACAATATAATATCAATCCATATCCATACCATCCATAAACCCATCATAGTCGTAGGGGTTCCACATTGAATGCATAAACGCACAGAAACCTCCAGAAATTTTTCTGCAACGATGCGGATGAATGAAGAAAAATCTTGATCTGTCAATTGTCTATTCATGATTTTCCGTCACATATTCGCTTTTTCCATTTTAGGCTGTTCACTGCAGTATTGTTTCTGACAAGGAATCATATCAATAAACATGTCCAAACAATGCAAAGTTTTAATCAATTCACTATTGAAAGTAATTGTTATTCTGGACCTGTATGCTCTCCTTTTGGTTTCATTACTTTATTTCTTACCTACTCATTTGTCTCATACTATTTATAGATGTACAGAATTTTTCTGTAACATTAAAACATACTTACTCAAATAGTTTAAATAACAAAGAAAACTACAAGGATATAGGCTACTAGAGCAAATGTCAACAAACAAAAACATCTTTGAGTTGAAATAATGTTTACCTATTTACTGTAAAAAAATAATGATCCTCACATACAAAAGATTGAATGAATGATAATTTCAATGATGTTTTAAATACCTACTTGCTTATCCAATCCCCGGGGTTGCAAACTTTCACTCTTTCTTCCCTGTGCTTGGTGGTGGTAGGGATGTTTCATATAGATTTGAGCATAATTTACAAGGCAGTTAACCTTTACGACCATAAGTGTGTCCGGATCAGCCAATGTATATACATCACTAAGGGCCTGACGGCGTACCGAAACGCCTGTTTCTAAATCTGGAGATTTATTTTCATTCAGCTAATTCATCAGTATGAAACTATACGAAATTAGATTCACGTGGTGATTGATTCACGTCAAACGAAGCTAAGAATACATCACATTCCCCCATGTTATTTTTGTCATATATTTTCCCTTGTTTTTTAGCGTACTTATATTTCTTGTGTTATATAAATATTTTGATTGTTTTAGTTAAATTCATTATTTAAAATCTAACCTAGAAATTCTAGAAGATTCTCTCTTCCGCTTAAATACATGTGGCTCGTCGATTTTATTTCGATTAATAATATTAAATCTTAAAATCGACTGAATGGTTGTTTTGGATATTTTCAAAAGTACCTCGGTACTCATATTTATTTTTTGTGAATAACAGACATAATCCAGCTATAGGCCCAAATATATTACATGTTTATGTGCTTGTAACTGTATAACCACAGTGGTGTCACTACAAATATAATGTTATGCTTTGTAAATTTGATAAGTGTTCTTTTAATGTTGCAAAACATCATTATTATTTTTATATATGATATAGTTCATTTAAAAAAAATATAAAACATTAAATTACTTTCTTTTGTTTGCTTCTTGACGTCTTCACCCTCAGTCAGTCTTATGGATGAATTATATTGTTGTTTGGAGTTATTATTTTTTGTTTTCTTTATCTTTCAAAAAATAATATAATTTAAATATATTTAGAAGTAAGATTATTATTCCTTGTTCCTGTAATGGATAGGCCTCTATGAAAAAAAGTGAGCCCAAAGAAATAATGAGTTAAAATATATATTAAAAAAACAACAATAATAATGAGTAACATAACTTTTGTTGTGATGTAAAATTACTTTTCTTACAGCTTATTTTCATCTGTTCGCATGTTTTTTTATTGTGTGTTCATTCTCAGACTCTTACTGGATCTCTCTTATAGTAGGACAATAGTTTTACTAGAATTAAGCAGACTGTAGTTCAGAGAACAGAAATAATTTTTCCGTTTTATTTGTGCTAATGGTCTAACACATCAGGATGCCAGTGGTTGTTCCCATGTTATAGTAACATTTATGAATAGACTCTTCTACCAAATGAAAAGAATACCTAATAGAATCTTCGACCAAATGAATAGAATAGCTAATAGAATCTTCTACCAAACATCAAAACTCAACTCACCAGCTGATATGAAATACTACTGTCAGAATTATCCAAGTTAACTTGAAGTTAACTTTGAAAAATGCAATCAACAACTGCCAGTAAGTCATTGACTTGAATTTATGGTATGAATGCTTCATATTTGCCCATGTCAGGTATGAGAAAAGTGCCACCAGTATGTCTTTGAAGAAACGGTAACCCAGCACGAGGGGCTCCAGCACACTGCAAAAGTACAATTAAATGATTCTATAAATTATGCTATGTAAGATGATGTTATATAAGATGACATAAGAGGTTTTATAAAAGATAATATACAAAATTATATAAAAGACTATGAAAATGCAGTAAATGATATGAGAAATTTGATAAGATACGCTACAATAAGATATACCATAATTGATTCTACAGATGATATGGCAAAAGATTATTAAAGATACTATAAAGAGATATGATAATTATAGCAAAGGGCTCAGAAGATGTAGAGAATCTACTAAATTTTATTCAGGTTTTCTCATGCATGCTCTTTTCCTCTCAGCAGAGTAGCACACAACCTGTAAAGAATATCATTAAGAGCTCGTAACTCCATAGCACATAGGATAACCCCAGTTACCTTAAAAAACGAATTTGTAAACTTTGTAGCCTGATTTATAACCTACAACCTTGTGAAAACATAGCAAATGCCTGCACTACTTCACCATATAGATTCCCTATATGTAGGATATACAGATCTATAGGCCCTACCATACAAGATGGCTATCTAGATTAACATTATTCTTCTTCCTTCTTCTTCTTCGTTCATTCTCAAACTACTGCAGGTCAGAAGGATGTAGTCCGGAGAATGGAATGCATTGTGTCATAGTTTACAGCATTGCTGCGATATCTGTGCCTTTCGGACTGACACACCTGACTTCAGCAGGGCTTTGAGTCACTGACCCTATATGGAATGGGACAGCCAACTCCATCCCATAACCTCCTTAGTCACCTTGTACGACATGCATGGAAGGTAAACAGTGTTGCTATTCTTTGCTCCCCTTTAGGGCCTCGACAACACACGGGTGTTCTTCTTTCTGTTCTCATGTACCTTTTGGTGTTGAGGGGAGAGTGAGTGTACAGTCTTTTGCCCTTCTATTTGCCTCTTCTGCTGTTATATTTCCGAGTGTCTCTAATACAATATCAATCGACCTTTTACGAGGGTGTCCAATAGGTCGCCTGTTTTCGTATCGTTTGTGAAATGTTTTTTGGATAATACTTTGCTCTTTCTGTCTGGTCAACATTTCTAATTAGTAATTTCTATTCTAATGCACATACAATTCAATATCATAATGAGGAGACAATGCACATGTACAGAGAATGATAGATGAAAGTGACTAGAGGAGAAAGTGGGTAGAGCTTTTCTGGAGAGATCTAACAATGAAACACTGACTTGGAAACAAGATCACATATAATACTCATAGATGTTTGGTGAACTGGACAACTGTGAATTAATTGTTAAATTAAGAAGCATTGAGGATTTCATTATAGTTAAATAAAAAAAGCAGCAAACAGGATTTGAACCAGGTTTATTTAGCTGGCACTATTTGCCTTGCAGCTTGATTAACATGCTTTCCATATTCAGTCAATCTGCATCTCTAAAATAATGAGATTTTATTCAAGATTTCCAATGTGTATATTTTCAAGGTACTATGAGTATGGACAAGTCAATTGACATGTTAAATGTTTGTTGTTCTCAAGTAATTTACATACCTGTGTAGTGTGTATGTTGTTGACTGTGTGTTGATCGACCAGTCCATATTCATAATAGTGAGAAAATATACAGGCTGGAAGTCTTGACTAAAATCATCTTTTTTAGGAATGCAGATCGGTCAAATGCCAAAAAAATGTATTGACTCGTGTATAAGGTGAATAGGTACAAGATGACCTGTCATGTGACATATTCTCTCCAGAACGTTGTCTCCCCAATGTACTCCCTGAACCCTTCTCTGTCTTGGGCAATGCGGCTTGCATTTTCCAACGATGTATTCATGTTATCTTTAATTTTGCCAGTCCATTGTCTTCGTGGTTTGCCTTTCCTTCTCCGCCCAGGTGCTCTGCCCTCCATTATTTGTCTTTCTAAGCAATTGTGCCACTTTATATGACCAAACAGGCATAGTTTTCTTTTTGTTATTGTGTTTAGTAACCAACACCCTGGAATCTTCAATGTGTTTATAATATCTGAGTTTCTGATTATTTCCTTCCATGATATTCTAAGTTTCTGTAGCATTTCATCTCGAAGGCGTTGATCTTCTTTGCCGCTGTTTTACTTATGGTCCATATTTTACAGCCATATGTTGCAACCGGAAAAAATAAAAGTTCGTAGCATTAGCAGTTCAATTTCTATTTTGTTTTTTTCCATATGTTTTTCAACCGTGATATTTTACAATATACCATTGCCAATCTCTTCCTTATCTTTGCCATGCAGTCTCCTGCACCATTGATGTTTGCTTCTAAGTATTCAAAATTATCCACACATTCCATACCTGTCAACTGCCCGTAAATTCCCGTAATTTTTATGGTTTCTTCCAAGCTGTACGCTTTTATGGGCATACACCGGCATTTACAGGTCTTTACGTGAATTTCTGCAGTTCTGTACGTTTTGGGGTTTTTTACTAAATTTAGTGGTGACACTGATATTTTTGTATATATTTTAGTGGCAACAGTGATTTCTGCGCAATAGTGTCATATGTGGGTTTTATTTGATCTGGTCTTGGGGCGAAGTATTGTTGGAAACAGTGCTTTTAACACACTACCAGTACTTTAATTATTCTCTGTGCTGGGAACGTTGTCTTTATACAGAACTTAGGGAATTTGTGTCCACATGCATTGACAGTGTTACTCAGTGTATCTACAGTACACAAATACTAGTAACACTTACACATGTATTCTGTTTCTAGACCTACTATATACATCGTTTAATTTATATTGTATGTTTTTGTTTGCCCCCTAGACCTAGGTAGTGTAGGTAGGCCTATAGTTAAATAATAGAATATGTTATTTGTTTATGTAGGCCTAAATCTGATCTTTAGACTTATCTTAAACCAATATTTTATTGTCACATTATGTTTCTTTTTAGGAATTACAAACGGAAAATGAGAAAATGATGCCGCTGACTGAAAATGAAGCCATCGCTGCTATAGATGCATGATCGCTTCCGATCACAGATGCACAATCTCCACGAGTCATAGTTGTACGGTCTCCGCCGATAATAGATGCACAGTCTTCACTATTCACAGATGCACGATCTCCGCTATTCATAGATGCACGATCCCTGCTGGTTATAGCTGCACAATCTCCACGGGTCATAGTTGTACGACCTCCGCCAATAGCCGATGAACAATCTCAGCCGTTCATAGATGCACGTTCTCCGCCGGTCATAAATGCTCGATCTCCGCCAGTCATAGATGCACATTCTCCGCCGGTCATAGATGCATGATCGATGCCGGTCATAGTTGCACGATCTCTGCCGGTCATATATGCATGATTACTGCCGGTCATAGATGCATGATTACTGCCGGTCATAGATTCATGATCTCCGCCGGTCATAGTTGTACGATCTCCGCTGATGTATGCTATTCATGGATAGTTGAAATTATTGTTGAACGCTCTATAGAGCACTCCAACAAGATGTTATAGTTTCAAACGGATCAAAGCATCCATTCTCTGTATTAATTTTTTTCACCATATTTAAAAAAAAATCGTATTAAAGGTACATAGGCATAGTCTTTGTGCTCTATAATTTTCCCACACTATGACTGTCTATGTTAAACAAAGGTTTTAAAAGGGATGGAGCCCCACTCACCATTATGTATGGTTTTATGGTTTTTCATGCTCAATTATGGTTTTTCATAACTTTTTTGTATGGTTTTCAGTCTCAACAGGTTGACAGGTATGACATTCTATCTCGGTATTGTCTATTCTGATCTTTGGTTGTTGTGTTGTTATATCTGTTGACATGAATTTTGTTGTTGTGCATGTTTAAATATTTTGTGATTCGCTGTATTTCTTTGTGTTTTTGATTAGGTGTTCCAATCCCTTTATATTATTTGAAAGAAGCACAGCGTCGTCTGCATAGTGTAGGCCAGGGATTTAAAAACCACCAATGTTTAAAGAGTCATGGTCAGCGTTGTGTATTTCTTCTCTCACATTCCTCATGATATTTTCTGTGTAGATGTTGAACAGGTATGGGGAGAGTGTACATCCTTGCCTTACTCCACTCTGTACCTCAAACCACTATGAGAGATCATCCTCTGACTTCACTGCAGCCTTTTGATCTTGGTAAAGTTCTTTTATTAGATGGATCAGATGTCTTGGGAAACCCATGCTGTTCATTATCTCCCATAGTTTTTGGTGTTGGACACAGTTGAATGCTTTTGAGTAATCTATGAAGCACATGTGCAGGTCAGTTGAGAATTCCATACACTTTTCACTATTGTGTAAAAGATGGCGCAGACAAAAAGGCAATACAAACCATTATAAAATTGAGGGAGATCACCACTGCGATAGGTCTAGCACACAAGCATTGTGTAAATGTGTGCTAAGAATAGATAAAATAATAGATAGACCTAGTTTCGTAACTTTACTCTGAAAAAAAAAATTGAATAAAAAACAGTTCATAAGTTCAGTTTTAAAGCTACTAATGCCTTCGTAAGGTTGGATGATCATTATAACCATATATATCTGTCTCTCCCAGCTTTAGATCGGCATCTGCAACTTCCTCATGAAATCAGCATTTTTTCATAAATATTGAATGTATATCTTACCCCAATAAACATGCACTATCATTAAATCACATTTTAGCAACAATCATAGATTCATCATCAATGGAAAAAAACAATGTGGCCTGACAAGATAATGTGCTTAAGAACTCAACAACACAACATATATTTCAGTTTAAACATTAAAAAAATCACAATATTAATGATAACAGCAGGCAGAGTGTGAGAAGTTATCACATTTCGTTGTGTTAAAGATTGGAATGTTGGAATCTGACCTAGTTATGTGTGCTATAGGAAAAACCCATAGGATTGGGAAAAACCTGCTGTGCCCTCTTACCCAGTGTGCTGTCTCACCTCAGGGTACCCTATACTGTGTAAGTAATACAAGAATATTGATCTATCTATTTTGATACATACCTGAAAGTGAACTTAACCTTTACACGTCTCATGTTTTCTCATGATACTAAATAAACCAAAATACAGTCTCCTCTCATATTATCTATTCTTCTGTAAGGATATGAAAACTGAAAACTAATTTCAGAAAATTTGCTTACAATCTAATAATGGCCATTGTACAATTCCAATAATATTATAAAAAGTTAAATTATATCTTCCAATAAATAGGTGTCTATTATTGTTAATAGTGTCTTAATTGTTTATTTTGGACTGAATATTTTACAACCGTGATATAAATTGATGAATTATCATCTCAACTAACATGTTGATGCATGACAAAAAATTAATTTGCTTATGATCTAAATATGGTTAATGTAAATTCCAATCATATTTATAACAAGTTAAACTATATCTTCCAATAAATGAGTATTCCATTATTGTTAATGGTATCTTAATTGTTTATTTTGGAAATTAATTTTGTAAAATATGCGAACAAATTGGGCACTATAAAGTAATGCGATTACTGAAATAACATGTAAATAAAGATGTTACCTTGCCTGTATAAATATTTTAATGTGCACAATCAACAGTAATACACAGAGAAAATGAATTTGAATTTTTCAGTTTTTGTTCAAAAACTGCATGCACTATTAATATAGTTGAAAGTTTTAACAATTGCCTGTCTAATATGTAGAAGAATTTTCAGCTGTTATGATTCACTGAGCTTTCCCTCAACACCAGTAGGTGGTAATTAAACCTGAGACTACGTAATAAAAAAGTAATGCCCACTGACTGATCACTGTGATAACAGGAAAGAGATTGTCCCCAGGGGAGCAATAAATATGTCGGGTCAGTTGTTACTAAAGGTAACTCTATAACTACAAGTTATGTAGTGTTGTGGATACGGCTGAAAATATCAAGCTTCTTATATCAAAATTATGAGTGGTGCCCACTGGAAGGTGAAGTGGGGTGGCCTGTACAGTAACACAGCAAATGGAAATACAACCACAGACTATTTAGTTGTTAAGGTGATGCTTCTAGTGAAAAAAAGTTAAAAAAACATATTTTGATATATTTTTGGTTGGAAAGACCCCCCCCCCCCTTTTCAAGTATGACATTTATCATCAAAAGTATTTTAAAATTTGCAAAGGTTTAAAACCTTTAGGGTATAAAATAAAAATGGGAAAAAGATCCTAATCATAATGTAGTTACATCAATGTGAATGATTGAGACTAAAGCTTGGATAATAAGACCTATTACTGCAGAAGTTGAATGTGTTGGTATTTTATTGGCAGAAATAAAATGGTGACACATCAAATCTCTATTATATGAATATAAATAACCCAAATATCAGAGGATGTCTGACAAAATAGAAGTGTAACAGTAACCAGACAAATAGTGGTAAATGTCTACCTTATTTAGTATTTACCTCTATTATATGAACTAGATCCTGATGGAAATTGAAGTATAGTAGTGCCATTAATCTGCTACAAGAAAGATCCAATGAAAAACTGAGAACAAATACTAAGGGAAAAAAATATTAATTAATTGATAACGACTGATAAAAATATATCCTTTCAGCAGAAGTAAATGATTTGATTCCAATCTACTGAAGAGTGATTCCTTATCCATCACTAATCTTTCAAAGACAAATGGTTCAGTACCTCAAGCAGGGGTCATGGGCAATCTTATGATAGAATCAAAAGGTGGCTGTTTTTCGGACAGGTTAGCAACTGTCACAGGTGAGAAAAGTGAACATGAATTACAAAGCATGCCAGAATGGAATGTACTAGGCTGAAAGGCAAAAAATCTTCAGCTTTACAGTAAACAGTAGCAGAATATCTTATGCTCAATAAAATATTTGTCATAAAGACAAATCAACATATTATAATCAGTTAACACAAACAATGATAAAATAAGAATGATTATTCTATGAGATCAAAGATGTTCACAACATATTGTCCTTACAATACTGATATTTCATAAAACAACTTCATTCTCAATACATTTGGTGACATGCAATACACAAGTACAGTCGTTAGTTATCATTTGTGTAAACAGCATCAACATAAGGAAAAATTTTGTCATTTTAGAACAAGAGCTATGAAGTCAAGGTTTGAGTCATTTGGTTTGAGCAATTTCAGTTAAAGTCGGAATCTGTCAAGTTATTTTCACCCACACTTTGGTTTAACTCTTTCTGGACCAATCATCGATATAAAGAAGTTCTACGGGAAGCTCTATCAGTAACTGATATATTTGTTTTAGTTTTCATAGATAACACTTTTTTCAGTTTATATTTTGTAATCTGTTTTATGTTAACCCAGTTCTTTACTGCTATATGCATGAATACCTTCACTTCCTATAAGTATTTCACTAAAAAATTATTGGGTTTTGTCTTTATAAACCAATTATTTTCACTAAAATGTATGTTGTTAATTTATGAGAAATAACAGTGATGCTCACTGCTTCTAGACACAATGTAGAACAAGCTATAGTTTTTATTCATTCACGAGAGACAGAATGTTGTACATGCAATTATAAATATAGTACAGGTCTCAATAAAAAAAAAAAATAATCAAAGAGATTTGGATTAGATTTCGGTACTATTGATGCTGGTTGTTCACAGACAGGAGATGTCAATGCCTCTGAAACATCAAAGAAAAGTGATGACACAGCTAATTTAGAAGATAGTTTAATACATAGTTTATTTAATAGTAATAAAATAATTATTCTGTAAAGATAGGCACTTTATGGGGAAAACCCCCCCCCCAAAAAACAAGGTCAATTGTATTAAGTAAAACAATAGTTGTAAATATTGAGGTTGTGATGATGTCGATTTTTTTATATTTTTGCTTATGACATCATTGAGACAGGTTTAAAATCATTGTATAAAATCAACATTGTTGGACTTAAGTGCATTAGATATTAAAAATAAATTGATCACAACTAAATATCCTATCATAAAATATATGAAAATATAAAAAACACCTCCAACCATTGACAGACTAGGTGAGATGCAACTTATTTCTTAAATAATTATAAGTATTAAATTATTTTTCTGTTTTACAAATTGTGATTATTCCTTATAACATCACATTTGTAAAAATATTAATGATATATTCATTTTCTGTGATTATTTTTCTATCCAATGATATACAGTCTGTACCAAGTTTATCAATATTGTACGAAATTATAAAATAAGAAAGATATGATAAAATTTTTCTACAAATTAAAATTAATTTGGAACAAACTTAATAAAGTCCTGAAAGAGTTAAACATTAAAAACATAATTTGTTACATCAGTATATGGTCATATAGTGCAGAGCATAACTTTATTTTTGGAGAAAAAATCTGACTTTAGTGCAATTAATGTCTTTTTTTAATAATGGCAATTTTTAATGCATGATACAGAATATTTCACTCAAGATGATGTCACTGCAAACAAACAATGCTTCTGCCACAAAACTGGTACTGAAACTCCATAAAAAGTTGGGGAATAAAAGTTTACTGTACAAACTGTAAATATAGTAAAATACACTTCATAATAAGTTAAGCTGCTGAGAGTTATAAGATGGGCCTTTATTATAGTGTCAAGTTTGTGAGACTATTTAAATAATTAAATAGTCTGGCAACAAGAAACATGTTACTGAAACACATGTAAATATTCTCAACTATATTTCACTAACATGATTTTGCAAAAATCGACCATAAATTCTTATAAAATGACTGCTATCAAATGTTAAATATACTTCTATTGGTCTTCACACTTATTTAATGCTATGAACTATTTATTTTCCGAAAGACTTTAAAAAAAATTAAAATAACTTTAAAAAGTTGCAAAATACAGATCATCTAATTTGAGATGTCAGAGGATTCAAGGGTGAACATGCGATGATTTAAATGGAATCCGCTCATTTTAACTTGTACAAATGTGTGCTTCTCCATATTTGCTTAAACATATTTTAGTGGAGATAACAACACTGATTGTCTTTGTACTTAAAAAAAAAACTATTCAACGACTTCCAAAAATTATTTCATTTTGATTATCTTCAAAATCAACATTATTACACTATTAAAAAATAGAGATTATTATTGTCACCTACCGCCCCCCCCCCCTTATGAATAGTATGCATGCTGAATCTAGTCCTACAGTTTAGATATGCTTATTGAGAATTTGACATAGAAATCATACTTAATATTGGACTGTGTTCAGCAAAATTATTGTATTTTTGGCATAGAAATAAGACTAATGCATAACATTGGATTTTGTCAGTGAAAACTAATGTAATTTTGGCATAGAAATAAAAGTAATGCTTAATCATCATCATCAAGTGCCGTCTCCGCAATGAAGAATGACTGCAACGGATCTCCAACATCCTCTGTCTCTTGTCTTGGCGGTGCACTCTACTAGACTGTAACCTGTTCATCGTGTGATGTTACTCAACCACTTGTATCTCTGCTTACCTCTTGCTCGCTTCCCTTTGACTTTTCCTTAAGTAAAATCTTCAATAAGGTGTAATTTCTTTTAAGTGTCCAAAATATTTTATTTGCTTTATCTTTATTTCTCTTAGTAGCTCTTTCTTCATATTAAGTGTTTTTAGCACCTCTTTATTTGTTTTCTTCTCTTTCCATGATGTTCTCCCTATTCTTCTATATATACACATCTCAAAGGCATCAATTCGGTCTTCTAATTGTTTATTTAGTGTCCATGTTTCTGAGCCATACATTAATATAGAATAGATGTAGCATTTTATAATTCTCATTTTTAACTGGTGTGTAATTTGTTTAGATGTTAATATTTTCCTCATGTCATTGAAGATTATTTTAGCCATTTCTATTCTCCTTTTAACTTCTGTTTCACATCTGCCATCATTTGTGACTATGTGTCCAAGATATTGATAATATTTTACCTGTTGTAGTTTCTCTCCATGTATGTTTATTTTTAGCTCTTGTTCTTCTGTGTCTTTGCTGATTATCATGGTTGTTGTTTTTTGGATGTTTATATCCAGTCCATATTCATTACTTGATTTATTGACTTGATCTATTAGTCTTTGTAGTTCATGTTCACTTTCTGCTAAAAGAACAGTGCTGCCATCTGCATATCTAAGGTTGTTTAATATTTTCCCATTGATCTTCAGTCCTGGCATTTCTTCTATATTTTTAAAGATATTCTCTGTGTAGATATTAAATAGGCTTGATGATAAAATGCATCCTTGTCTTACCCCTCTTTTTATTTCTATGTATGGTGAGTAGCTGTTTTCACACCTTATTGATGCACCTTATGGGGATCTACCTGGCGTAGTGGTTAAGCTGTGTTCAAGAGGTCACGGGTTCGAATCCAGCTTGTGTCGTGTTGTTTATAAAGTGGATTATTTTCAGAGATCCCTGTGGATTATCACTTGAAGCTACGGAGTTACGTGATATGAGTGGTACTCTCAGCAGGCGTGCCACTTCGTTGAGAGTGATGGAGTACATATGGGAAACCGAGTACAGTGAAGTCAATCTTCTACGGATTTAAAACCCTTTTTTAAACACCTTATTGGTGCAGTTTGTTCCCAATATATATTTCTAATCAATCTGATGTCTTTTCCATCTATGCCTATTTCTTGAAGACATTTTTATTTATTTTCCATGTTGGACTCTGTCAAAGGCCTTGCTGTAGTCTATGAAGCAGATATAGATACTTTTTTGGACTTCTAAATATTTATCTATCTTTAGTCGGATAATCAAGCTTCTCTGGTTCCTTTGTTCTTCCTAAAACCAAATTGTTCTTCACCGACCTCCGTGTCTATCTTGTTCTGAATTCTTTCATGTATTATCTTGAGAAGTATTTTAGTTAATTGACTCATTAGACTTACTGTTCTATATTCTGTACAGTCCACAGCCCTGGGCTTCTTATGTAGTGGTATGAATATTGATGATGTTAGGTCTTTAGGTATATGGCCTGTTTCATATATGTCATTGCAAAGTTCTGTTATAGTATCCACACCAAAATCATTAAGAGTTTTTATTATGTCTGCTGTTATGTTGTTGGAGCCTGCAGCCTTTCCACATTTTATTAATTTTATTGTATTTTCTACTTTTGTTTTCAGTATTGTTGGTCCATCGTTGTTGTGTATTGTTGATTTTTTTGTTCCATTGGCCATCAAACAGTTCTGTCACATAATCTGCCCATCTTGTAAGTACTTCTGTTTATCAAATATTATTTTTCCATTTTTATCTTTAATGCAGCCACCGCCATTTATAGGATGTTTTTATTTGTGATCAGCCCTATCTCCGTATGCATTAATTTTGTCTTTTGTTGTATGGACATCACCTCTATTTCACTGCATTTTTGTTTCTAGCCATTTTCCCCCGCTGTTCTGCACATGTTACATATCTCCTTGTCTATAATTGAGTATTTTGGGTATTTTTAACTTTCTTTCTGACATTTTCTTTAATATTTCATCTGTTATCCATGTTTGCTTGTTCTTGGCTTTTCTTATTGGTAAATTTTCATTTGATGTTTGAATAATTTTCCTTAGCCTGTCCCATTCATTGTCTATTTTCTCTTCTGGATTTTCCCTTCAGTATTGTTCCATGTATTCTATCATTAGATGTTAATATCTATTCCTTACATCTACAAGGTATTTTTGTTGTATGTCTGGTTGTTTTAGTGCTCATGCATCTATCTGTGGTTCTTGAACTCCTCTATGTACTATCTTTTTAAGTTTGACATTTATTTTGCACAGCACTGGATTATGGTCAGAGTTGATATATGCACCTGGATATGTTTTAGTGTTCTTGACACTATTTCTAAATCTGTTGTTGATCATAATATAGTCTATTTGGTTCCTCTTTCTATCTCCAGGACTTTTCCATGTATATAATTTTCTATTTCATGTTCAAAGAATGTGTTACATATGATCATGTTGTTCTCCTCACAGAACTGTATAGGTCTCCTGCATTCATGTCTTCCATGACTATTAAAATGTCTGTTGATTTGACTGATTTGAGTAGTTGTTGTAGGTCTTCGTAGTACTGTTCTATTTCTTCTTCAGTGTAATCTGTAGTTGGTGCATAAGTTTGTATAATGGCTAGATCAAACGGTTTTGCTTTGATTTTTAGCATCATCATTCTGTCATTATATGTCCAGTTCCCGCTGATATATTTTTCTATTTCTTTCTTGATCAGTATTTCCTACCCCTCGTTCATGCTTATCTCCTCCTGAATGTATAAAACTAAAATTTTACTTTCGTGTGTACCTAGCATCTTTCCATCTTATCTCTGCTATTCCTAGAATATCTACATCTAATGCTTC
This sequence comes from Meghimatium bilineatum, assembly GCA_034231615.1. Taxonomy (NCBI): domain Eukaryota; kingdom Metazoa; phylum Mollusca; class Gastropoda; order Stylommatophora; family Philomycidae; genus Meghimatium; species Meghimatium bilineatum. The sequence continues at coordinate 36,556,889 of CM067322.1, forward strand.
TGCCTCCAATATTAAATTTTCTAGCTTCCCTGACTGGTGTAGTGTTCTTACATTCCATGTTCCTATTCTAATATGTTGTTTTCTAATCTTTAGATGTTGTTGATCCGTTGCTTGGCTTTGGGATGTACGTGGTAAGGTCCCAGTCTTTTTCACGGTGGCCAGCCAATATTCATTCTTATGCCCAGAACTTGCCTCTTGTTCACCACACACTTTGCTGTTTCGCCGTTTGAGCCGTTGATCCAATTGGATTCCTCCGTCTCGCGTGCCGCCACAGACTTTTTGTCTAGGGATGGACATTCCCTATTGTTGATTATTGACTCTCTTTGCAAGGAAATTCTACGCTGTCAACTTAGCCATTAAATGAAATACACTCCACCTATAATCAACTAAGAAACCAAAAAAAACACAGATCCTATGATGCTTAATAAGTTAATGTCATTTTGGCACAGAAATAAACTAATGCTTTACAATGTCAGTGAAAGTTAAATTAATTTTGGCATTGAAACATGATTAATACGTAACACTGGATTGCGTGTCAATGAAAATTAATGTAATCAAAGAGATACTTAGGCCTACATATAAATAAATTAAAAAATAATTAAATATGCACATTAGTGTTAGTAAAAAGTCGGTGGACATTGACAACTTGGGTTGCATATAAAGACATGTCCACAATAATATAATAAAATGCATTTGGAAATGATTGTGTATAGTATGTGCAAATAGATACCCTGGTGGGGTTGCATGTCGTTTTCTGAAACAAAAACACATTTATTCTTAAAATCAATTTTAACACATACAAAGTATATAATAAATGAAGCAAAAGAAATAATTTTCACAGACACAAACAATGAATAACATTATTTTAAAAATGTGATATAGCCAATATATTTTATGAAACTCTGTTGATGAGGTCATTGTGCTTTGATTTAAGACTATCCTAGGAAAATTACAAAATCCAAGGTTGTCTATGTATAACACTTTGCTAAATAAATTTAATGATTGTGAATTTCTGGTGTATATTCTTGGTACATACTTTGTTGATTATAATCAAAGTTGTGATGATGTTTGAAGCATCATGGCAGAGGGTAGTAACACTAATAATAATTTAATCTCATTCATAGTACTATTGCATTAAAAATGACTGCTCCCATGGAACATTATTATTGATGCTGGGGTGGAGTGTATTAAAACTCATATTTATATTAAAAATATTAAAACTCATATTTATATTTAAAATATTAACACTTTTTTAAACAGTGAGTTCAATATGTTCAAAACAAGGAATAACAATAACAAATACTAGAATCAAAAGAAACAATTCTACTCTGAGAACAAATCTGATGATCATGATTTCAGACAGTGACCATTCTATGGATAGGATGTTTATGACTTGTTATATCTTTGTGCCTATAATTACATATTTTGAATTTTATTTTCTGTATATCAAATGATCATAAACATCATATTTTTAAGCTCCTTTATATGTTGTCTAAGCTATTTAAAAAAAACTATCCTTTTGATAAAGTAATATTTCATAAGCAAGTTCGTTGTCAAATGATGCAATCAATTTTGAAATGTTATCAAAAGTTTTGCAATTAGGAAAATTATTGTCTACTGAGTAGACATTTCCGACTCCAAGTGATTTGGACGATTTAATTTGTCACAGGTATACTTCAACATTCTTGGTTAAGGACACCTAAATCAAAGCATTAAAAAATTAAGTTAAGAGAATGCATCCTTGAGTCTAGAAAGCAATACTTTTGTACAAAGGTCACTGCTGAGAAGTGGTTTAATGGATATCAAAAGTATAACATTGAAACATAAGATTAGTGTGGCTTCAAATTTTGTATCAAAGAGTTGGTGGCAGCAACTGCTGTTGCTACTAAGAAAAAGTTTTTAAAGTACCTATGGGAAATTATAAGGAAAATCAACCAGAAATTAGGTGTGCAAAGGGTACCACATTGCTCTCAGCAGACCCAGGGTTAGCAGATAACCAGATCCCAAAAGTACCTCCTCGTGGTGAACCCTGGAAACAAAAGTACAGAGGCTTGTGCTGTTTCTGACAAACACTTTGGGATTGTGTCCTGGAATGTGGAGGCTGCAGATGGAATGAGATCTAACTGCAAAAAGACAAGCAATATCCTCCGATACATCTGGGCCAAAACATACAGTGTCACTGTTTACACACACTGTCGCAAGACACTCCATTTTGAACATTGGAGGGGCAGCCAATGCAAGTTACGAAATGGGTGGATGTCAAGACGAATAGGGAGAGTTGAAAAGATAACATAATGAGTACAATGAGAGGGCAACACAGTGCCAGAGGGCAGTGCTGCGTGCAAACTGAAAGGGAAAACATTAAAAGGAAATTTAAACTACCGGGGTAGTGTGTTTCAGCTAGAGGACAAGCTCCTAGTCCCCAGTACTGCTAACAAATCAGGATAACTCTGTTATCAATGCTAGGTTACACCGCAGCTATTTATGTTTCAAACGCTGATAAATCAACCATTGTTATAGTGTTTATAACTATGTCTAGAAAATTCTTACAGAGGTCGACTATTAAACTTTAAGAAATTAGCAAAAAATCGACATTGTACATACAATGAGTCAAAAAATGTTACATTCAATTATAATTTTTTTTTAAATTTGTAAGGTAACTAAACATTTTTATGTCATATTTTGAAATATGTAAGGTCATAAATGTTTGCAAGAATTTTAGGTGATAAACATCCTAGCCCTAATAATGAAATCTAATTATGATGCTCAGTATTGTTAGTCAGAAAGTGTTAAGCCATGTAGCTCACAGAAGTCATATAAAATTATATATACATATTTACTGGTCAAGTTTGACAATATCAAAGTAGCACAAATTTCAATATGTGGAAAATTTAATTCTTATGAATGGGTAACTTGAATATTGTGTGATAAAATGGAAATACCTGATATAAATCAAACAATTAAGGAATGCATTTTTTATAGCTATTGTAAGTAGTAAGTACAAGTTATTGTAATTTACCTATAAATACATAACAAATGCATATTTTGCTGTGGAACTTAAAATAATTATAAAGCAATGGTGTTTCTCTGAAAGTTTAGTTCATATGCCCAACTATGGATGGATTTAACTTAGTATTATAAAATAACGAAAAGAGGTAGGTGTAAACTTAAAGGTTATATTCATACATTTTTTGATAAAACAACAGTTATGAGCTGTATATTACTGCTGAAATAAAATATGCTAAGTTTATTCGATAATTATTCAACACATTTGAATATTTTCAATCACATACAATATGTAGTACGACACATGAAAGTGAATCTTTGGTGACACTTTTAAATAGACAACCATGTATTTTCATTTAGACAAATCCCCTTTGAGCCTGTGATGCAAATCCTTGGGATAAAAATAATATTATAATTAAGACCATAGAAAATAATGAAACCCATAGAAACACTTGTGCTTTAACAAAAAACAATCAAAATATCTTAAAGCATACATTGCAAAAGATGAGCAAATATGAAAGAAGCACAGAGAAAGATAATTATATAAATAATATTGTTGCAGGAAAACACTATCTACTCTGCACTGTGTGTTACAATTTTGTTTGAATTATTGTCATAAAATGTATAAAAAATGTAATTCTCACCCTCCATCAATATTGCCAGCACCACTTCTCATGGCAGCAATTCTCTGCTCCTCAGCACTAATGCTTGTGGCATGCTGCATCTACAAGAGGAAAAGAACAATCTTATTTATACTAGACTGATACAGTACTGAATGCATGGAGCGAACAAGAGCTCCAATTTCTGTTAGACATGTAGTGTGAAAATAAAGGCCTCAGTCTAAACAAGACAAGAGAAGTATTATGATTGTTTCAAAGAAATATACACTACCAAGATGCAGTATTAAAATCAATTATACACAATTAAGTGGATAATGTCAAGTATCTTGACGCGATCAGATGGTCGGTATTCTATTGTCATAAAGAGAAGGATAACGCACTCCAAATCAGCATTTAAAACTAATAGTAGGCCTACATATGCAAAACACAAGATAGTTAAATTTTACAATTCACAAACAGGCTAACTGATTAATGGGTACAAAAAATACAGATAAAGGTATTTATTAAGTCAAGACAGACTAAATCAACATTTCAACCATAAAGTATTTTATCAAGAAACATACATGACAAACTGAGAAAAATAGTAAAAATAATAACAATATCACACATTAACTAGACTGCAGACATTTAACAACAGAAAAATCCAAGGTGAAAATGATGTATGTACACACACACCTCATGTGTTATCATATGGCCACATATTAAAAAACATGAGGAATGAGAATAAAATAAAACAACCAGGACTTAAAAAATATTTCATACAATTTGTAGATCTACTGTGCATTTTCAAGAGAACTGATGATGCTGTTTTGTGAAAAACATAATTGAAGCACCATGCCTAGATTCTATACATTGTTTGTATTCGTAATTGGATTATCTGCATAACTAATATAGTCTGGGTGGAAATTACTGCTTTGGAAGTTTGGTAACTTGAAATTTCATGTAAAAAATAAAATTTTTATACATTTAATTTTTAATATTCAAAATTTAATATTTAATATTTAATATTTAAACTTCTGTGAGCTACATGTATTTGGTATCTCCAAATACACTTATGATAACCATATTCTTTAACCATTTCTGTTGAAAAAAATACAGTTTAGGGTAAATGGGGGTAAAGATTCACACAGGACAAAGATTCACAGCAAGTTTATTTCTAACTTAAGGATTTTCCAGATACCACAAGTCAGATGCAACATACCAATATTTGACACAACAAAGTTTTGATCGGTCAAGGACAAGTCAATTTTCAACAATGCACAAATATATTTTTTTCACTATATTTGATCTTTTTTTTTTCAATTTCTCACACACTACCTGCTTTTATTATTAATAGCATGATTTTTAAATCTTTAAACTGAAATATATGTTGTGCTGTTAAGTTCTTAAGCACATTATGTTGTCAGGCTACTTTATTTTTTCATCAGAATTTATGATAGTTTCTAACAGTGATTTTGGTTAAAAACCACAAATTATTTGGGGCAAAGGACCACATTCAAAATGTATGAAGAAAATGCCAATGTCATGAGGCAGTTTCTCTATTATATCTATAGTCATTATATCTATCTGTCTCTCCCAGCTTTAAATCAGCATCTACAAAAGCTAGGAGAGACCGATAGATATGATAATAATGATCATCCAACCTTACAAAGACATAATTAGCTTCAAAACTGAACTTACGGAAATTGTGTTTTTTTTTTCAGATTAAAGTTACGAAACTATAAAAATCTATTCTTAGCACACATATACAAATTGTTGGTTTGCTAGACCTGTTGCAGTGACGATCTTCCTCAATTTGATAATGGTATGTATCACATTTTGCCTGTGGATCCTTGCCACATAAAATGGGATGCACATCCACATCTACCTATGCTCATACACTCTCATTCTATTGTCTATACGTAAAATTTATTCTTTCAATACTGTTAGATGAATAGACAAGGTATACACTGACTACAGTTTGTAGTCCTGTAGTTAGGTCTAGGAGTCAGAATACACTAAAGTGTAAAAAAGTGCGGATCTTTGCCACCACTTACCCTATATTGTAACTGAAATATATTTTTAATTCCTATTTCTCGTCACTGTGATGGATGTGAAAAAAATAATCTGACAGAACACAATAAAAACTAATTAGCGAGTGAGTTAATGAAAGTTTATTTATGGATCTGCTGTCAGGATGGCTAGTGGTCATAATTATTATAGAGCAAGATTAATTCCACCAAGCTGCACATATTTAGTGACTTTTAGATATGAAAAGGCAACTGATGAAGAATTTTGTTAATAAATATTGCATGAGCAGGACTTAACATAAATAGGGCACAATAGCAAGTATGTATAACCAATGAGCTACAGGAACCAATAACTAACACACTTTTATATCTGCTGTGAAGACTGATCCTCCTTGGATCTGCCTGAATTATTATGAAGTTTATTAATTAAGAACAACCATTTATTTTTTGAATTGAAGACCATCCAGGAACTAAAGCTGCAGGCAGCGGACCGCATCGTATGGAAAACCAAAACCTCTGCCCTATGTGTCGCTTGCGGCACAAAAGGAACAAACTAACTAACTAAATTATTTTTCCTGTTCACTTTCTTATTACACTGTCCATGTTAGGACAAAATAACAAAAAACTCATACCTCAAATATTGTGTCCTCACAGAAGTTGACAAAGCTTGTGAGCTTTTCTTTGTCACCTCCTTCATTGACAACACTGTGCAGGAATGATCTCTTAGACTCCTGAAAAATTATGAAACAGAATAATCAAGAATGAAACTTGTTATCTCTAAAATAAACCTGAATCAAATAAACATTAGCATCAAGTGCCATCACAGATGGTGTAAGTTGTCATGTATCTCCGCAACACTCTATTTGTGTATCTTGAATGATTATTGTTGCTGATTCATTGACAGGTCATATTTAACTATTTAATATTTTATCATGCTGTCATCCTTTGTCTCTCTTTCCTTCAATCTTGTCTGCTATAACTCTGCTCTCCAAATTCTCCCCCCTCCCAACTGTTAATGTGGCAATAAAATATATTTTTCTTTCCAATACTAGTAATTAATACCCATTTTGTATTTGACTCTTTCTAAATGTAAATTGAGGCCAGACAACACAAATTATTACAATGTGATCTCTTAAATTACAATTGAAAAGTAAACCATTCAGCACTTGAATGCTGTGAAGTATTGAAGATCTTACAGTAATACTTTTGAGTAATAGGATGAATGTGGTCAATTATCTTCTTAAATTAATACTTATTTCTTCTACTAATAAATTATGGTACCCAACTGAAGTTTAGCTTGTTTGGAATATGTGTAAACTCATTTATTCAGATTGTTAAGAAAATCAAATAATCAATCAAGTCTCATGTACAGTGATGTTGACAATCTTTAGCCATTTAATTATTAACATTGGCTGAGAAAAGTGTAAAGCTTAATTTTTTATATAAATCTTGAATACCTTATAACTAAGAATATAAAGGTAACTGAAATCACATAGCATATAATGCCATATGCATGTCCGATTCTATAGACCCATTTCTATTTCTAGTTGTGTGGAAAGGTATGAGGTAGGAAACTGATAAGGGAAAGGTTGAATTATGTGCACATTAAATCAGAAACAAACAATATTAGTTAAATTCAATTTTTTATGAATTTTATAACTATTTGCTAGAATTATTTCCCTGACTTTTTCATGGTAATATAAATACCCAGTTGTAATATATTCGACCTCTTGACATTTGCAAGCCATACAGTATTGACCTAACTTCAGTGACGCCATTGTTCGGGAATTCGTCATGGATGATGATTCAGATGCAGATGATTTTAAGGCTTTAATGTTGCAGGTACTGTAGATCAGCATATGGGGATTGAGGGAGATGTTAATATTGAATAGTGATGTAAATGCTGTCATTTATGATGATGAAATTGAGGAGCTGAGTTTTCTACAGATAGGCCTATAGATAACCTTGAAACTAATTGTAAGTCCTTTTTGTGCTTTTGTCCACACTGTCCATGTTGGTTGTCCACAACATAACGCTTGACACACACACACAAGCAAACAACATCCCCAAACCATATCTAGCATCCATTTATCTCTATTGTCTCCAAATATGAAATCAATAGCTCAATAAATAGTTATGTAAAAAAAAAAGCAAATACAACCTGAAAAACCATAAATCATAAAAAATGGCTGATTTTCAGAGGAAGTTGAATAATGTTTTTGCATGGGTTGCTACAGGTTAAAGATAACAGAAGACTTATGACAAACGCTTCAAGTATCTTGTACTGTTAAAAAGAAAGAATCTTTTTAGAAATAAAGTTATCATTGAAAAGTGTGAAGCTTACAATATAACAACCCCCAGCACGAGAATTGAAATTGTCTGAAACAGAGATTCTAACAGTTATTATTGTGTCAGACTAGCAATCTATGATCAGCAAGTTATATGTTGGATGGTTGAGGAATAAATGTAGTCTATTGTGTCTTCACACCTGCATAACATTGTATGGATTCACTGATATTGTCTTTCTGGGGTTCACGATAATTAACGAGTGGAATAGCTTCATAGACACCTGATGTTGGTCTGCTGATTATGGATTTAAAAAAAGACACTACATTCTATGAGCACCACTCGGATGTGTGAACATGTAATGAAGTTTTTGTTCTAAGGTATTTAGAATCATGAGTTGTGTGGGGAGAAAACAGGAGTGTGAAAATGAGGAGTAGTCCTATACAATTTCAGCTATGTGAACTGTCAGTGAGTATACACTTCATCTGCTACTCAGAAACTCAACACTTGTAGGTGTACCTGGATTGCTGTGATTTAGGTTCTATTAATAACTTAAAAAACACAGAAATACAACCTTATATTGATTATTATTATAATGCACTATATCAACAGTTATTATATTAACAGTTATTATAATAACAGTTGTGATTTCTTTTCTAAATGTAGTAGATTAGAACACGGTTTAACCATTCAGAGACTCTTAAACAACATTGTGACTGGTCTAGCAAACCGGCTGTGTGGTAGAACTAAAATGCTTGTAGGAAGCATGGAGAATTCTCATTACTATACAGGCACGATAGTTACAAAGCCAGGGGCATACCATGCAACCAATGGTTTACAGAAATAAAAGAGTCAATGAAAACAAACATATAGGAAGCACATAAAAAAGCTATCTCCAGATAACTCTTCTACCCCTGATGCTGCAAGGCACAAAAAGGTATAACATGAAAAGAAAGAAAGAAGATATCAACAGTTAAAGTTATGTATTACAAATAAACCTTTATTTGTGGCTTTTCCCACTGATCAATGTGTGACTGCTTGATTTCAAAGTAAACCCTCTCAATGCGATTAGCACTGCCTTGGATCTCAATGCGGCCAAGATAAGGCTCAAAGTAGTCCAGCACACTCTTGGCTTTAGTCAGCAGTCTTTCCAACCTGGATGGACATTTAATGATGGTTAATAACTCCTTGAGGAACATATAATAGTATACAGCACGCAAGTTATACTAAAATATGCATTTACATCATAAAAGTTGTGCTAAAATCGCATGAGCTGGGCCAACACTGTGCATAATGGTGGCACAATGTACTTCATGCTCCCAGCGCAAATCGCACCAATTTTCGTGTTGGAGTATTAAGGAGTGAACGCCAAACAAATATTATAAAAGGCTTAGGGAGAGCACAGGCCAATATTTGTATGTAATCAATGGCATACTAAAGGTAATGTTGTCTGCATCATGCTGGTGACCTTTAATTTCCTATATTTGTTCTAGCAACTAATTTCAGAGGCTGGGACAAAATCTAGGCTATTTATAGTGGAAAGAACTTTCCTTAAGTAGGAATCGACCCTTGGACAAAATAAGCAAATAGTCATTACACTAACCATTCAGTTACTGGTGCTCTACACTTTATGCTACAGATCCACATTATTCCATGAATACACTAAGACTGAAAAACAATTCTATACATCACTAAAAGTTACAATATTTAAGTTATTTGTGTTCATCTTCATGTTCGATAAGTCAGAATTTTATCAAAATTGCTTCTGTCTCTGCAGTAAACTCTGTCCTCAGTGGCTCTCAGTTTAACAGATGCAAATTCAATACTTATGCCCATTCATTTGTATGAAATGAAGATTATATCCTTATAATTTACTGGACTTTCATTATTTTCAAAGCAGATGTTTAAGTTTTATATTGCAACTAAGCTACAACAGTCTATATTTAAAGAAATTTAATGATGGCAATCAGTCAACACATATGTCTAAATTAGTACCAAGTCTGTAGATGGGGGGGGGGAGGGGAGAGAATGGGTTTGTCCCTCCACTCTTTTCAATCAGAAAATTACTTTTATTGGTTCATCTTAAAGGAAACTGAAGATTTTTATTATGGGATACAATATATCTCACATTCCTATAGCATGAAATGCCAGGGACTGCTTTTCACTTTCAGATAATTTTTATATTATTGGTTTATAAAACACATGTTTAATAATTCAAAGCATCACATTTCTTCTGATTACATTCTCAAAATCTTGTTACTTTGCAGGGTGCAATCCAGAAAAAGGAATGCCCTGTGCGTAAAATTCAGCTGCTAAATCAAAGTCTTTCACACAGATACATTTGGCTTCAGTATGAATGGTCACTCAGTTATATTATCACACAGTCAACTCCATCAACAAACATCCTTAGTTATCTCTTACAATATGCATGTCAGGTGTTTGCTCCTTTTTTTTGGAACCAAGCAACATGGAGGCAAAATGCATCACAAGGTGCAAGTCTCAATCTGATCTTATAAAATTTACAGCCATAACATTCACAACAAATGATTGTCATTTTAAAACAAAATCAAATATCTAGTTTTCCCCCATAAAACCATTAACTTAATCAGGGATTTTGGACTTCCTTGAAAGTTGAAGTAGAAAATATATTTAGTGTAAAGTTGTGCTGCACCAAAGATGTAAACTTTCTAGATCATACAACTCAGCACTTTGTTTCAACATAGATGAATGATTTATATGGAAAAACTGAAACTTCTTAAGGCAGGATTCAAATATGGACTTTATTATACATCTTTTCAAAGTAAATGTTGAATTGTGTTTGTATGTGAGGGAATGGGGGAAAGTTTATGCTAAAAATATATTTTTCCAGTAAACAATGTATACCCACCTTCCTTCTAAAAAATATTTTATAAAAAAATATTAAAATCAAGGTAATTTGACTGATTCCACTTGATGGATCTCATAAAAGATGCGAAGTGCTATGGCTTTCGTCAATGAATCATATGAGATGACCAGTATGTGACATTTATTTTATTGTTTTTATAAATTTGAACTAACCAAAGTACTTCAGATAGGAAGTAAACTCTTTCTTTGTAAAATTTGAAGCTCGTGGCAAAAGATTACATTGAATTTGTATGTTTTATATCAGTTTTTTCATTTAAAACAAAATTGTTATAAAAGCAGCAATTTTTAAGGTTTGTCAGCCTCACATCCCGTCCATATGATTGCTTTTTAATCTCTTCTAATTTGTGAATAATGAGGAAACTATGAATCCAGTTAACATTTATATTAGATAGGCCTAGGCCTGTTGTGTTTTCAAAATTGGAGTACTTATATGATGAAAGGAAAGGTTCTATAACAGTTATTGTTATGGTAGATCGTCAGTAAGCGAAATTTATTTCCTATCATTTCCATATTTTTATTTTGTGCATGCAGTTATTTGTTAAACAGATTTAACAATAAGGATCATATGTTCAACAGTCTACATATCTATAAACTAAAACAATTACACTTTTCTTTAAATTGACATACAACAGATGATATAATTAGGGATCAAGCCAACATTAGAATACATTCAGAAACAACAAGTTAAATGGTTCGGCCACATAACCAGACAGAAAGAGCAAAGTATTAGCCAAGAAACCTTTAACAAATGATATGAAAAAAGTAGACCTACTGGACGCCCTCGTAAAAGGTGGATAGATAGTGTATTAGAAACTCTCAGAAATATAACAGCAGAAGAGGCAAATAGAAGAGCAAAAGACCATACACTTACTCTCCTCTCAACACCAAAAGGTACATGAGAACAGAAAGAAGAAGACAGATGATACTTGAATCATATTTAAAGTTAATAATTTCAGTTTGACTAACATATGTCTGCAATATTATAACATTTTCTTAGTGAATGGTCATGATATAAGTTTGAGAACAGTTTACACATTGTTATACAAGTCTCTTTTTTGTAGAATGTGTATTCAGAAGTGAATGATTAGCAACAAAATAATACCATTTGGAATGTTCAATCACAATAATTAGGGTCTTTAATAATGAGTGGTTTTCCACACATGCAATTTTTTTTGTCCACCAATTTTACATTTTAATTATATATGTAATTATATTATTTTCTAAAAATTAAAACTACACAGCATTTCAAACATCAGTCATTACAATTATCAAGTTTATTAATTGCCTGTAATTTGACATAGGCCTATATTATGATCTAGGAATTTAAACAATTTTAAGACAAAAAAAATGAAGTCTTTACGTGTGAAACATTTTTGTAGCTAAAAAAATAATTTTGTCCAGACTATAATAATTACTACTGAATCAGTGAAAGAAAATATATTTCTAATACATTTGATAAAATAAACAACTTACTTAGGTTCATTAGGCATGTGTTCAGAAAGGTTGGTGAGCAGTACAGCCATGGTAAATCCAATGTCCTTTGCAGGATTGTGGAAGCGATCTGTAAATTCTGTGAAATCGACTTTGCCATCATGGTTGGCATCCACGCACATCATGATGTACTCAATCTCCTCTCTAGCAATTGTAAAAACATGTAATAATGTACACAGTCTTTACTCTATAGTAATTGTACTCAATCTATTCTCTAGTACTTGTAGAACATATGAGAATGTACTGTCTAGACATAATCTCTATTAATTGTAAAACATAATGTGTACTCCATCTATTTCAGAAAAACTTCACAACATTCAATGATTTTACGAGCTCTAAACATTATTTAAAAAAATCTCACCAACCATAATACTTGAATTATGTTTACACTCTTAAGGTAATCTTGATAAGAATTTTCAAACACCACATAACACAAACTGAGATCTTTCTCTTCTGCAGTTTTGTCTATTTTTTTACCTTGGTCACAGGTGGATTTGAGGATTTTTGATCTGTATATTTTCTACCTTTGAGGTGTTTTATCTTCGCATCTTTCCCATGATTAATTTAGTGAGTTTTTGCAATTTGAAAATGTGTAAAATCAAATTTTAGGAAACCTGGTAGAATAGTTGATAGTGAGCTTGCTATCACCAGGTTATAGCTTGCCAGGTTCGTAACCATTTCTAGACAAATAGATATCTGGCTCGCGATTTCTTGTTCGACACGACTGTTCCTCCACTCGACCCAGCTATAAATGGGTATCTGACGCATGAATTGGTGAAGGCAAACACACCAAGGAAGGGAACTTGCCACTTCACTTAATTGTTGCTGCGGCTACTACATGAAGAGTTATTTTCATTCCCAATAGCAGGTTGCTGCCATGGGACCTTTCTTTACACCAGGCAAAAGTAATTTGATCATTGAATTCACAAGCCTATTTTTAAAAACAATTGTGCACATAAAGAAAGTTATTGCACATACAAATATTTTTTTTAAAAGCATTTGCTCTCAAACTCCTGAAGGATCTATCCTGTAGTAGGATAATGGTCCTACTAGATCTCCTATAGGATGGAGATGGAAATGCACTCTGCCCTCCTTATATGTTTGCCAAGGATCTACAACATATAAAACTTTGGTAACTGCAAATGACATTCAGTAATTCAAAATGAATACAATCAGTACACAGTTCCAGGGCTCACAGATATATTTAGAAATTTGTATACCCTTAAACTATATTTGATACATATTGATATAATCATAAAGTTAAAGTTATGATTGTGAAAATGAAAGAGCCGGAATTGACCCAAAATTTACTGCACATCCAGGTGAGGGCACTGGACAAAGGCTACATTACTGTGAGCAGCAATTAGAGAAAAAACATATGATTTCTACAAAAGAATAGTGCTGAAAATGGATGCATCAGGTCAAATTGTGCAAATATTGCAGTCACATCACTATACACTATGACATTCCAAGTCACTTTTCCAAGATGATTAAAGAACACAATGACTATTTCATGGTTTGAATAAACTACACTTGAAATTAAGTATCTCACTTGCTGAGTTAGATAAGGAAAACTAGAGGGGAAAAACTTGCCAGGCCCATCTTCAAATATTTACAATTGCGAAGACTCAAAGATTTCATCTAATTACATTATGCCCATATGCCTACTTTCACCGTTATATTTTAAAGAAATATTTACAAAATTAAAAAACTATCACTCTTCAATACCAAAACCACTATCATGTTCTGTCAACATTAAAAAAAATAACCAGATAAAATTAATTATACAATCATCGTGAATATTTCGCTTGATATTCATGATGATAATATTTACTAAATAACTCTCAAGTATGCACTAAAATTAAGAGCAAGAAATTAAGTAGGAAAATCTGTTATAGTACAAATTCTGCAAGTAGCAGGGCACTGTAATTTGAAAATGAAAGACTGACATTTATTTATAGATATATGACACTTATTGATATTGTATAAAGTCACCAAAATTTATAATGGATATTCCTAATGTTAATATCAGACAATTGTGATTAATTATTTAATGTTTACATAAAGATCATAAGTCATAAGAAAATAAATAAAATGACTAGTACATAAAAATGGATTATCTTGCATCTTGCATCATTATCCTTTATTGTGGAAAAAGAATGTTCTTTATCGCTATAATAAATAGAAGCATAACAGATAAAAATATGTGTTCTTCAATGTATATTTTCCCACCACACAGTCAAACGTGTTTCCTATGCATTAGTTTTCTTACTGGAAGTCTGTATAAAGCATTTGAGTGCCGTTTCAGCCATATTTTCTCCAGCAACTAGTTGAAAATAAGATAGCTAACTTCATGCAAAGCCCTCCTTAATCTATTTTTATTGACATGCATGTAGGGTATAGAAATGAATTCTTTCCTCCTCATTAAAAAACAATGGTGTTCACAATGACAAATTCATGCAGTGGAAATAGTTAAATGCGGAATGAGGAATTTAAAAAAGGGAAAAACAATTGATGATGGGAGTGGTAAAGTGGAATCCCTTTTTAACAATTTGGTCAGAATCAACAAAATACTTATGTAGTAACCAAAATTTGATATATACAATTACATACATTAAAGAATAAACTAAGTAGGTTTTTGAAAATAATGTTAAATGAGATATAAACATAAGTGCTATATCAGGGCTGTCATGTGACATATTCTTTACAGAACATTGTCTTTCCCAAATGAACTCTGAATCTCCTTCTGTCTTGGGCAATGCGGCTTGCATTTTCCAACAATGTATTCATGTTATCTTTAATGTCGTCAGTCCATTGTCTTCTTGGTCTGCCTTTTCTCCTTTTCCTAGGTACTCTGCCCTCCATTATTTGTCTTTCTAAACAGTTGTGTCTCTTTATATGACCAAACAGATGAAGTTTTTTTTGCTATTGTGTTTTTCCATGTTTTTCAACCGTGTTAATTTACAATATGCCATATGGTGTTCGATTAGCGGCTGTTCCTTCCTGAAAGTAATGGCAACCTATGGGAATATTGTGTCTAAAAATTTCCAATGGATTAATCTAACCTTTTTTCTAGGATTGCAGTCTTGTGGTGTAGCATATCAGGGATTGCACTGTATAAATATCAAAATATCACCAGACATGCTCACTCAAAATTGCTTACAAATTAAATGGACGTATGGACAAAATATATATGGGAACTAAACTATAGTACAACACACTATCAATTGATAACAAAATGTGAACTATTTTAACAACTCATGCTGTACAAATTGAACAAAAAATACAAATGTATGTGGACTGCTCAATAAGTTCTCAGACCTACATTTTTTCTAAAAAACCATTATACTTTCAGGTTAATTGGTTCTATCTCCTTCAAAATAGTCCCCTTATAATTGTATACTTATTCCAGTGTTCCTGCCACTGAAAGAAGCACTCCCAGTAGGCACTTATAGGAATAGCTCTTATTTTTCTCCTCTTGTTGTTTTGAATCTCCTAAATGTCATCAAAATGTAACCTATCATTGTTGTGGAAACAAGAGAAAGTCACATGGAGCATGATCAAGTGACTATGAAGATTGTGGGAATAATGGAATGTTGTTTTAAAAATATTCTTTTGTGGTAAGGACTTATATGCTATAATGCACAATTTGCCTGTGTGCAATTTCTCAGGCTGATGTTTGCATACAGCATTGTGGAGATGTTGCACGACTGTGTTGCAGAATTCTGTATTGATAGTCTGTCCTCTTTAAGACAGATTCATGACTAACTAGCCAATCAATGTTGAAAATCTCAGTAAACATGGTCTTGGCAATGGACTTAAAACTGTCATGCCTAGATAGGGATAATTTTCAAACTACTGAAATGGACATAGATCTATGACTAAAATATTGTAGATCTACTTAGTCAAGACACTCCAAAAGCTGATTATAACATTTTAAATGCTCTGGAACCAGTTCTTCCAAGCCAAAATCATAAATCAATGCCCACACATTGGAGAAGACTAAATGTTCATTTTTTAAATACAATAAAACAAACTAGGCCACCTTCATTTATAAACATATAGAGTAAGAGAAGCTACATACTTTCAGTTTCATATATACATTGTGGAATATGGTTATCACATGCACCTATTAAATAGCAATGCTTTATAAGCCTTGGAAATTACTGAACAGTCCCCTTAAGCAAACATTTAACTCTATACAGAACATCTTTTATTCAGTGTTATGGCTATAATTCAGGGCCTCAAAATTAAATTTCAACTGAATTATTTTGTTGTCATTTTCATTATTTAACTTAACTTAAGAACAGTTCCTATCAAAAGTTTAATAAGGCTACTTAATTTCTATCATGCTTTTAATATGCTATGATTTCAATTTTGTAAATTAATATGTTAGATTTGGACATGTACAATGATAATTAATTTTATTTTTCAAGAGTACTCATATTTTCTAAGTTTAATAGTTTGTTTACAGTATATTTCCAAATATACGCAGATTATTGTTGTATTTTATTTTGCTGTTGATGTATATACGAGGTTTCAAACTTATTTAAGAGCACAATAAAATGCTTTTCTAAATTAGCAGTAGAAACACAAAAGTGATAACACTGAATACTGTCAAATACTGTAACAGAGGAAAAAAATGTACCAGTGCGAACAGTTATTGAAATCCTTTGAAGTCACAATCTTAATTCTGAAACCTTTCAAGAATTGCATCCTGTGTCATGGGAACATCAGGGTGAATATCATCAATCTCTAGCTCACTGTCTACAGGTGCATGTCATCATTGGCATTGTTCTCAAATATAGTGTCGCTGTAACTTCCATTCGTTGCATTACTGATGGAGCAATTTTTTTAATATTGGATGATCACTTCGGACAGGACATCCAACCACAATTCTTTGACCCACTTAGCAATTGCTTCAGCTTTTATTTTACATTGCCACCCCTCGTCACGGCTAAATCAGACGACACACTCCATTCATTCCATTTTGCTTGAAGTCTGTTCTTAAATTGTTTGTTAAGGGAGACCTCTAGTGCTACTGGAGGGAAATAAGGGCCTCAGACAGCCCCATCTTATTGCATTGTTTTCCACTTTCTCTGTGAGATGTGCCTGAAATGATTCTAATACTAGGATGGGTGGTTTTTTTTTTTTTTAAATGGAGCTCCCCTTTCTCTCCCGCCCCACACTTTATTCAGTCATTCCAGTGTGCAACTCTTATCCATCCAACCTTTCATGTGAGCAAGCATAAACACCGTACTTGGAAATTTTTCCCCTCAGACAGTCTTGCTATTAAAAAACAAACACAGAATGTGCCCCATTTGCCATACAGTCTATGCTCATGTTCAATCTTCTTTATAAAAACTGTCTCCACATCTTTTCTTAACACACTGTGATTTGAAGGCAAATCAAAGTAGACATTGGTCTCATCCATATTAGGCATATGTAACGAAATGCTAATTTGGGTACCAACGTAACAGATCCACATATAACGAGATCGCTAAGAATATAATTCTATTATAATGTCTCTTCACAGGTCAGTTTGGGAATATTCTTTGAATGGCATGGCTGATGCTATCGTAAAAAGTTGATCTAATCCATTTATTGACTAGGCTCTGAATTTATCATTCTGCCGAAGACGGATGTGCCGGGCCATTGGCACAAATAAAATAGTGACACAACGTATTTCCATTCTCTGGACTACATCCTGCTGGAAATCTAGTAGGACCATGGTCCTGCTGCAAGGGAGATTCAGCGGGAGTGAGAAGGAATGCTGAAGAAGAATTTACTGTAACAGATGATGCTATTCTTGCATCATTTGTTGCAACGTTTGTTGTGGAGACGGCACAGAATGAATGAATCAGATATCTTGGAACACTCTGGTACCTGGTGGTCACAAGTTTTATGTGGCTGGCAATGTTGTCTGGTAAAGGTTGTACTGTATTATTCTTGATGTTGTATTTTATGTTAATACCGGTAGGGTGGGGCAAATGGAAGAAATTAATTTGCATCTTGCCGCAGTTAATGTATATGTTATTTTCATTTAGCAATATTTCACTTTTCCTTTCATTCTTATAATAATAGCATTCAACTGTATTATTTTTTATACTTCGTTCTATACAGTTTTCTGATTTTGGTAAAATTTTGGACATTAAAGTTACATCCTTGCCTTTTATACTGATCACTTTATATTTGGAAATATACGGTACTTACATTTGTTATTTAAACCTGTCAAGTAGAATGTTTTCTGATCAAACGCTTAACATAAATTTATAATATGATATTATATCAACTGTCATTTTGTGAGATCAGGTTTAGAGATGGACGTAACATATCTCACTACCGGTATTTTGTCAATAACAAACAGTCAAGCACTGTACTCTGTTTTAATACATTTTTGTGTTTGTAATTGGATATATCCATGCATAAATATTCTGCATAAAAATTTAAAATAATTAATATATGCAAATATAATTAAAGAGTTTTGTTCGTGTCTGAAAACTTCAGCTACACAAAAAAAAATAGTTTAACCATGTTACCCCTTAAATTCTTTACAAAGATATATAGATATGTAGCTATAGGCCTACATGAGAGAATTAATAACAATATGTGCATGAGACTCGGGTTGGAATTGATAAGAGAAACTATAACTAATCTGGAAAAAATGCTTCAACAGTACTTGTTTCAATATGAGGAGTTCTATGAGTGCAGAAGGGAAGCTGAACACAAGTTATTTTTATATCTGCATGTTAGAGGTAAAAAAAAAAAATATAAGAAATGAAATTGTAAATATAAAATGCAATAAACACTGGGTGAATTCTTTTGAAAGGAGGATGTCTATTGGAATTCCTGGTATGAACAAATGGTTGTGATGCATAAGCTGGAAGCGAGGTATATCACTTCAACCTCCACTCCATGCTACAAACTTACTCTGAGTATATTTTTTGGGTTTCCATAGCTTTACGGAACTCTTTGTGTGAAATCCATCCATCTTTATTTGTGTCGAATTCCTACAAACAAGACTTTAGACTAAACACCAGTAAACAATAAAATAACTTAAAAAAAAAAAACCACCATGACTTGGAGACAAGATTCTTACTCAATCAAAGTTATACAATTTTGCAAAGTTTATAACAGAAGTTCATACAAATGAATATCATAAGAGAAATTATTATAATTATTTAAAATAATGGAAAGTACCATAGAACTCTATTTTGTATAAACAATATGAATATGATGGCTAAACAATATAGAAAGGAGACAGCAAAGGTGCATACCATCTAGCACTCATTCATCTGTGTGCAACACGCTTAGAAGTCCCCCTTCCCCTGAAGATTCTGGGGGGGGGGGGCTTCAGTGCTTGCGCGCAGATCGAACGATAGGTAGCAGACACTGCATGTTTTTTTATTATCTTTGTATCACAGAAATTGTATGAAATCAATCCTAATATTAAAAATGTTGAAATGTGTGGACACATCATTCCATAGTGAACCAAAAAAAAATTAATAAGTACAAATAATAAATGTAAATGATAAGAAATAACAAATGTAAATGAAACAAGATATTTTCTATGTTGAGGCCACAAGGAGGCCTTTATTAAAATAATATTTATTACTAAATGAGACAACCATAATAAAGTCATAAATTGTGTTTGCAACATAGAAAATGTATTTTTTTCATTTACATTTATTATTTCTTATCATTGACATTTATTTGCATTTATTGATTATTTAAAAAAATAAAAGTAACATATTTTATCTTATGCTTAGTGTTATTACTTTCTTGTTGTGTTACTGTGACATGCTTCTGTTTGTCAGATATCCTCTGGCACTTTGGTTATTATATAATATGCCAGAGAATTTCTGACAAAGAGGAAAGAGTCAGAGTAAATCTTATTAAGAACCAAACAATGAGATAAGGAAAATGTAACCACTAATAAATTTGCATACTTAAAAAAAAACCAAAATCTAGTACAGAGTGCAGAAAAATCTGCCACTATTACTTAAGCACCAGTTAAAACTACATAAGAGGAAAAAAAAACTAAAAAGTAAAACGTAAAAAAAAACTAAAAACTAAAAAGAGGACTAAAAAGTCTTTGTAATGACAAAAACAAACAGGAAATGAATATTATATATTTTCTTACATTATGATTCTGTTTTTATAATTGTTGTATTGCTTTTGTCCTCATGAAGACTTTTTAGTTGAAACATCATTTGTTTCTGTTGATATCGCTAGTATGTTTTGTATTTTTGTTACACCACTCCTTACATATCTCCATTTTTTGCCCCTCTTTGATCAGTGTTGCACCAGTCTTCACATCTTCAAAACATTAGGTTGCTCTCTAACATTGAGAATTTATCCTTTCAAAATTACCCGATATTTAAGAATCAATCTAGATTATTCAAGAACTAATCAAAACCACTGAAGAGCTGGATAAAAAGTGACAACGAGATGGATTATTGATAAATTAATCATAAATTATAATAAATTGAGGCATGTACTGGATTGTGCATGCAAAAAAAACCCGATAAATTAAGACAAGGAATCTGTTAAAAGTTCCTCAAAGATGCTGAAATGGTATCACTAATAACAACTTTTTAATTACTTTATTTCAATTCAGACAGATTCTGAATAAAAATAAATAAAAATAGATGTACAGAAGTCAAGCACACTAAAACAAAGGATCAGAATAGCCCATGATTATAAAAGATTGACAAGTTTTGCTGAATATTAAATCCAACCATAGCTTAAAAACATACCAAAAATACTAATTTGTTTGAATAAGAAAACCTTGTCTCCATGTGCATGAATATAGACAACAGCCACTATACACAATAACTAATAATGAATTATTTTTGAAAATACAAACCGGGTGAACACTTTCTGAGCATACATTGCTTTACGGAATTCCTTTGCAGACAAGACACCATCTTTGTTGATGTCAAATTCCTAGAAATGCATTCATTGCATTGAAATTACATTTTTCCAAAAAGTCATAAACTGTTTTAATGACATTTAGGAATCTATTTACGCCATTTAAAGAATATGTAAGAAACATATTCATCATGTATCAATCCATAGTCAAAATTAATATTTGATCAAACGATATAAATCTACGCATTGCAGCTTCAGTACATGTATATTTCAATAAATTATAAATATTAATACCATTGTACCTCAGTGTTAAAATTTAATTGGTACTAGAAGGCTGTTCAAGTGCCAAACAACCTGAACACTGAAGAAATTCTTCTCATAGGAAATAAATAGGATTAATATGTTTCAGTTTAAAAAATACATTTATAAGAGATATTGTCTTTGATTCCTTGTCTCTTAATTTCAGAAACCATTCATGGTGGATTTTTAGCACTTCTAGTTTTAACATCACTCATTCTTGTAGTGTTTTTTAACAGATCAGTATGCAATAATTTTGCTTTTTCACAAATTTGAAAATAGGATATATTATAGCATACCAACTTTTTTTCATTAACCACAGTCATCAATTATTTTTCAATCTATTCCACTGACTATGATCTTTGTTTTGTGACAGCATCTACACTCATAGCCACATCAATTTTTATGAAAAACTCTTAATTTAAATCATAGTGATCTTCTCCTGTGTGGCATCAAGGAACTGGATTTCTGGTTCAAGGCGTCGAGAATAAGGCCACTATCTTCTTTCCAAGCATGTCATAGGAGGCGACTAAGGAGAGTTGTGGGATGTGACAAAAATGTCACCTGTGAAAAAAATCATCATTGTTGCTGCATATCATGACTCAATTAGTTTTTTGTTCCATCAAATGATATCTATAGATGATAAAATAAGCAGGTCAGTGACCTGTATTCTTTTGTGGCAGATTTCTAGATGATGTGGAATACTAAATGTGCTCATAGGTTAACATATTTGACAGAAAAATGAGATAGTTAACCTAGAAGTGTATACTTTATTCCTGGCAGGATATAATGATTCCGGAATCTACCACACTGGAATGCTTCCATATGGATACTAAAAATGCCTTTGAAACATCAAATCTTATGTGAGTGAGCGTGTCGGCTCACTTATCAACTGAGGAGGAACTGTCTTTTAGTCAGAAAGGCTATGGGCTGTCAAGAGCTACCTACTAACAGCTGAAAGTATTATTTCATTATTCTGATCACAGTGATCCTCAACTTAGCCACACAATACTCAACAACTTCTTCTTCTTCTTTCGTTCACTTGAAACATGTCTATATCTGTAATTCTGTCTCCTTAATAAAACTCACTGTCTTTTGTAGTTCATACAGTGTCCCATAGAGTTTTGATTCCAGTGTTGTTTCCTCTGGCCAATATGTCTGCCTCAGCGTTTCATGCTCAGAACACTCTTGAAGTATATGTTTGGCACTCTGTGCTGCCTGTCCACATGTACACATGGCCGTGTTGCCAATTTTGAACTTTGTATACATGTGACTGCGGAGTCGGTTGTGTCCTGTTCTGAGACGTAGAATTATAACTTGTTCTGATCTGTTCATATTGTGATAGTCATCTTGTGTTGGTGTTTGTGGCTTTCTTATTGACTTTATCATCTGTTTTTTCTGATGGTAGGTGATTGGTATATCTGGTTGGTCTTCGGCAGCACCTTCCTTAGCCAGTTGGTCTGCTTTTTCATTTCCTGGTATTCCACAGTGAGAGGGTATCCACTGCATGGTTACCCTATACTGGTAAGACAATTCGCTAAGTAGTTTTTTTAAGTCTGTTAGTTTTCCAGATAGGAGAGCTTGAAGCACTGACCTTGCATCTGTCAGGAATACCATAGGCTGTAGGTCAGAGTTGGAGTTCAGCAGTTTTTTAGCTGCCACACTAATTGCCTGGATTTCTGCATCATAATTATTGCAGAATTTTCCTGTCGGTGTTCTGATTGTATCTCTAGGCTTGTGTGGATATTCTATATATACACCTGCACCTCCATTCCTCACAGCATTCTGTGCTGACCCATCTGTGTACACTCTGACCCATATATCTTGTGGATATTCCTCATCCAGGAAACTGAGGGTGATTGTCATTCGCTGCACACTGTTCTGTTCGTCCTCGCTTAGTATTCCTTTCACATGGGTCTGAATGTATATTGGCATTCCATGGCTTTCACTCCACGGGGTTTGCTCTGGTACAGACCTTAAGGGGCTGCCAACTTCAGGTAGGTCTGTAAGTTGTCTACGGAGTCGTTTAGCTTGATGGATAAAGCTGCTCCTTTTCAGTCGTCCCATTGCTAGATTTTGGAATCTTTCCTTCATTGGATGACTTGGCATACACTGAAACTTTTCTGCTTGAATTAGTACTTTTGTGTCTCTGCGTTCGCCAAGTGTTTGCATTCTTCCCATTTTCTGCATCTCTGCTATGGGTGTTGATTTCATTGCTCCCAACATTATTCTAAGTGCCTGGTTTTGCACTTTATCTAGATCTTGTAATGTGGTGTTTGATGCAGGACACCACGCAGCTGAACCGTATTCCAGGTGTGGTCTTATGCCTTGCTGGTAAACTTTACTGAGTATATTTCCACTGGCTCCCCATGTGGTTCCACTTAGTTTTCTCAGGATAGCTAGCTTCCTCCTGGCTTTTGTTGTTGCTTTGTTTATGTGCTGCTTCCATGTCAGCTTATCATCAAAAGTAACTCCGAGGTATGTGGGTTGTTTGTCTTCTTTCAAGAGCTCTCCATCTATCTTGATATGACCAGCTTTTTGTTTTGGTGAGAGGGTAAAGAGTGTAGTGCTGCACTTATCTGTGTTAATGCTGACGCACCATCTATTAGCCCATAAGGTTAGGGCATCGATAGCTCTTTGTATTTGTTTAGTGGCCACTGTTGCATGTTCTTCCGTGCACCAGATCACCAGGTCGTCAGCATACATTGCCACTTTGATCCCGTGAGGTAGTTCAGCAACTAGGTCATTGATGTAAACCAAGAAAAGTGTGGGTGACAGGACTCCTCCCTGGGGGACTCCATGACGCAGTAGAACTTTCTTGCTCTTGCGACCATCTAATTGTACCCTGGCTCTTCTATTATGCAGGTATGCTTTTACCCATTTGTACATTCTTGAGCTAACCCTGCAATTTCGCAATTTCTTTAGGAGCCCTTCTTTCCAGACCTTATCAAATGCTTTCCTGAGGTCTATCCATGCTGCTAGTACCAGTTTCTTTTCTTGGAAGGCATCCTCAATCTCTTGGGAGAGGTAGGTTGCCTGATCTTCAGTAGAGTAGCACTGTCTGAAACCTGCTTGCTGTGATACCAGAAGGTTTTCACTTTCAAGGTACCACTGCATCCTAAGATTGATAATGCGTTCCATTGTTTTACATAGACAGCTTGTGAGGCTGATGGGCCTGTAGTTGGAGACTGTGTTGCCATCTTTTCCTGATTTGAGGAGTGGTATCATTATTGCTTCTCTCCACGCCTGTGGTACATTACCTGTGGACCAGCTTGTGTTAAAGATCTGCAGTAGCTTTGCTCTTGCTGCACTTCCCAGGTTTCTAATCATTTCATTGGACACTCCATCAGCTCCAGGGGACTTTTTCATTTTCAATTTGGATATTGCATGCTCCATTTCTCTCATTGTGATTGGTGCCTCCATGACTTCAGGTATAGGTTCACCTTGTCCAATGTTTTGCTGGTTCTCTCGAACCTCCTGTTGTTTGTCTGGGCTGACTTTGACGTTATTGTCTTCTGCAAAGGAATCTGCAAAGTAATCAGCTGCATGTTTCCCTGTTAAAATGTTTCTATCTTTATAAAGTGTGATCTTGGTATTTCTCCCTGTACCTTCATCATTTAGTTGTTTTACAAGTTTCCATAATTTCCTAGTATCTCTTTCTAGGTTCAGCGACTCTGTTTTTTCTTTCCAGCTGCTCCGTCTGGCTTGTAACTTGGCTCTTTGAAATTTAGCCTTTGTTTGCTGATATTTGTTGTGATGTTCTTGGCTAGGTCTGTTCTCGGCCTGCTTTCTAGATGTTTCCATCTCATTTTGCAGCTTTTCCAGTTCATCATTCCAGTAGGGTTTGTAGTTTTTGCGTGCCCCCCTGGGTATGGTTTTACTAGCAGCATGTAGTATACATCTATTAAATTCACTCACTGCTCTATTGATGTCTTTGTCCAAGTTCATGTCCTTAGCTAGAACACTGGTTAAATGCTGGTACATTTTCCAGTCTGCCCTCTTATAGTTCCACCTAGTGAGCGTGCTGCTGTCCTTGGTATATTCATTGTGAATTTCCAGAAATACTGGTCTGTGGTCACTACCCCCAAGCTGCTTTCCAACGACACGTGTGATGTTCCATTCCAGGCCTGGTGAGTAGAATGCCAGGTCTGGTGTAGAGGTGGTGTGCCATGCTCTCGAGTAGAAGGTTGGTGAGTCTGCTGGCTGGTTAATAAGAATGAGATTATTTTCATCCTGCCAGCTCTCAAGTTCCTCACCTCTCTTGTCGATATGATCGTAGCCCCAGCTCTGAGAGTGGCTGTTGAAGTCACCACACACCATAAGCCTTTCTTTGTCTGGAATTGTGTCTAGTGCCAATGGTTTATCATTTGGGCAGTAGTAGTTCAGGAGATGGAATTCTGCACTGTCTGTTTTTAGGTGGAGCATCTGGTATTCTGCCCCGTCCATGTATACTTCCAGCTGACATGCGCTGATATTGTTTTTAACTAGTGTCAGAATTCCACCCTTTCGCCTGTCTTTTCGGTCAGATCGGTAGCACTGGTAGCCTCTGATTTTGAAGGCTATGTCGCTGCTGAGGTGTGTTTCTTGGATACAGCATATATTTACTTGTTCTTCACTGAGGACATTTTCAAGTTCCAATTTTTTGCTGTATCCATCTCTTTTACTGTTAACACCCTCAGCATTCCAGTGCATTATTTTTATTGGTCGTTTGTTTGTTTGGCCAGTAGCTCTATTCCCTTGCCTCCTGGCTCCTCGGGGCAATTGAGAAGGACTTCCAGTAACTGAGGTTGGGCCCTTTCGAGGTATAGGGCCCGGCACCGTCCCTGCCTGAACGTCCGCCACAGGGCAGGCACCATAACGTTTATTAGATGCAGACATGTTTCCATTGTGTTTTATGCGTGGCAACCTGATTATCTGTGCGCCTTTTGGCTGGTTGCCTCCGTCTTCAGCACTCTGCTTACTTGGGCCGGACTATGGTCCTGCTCGAGTGGGAGTGCCCGACCAGTCTTAGTTTCCAGCCTCTGATGGCTGAACTAAGCCCCATCACCACTTCAAGGTTCTGGCCTCGATGGGGACTCAACAACTAAAACATATACCATGTTCATGTTTTATGATAAGTTTTTCTTTATCTCTATTGCAATTCTCACTTAATGTTCTTTAAAGTGTGCTTTTAGCACGAAACGTCTTATACTTCATTATGACTTATTTACACAAATAATAGTATACATCACAAAAGAAACATGAGGAATTGCACAGCACAGTTAAAATAATGTAGGCATAAAATAATGTAGGCACTAAGTGTGAGCTACTGGAAGACTGATGATGCATTAATTTTTTGTTTATGTTGGAAAAAACAACACACACATGACCAAGTCTTATCTCAGACAAGGCCAGTGTTCAAATAATAAACAATCGCAGACAAAGTCAGTGTTCAAATAATAAACAATTGTTCAAGTACCACATAGATTAAATCCCCCAAAAATGTTAGAGTACTGAATTATTTGAGCATAGAAATAACCCTGTTTGACCATATATGACTGTCAACTGTCAAATACTGAATGTTTCCAATTAATAAGTTGCAGGGAGGGATTTTGTAGCTGTGTGATAAAGGTCACATGCTCTTGATGTCGCCACGTCATGTACAGGGTGAGTTTTTTAAATTTACCCTCCGACAGAAAAAACTCAGTCCTTACCGGAGATCGAACTGTAGACCTCACTAGTGTGAGACCAATGCTCTAACCTCTCAGCCATGCGCCACACACCACATATGACAAGATGCATAAATTTATACTTCAGTTTTAAGTGATTTTATAGCAACGTGTATCTGCAACATAATTATTTTCAAGATTATATAAGACTTCTAAGGTTTGTGTGATAGGACTGCCTGAACTTCAACTTTCCACACTGTTTGGGGTTCCTATAACCAAAGTGTACAAGTGGTTAAATCAGTGGTTGGGGGAACTGGGAGTAAAGTATCCCAAAATAGGTAAAACTGAAAATGTTGGAGGGTAATATAGATGAATCAGTTGGTTCCTCTTTTACTAAGTTTGGCACAAAGGGCAGATGTCATAGTTCTCCATGCCTGTCGGTCAGTTGCCAAGGATTGCAGGTCTTGTACATTTATGCCTGTTGTTTTTGGTCTTCCCTGTTTTCTTTTCCCTTCTGGTATCCACATGAAGGCTTGTCGTGGAATTCTGTTTTCCTTCATTCTAAGTATGTGGCTGATGTATGTCCAGCGGCGTTTTCTGATAGTGTTTGTCACATATTCTTGTTTTGTCTCCTCTCTTAGTATGTCGTTTGATTTGAAATCTTTCCAATTAGTACTTGTGATTTTTCTGAGGCATCTATTTCTCAAAGGCAACTAACTTCTTATCCATTATTGTTGTAGTTTTCCAACTTTCCTATCCATATGTCAATGATGGAATCACACTTGCATTGAATAGTCGCAGTTTGATGTGAAAACTAAGGAACAATCACTCTAGTACACACTTTCTACAAGAGCATTATGGGAAATAAACATGGATGATTGTTGTCCATGACTACAAATAGCTACCTCGATGTAGATATTTGTTGACAGTGGCTTTCTATTGCTAGATTATATTTGTAGACTTTTGATTGCTACAGGTTAACTCAGGATAATATCTGTGTTAATAAATATAATTTAGGGTATTCAATTAAATAAATTCCAGACCCCCTAGGTTAAATGGATGTGCCTCACCAACCAAGCAAGATTTCATCAGGGCATACTAGAAGCTTATATGGCAGGCATTTATTCCCTTGCTGAGATTGTGACACTCACCTAAAACCAAGATGCTCGGTGAACTACAAGTAATACATGATGTCTGATGGCATGGACAGGATATACAAAGATGCCTATACAACTTACACACTTGTTCATATTTTTTAAACATTAATGTATGACTTTTTAAAAACTTATTTGAATTATTTCAAGTATATTCCTTTCCTATAGAATATTTTAAACCTCCAACCTCTCTTCATTCCTCTTCTTTTGGTCGGTACTTTCTATGATTGAGAACTACTGTGTCAACTTTTCATCAGGAATGACACTCCCCTCTCTCCTTACCACTAATAAACATACACATAGAATAGTCTTCCCATAAGTTTGTCATGTTTCAGATGCCTTCTGCATGTGAAAAGTTGATAATTTATATCTATGAAAGTGATAAATTTGGTAAAATCTTTGTTTCCAAGTATCCTTTCAACATTCAAAAAATGTACACGTCATCTCCATGTTTTGTGACAGTCTTTTTGTGACAGTATCATTTGGACTTAGGTTATTAGAAATTTTTCATGAATCACTTTCTTGACGAAACACACTTCAGTGTCAGGGTGAAATCACACTTTTTACTAGATTGAGAGAATGCTGCAGAGGATGTATTAACATATTGAAATATCCATTATCTTCTGTTGTTTGCCATGTGGATTAGTGTGTAAAATTTAAGTATTTTTAATTCCTTGATGCTGTCAATCAATAGTTTTCTCTGTCTCCTACTGCTTCTTTCACCATCCACCATTTCCTGCAAGATTGTTTTAGACCAAGTCCAAACTATATTAGTGTTTATTCATTTAATTGTTGATATACGTTTTTACTGCAGTCCTTAAATATATATTTTATTTCTAACAAATTCATTTACTATGTGATCTGTATAGCAAATTCATAGTATCTATCTATTGCATTTATGTTCAGAGACCTGGATACTTCTTTGTACATACAACTTTCACATCAATACAGAATGATGGATAAAATTAATATTTCCATTAATATTTTTAATATATGAATCTTATTTACACGTAAGTGCATTTCTGAATTTATTTGTCTACTATAATTCTCAAGACTCTCATAACATGATCATACAATAACTATACTTATTAACATAATAAAATAGATTTCCTTGGAATGTTCAATAAACATATTCAAAAGCAACATTTGTATAACTAACTCTGCAGAAGGGTAAGGAAACAGATGGAGGAGAAGAGAAATACTTCAGACTGACAGTGTATCTCTGAAAGGCTAATCAAGATCAACATCACTGAGGTAAACATTTTTTCATCTAATTTAACTAACATTTCCTGCGGTGCCAGCATCTCGGAACAGCAAACAACAGCTGTGGTATGCTGGGCCTACATTTCCCACAAAGATAGAACTTCTCAGTTCTTGATTAGAAACCAGTACATGGGAACACTATTGTAACAGTTCTCTGAGGTTACAGCTACAGGAGAACTTCTCAGTACTCTACCACAGTATTTCTAGAATTGCTGAAATGAATCCAACAATCAGTAGAACTGTTGTACCAAAACATAACTATGAATGTACCTCCAAGTTAGCATAACTATGAGAAATATAGATTTGTGTTATTTTGTACAGAATATACTAACATTTCTTTGAAAATGCCTATACTGACCTTCAATATTGACCTTTAGTAAAGTACTCTATAAAAAACAAAATTTTGTCAGAAACTAGGTTCAAAATACACATATTTGGAATTATTTTGGACTGGAATAAAGTGGGATACTTCTGGAAGTTTATAGGTATGAATAAAACATCTGAGATGTAAGAAAACATAAAATTAATCTTTCATTAGTACTTCTTAGAATTTATTAATATGAATTCATTAATAATTAGTAAGAATTTATTAATATTTATTTTATTATGTTATTATTATTATGTTATTATTTTTAACAGAATATTAATTTTTTTGGCCACATTATGACACAATGTGGTTTGGAGAACATAGTCACAACAGGCAAGATTGAAGGCAAAAGAGACAGAGGGCAATAATGTGAGAAATTATTAGACAATTTAACAACTTGGCATGGCAGGGAAACAACAACAATCCTGATACATAATACTGGTCATGATTATTGGCTTATTGACTGTAACGGAGATAAAAAGTGAATAACTTAGGATATGCAATTTTCAGATACGTATAGGCCTAAGATTAATTTAAATTAGGCAGAGGCTTTTGTGCTTTCATTTCTCAGACTATATGAACAAAAATATATTTTAAGAAAAACCATACTATGAAATTTAGATAACACTGGATTTCTTATCTGATAGGGATCTAACTTTCACAACTCTAAATATTGTTGTGTCTGATGATAAACATTACCTGAAAATAAAACATCAGTATTTTAATCTTTAGAAAAGCACATTAAAATACACCCAATAATAATAAACATACCAGGAACGCTTCTGAGGTTGTCAAGTCCTTCATCTTTAGGAAGATGTCAAAGAATTTTAAGATCATCTAAAATTGAGACAAACACAAGCATAACTATTAATATAAAAGTGGTAATAAATTTAATGATTAATCTAAAGTTTGATAAGAAAATATAAGAGACTAAACTTACACAGAAAAAAAACAACACAAAAGCATAATACATTTAATTTTGTTGACATGATAGTTATTGCATCCTACTTACAATGCAGCTATATAACCAAATTAATAAGGGTAATAAAACAACACAAACAACTACCTCCACATTTGTGGATGACTCCACAAGAGTATCCACCATCTGTTTGCCAATGGGTCCATTCATCACATTGCCTAAAAATTGAAACAAAGTTGTATAAATTAATGGCTTAGGCAAAAAGTGAAAACATTGGGAAATTAAGTTTTATGCATCATTAAATCACATAACAAAACAGACCAAGTCAACATTTCAGCTAAAGAGCCTTTAATCATGAATAGAACATAACACAGGAAAGTACAAGACTTACAGAAGGTTGCACAATTAATTACAAACACTTTTTATTTTATATTTATTATTGTGATAAAGAATGATGATCAAGAGTCTGTATTTGACAGAGAGGGACATAAAATAAGGTCAAAATTATATCAATCAATCAATCAATAAACCCATAACCCTTCAGGGTCGTAGGGGTACCACATTGGATGCTTCAGCACACAGAGTCCTCCAGCGAATTCTATCGTCAGCGATGCGGATGAGTGTGGAAATATCTAGCCCTGTCCATTCCTTGATGTTGTCTGTCCATGTCTTTATTTGTCCTCCTCTGCTTCTTCCACCCTCGACAGTTCCCTGCAGTATTGTTTTTGACAAGGAATCGTGCCTGCATACATGTCCGAACCATGCTAGTTTTCGTCGTTTCACTATTGAAAGCAATGGCTCCTGGACACCTGCACACATCTCTACTTTATTTCTTACGTACACATTGGTCTTATGTTCCCTATAGGAAATTCGTAGAATTCTTCTGTAGCATTTATACTCGAAAGCCTGTAATCTTCTCTCCATGTCCGCAGTGAGTGTCCAACTCTCACAACCATACAACACAACAGAAAGCACCAGCGACCTATACAGTTTGATTTTCACTCCAACACTGATGTTGCTTTTCCAAATCACAGTTAGCCTTGACAATGACGCTAAAGCCATCTCCAGCCTTATTTTTAGTTCTGCTTTGCATTTACCATCGCTGCATATACTGGATCCGAGGTATTTGAAGGTATTCACCTCTTCAAGCTTGTGTCCATTCATCATGATATTAGTCTGGTTTTCTGTGTCTCTGCTGTTTACCAAAATTTTGCTCTTATCTGAATTGATTTCCATTCCGTACTTGCTGGTAACTTTTTCTAACTTTGATGTTAATTCTTGCAATGATTGTTCTGACCCAGCTATAAGATCAATATCATCAGCGAAACGCAAGTTGCAAATAGGGCGACCTCCGATCTATATAGAGTAAAATTATATAGAAGACACAGAAGTTCAGTAGTTAGAGCATTTATTTTCTAACCTGATGGTGCAGGATCAATTTCCATTTGAGGTGAAACATTCATATAACATATGGTTCTGGTGTTAAATCAACTTCAGAAAATTGGTACAGATCAAAAGGTAGATGAAGTGATGCCGATCACATCACTATTAGAGTGTTAATTCCACAGGAAAAAAAAATGGCCTAAAAGTAATGCTGTCATAACCTCTTCCTTCCATCAAGTTATCAAGAACCACTTTTTGCAAATGTGAAATGGCGTAGACTTGTTTGATTTGGACAGGTTATGAGACATGACTCGCTCTCTAAAACTATTTTGCTAGGAACGGTCGAGTGTGGAAGGAGGAGAGGACAGAGAAATCCTGGATTGATACCATCAAGAAATTGTCTGGGCATGATTCTTCTACACTTCTCAGAAAGGCTGAGTACAGAGTTCTTTGGAGGGCTTTTTGTGTTGATGTATCCAGTGTCACAACCGTATGATCCTGATGGGTTATGGGTTTTATTATTATTTTAATTATCTAATCATCACGTGACATTCTTTTGAAAAGGTGGTTCTGTATGGATTTTCTGAACACTTCATGATGATGGGCGAGTTGACTTGCTGCAGCTAGAGACATGTTTAAGCAAACTGATATATAATTATTTAATAAGTCTCTAATTTCTGACAGTTAAGTTTGTATGTCAAAAGCAATGTAAAACTATGGCCAGTATTATAATAAGTATAATTTTGCTCTTGAAATATCTCTGGGGCTTTCAAATTCATTCAGAAAACTCCGACATTTATTATGGCACCTAGAAAGTTTCAAAGCACTATGATATGAGTTCAATTTTACATACATTTTTCATGACAGCACTAGAAATGTCCCAAAAAATGTACAAATACCCTTAGTAATTGGAGATAATTACTCTGAATTGCTGATCAACAAAGTGTTAATGCTAGACACTTGTTTGACAACCAGGGCCTGGACTTCCAGTTATTAGATGCAGAAAATAGTGTCAAGAAAATTGTGTGTTGATGTTTCAAGTGTGACATCCCTACGACCCTGAAGGTTGTGGAGTTGATCATGATGATGAATAAGCCTATTTACTTCTGCTAGTTCACTGTGACTATCTTGAATATTCAGAAATATTGAGTGTACATTTAAATTCAAACTTTACTGGGAAATTCTAGAAACCCTGTGGGGATTGACAAACATTTCTTACAGCAATATCTATAGTGTACTCACCCTCCAACATAGACAGCAACATGATCATCATTTCTTTCTGCAGTTTCATAAACTCTCTCAAGAGCTCAAGCTGATCTGGATCCTAAGGGATACATCATATGTTGACCTTTTAGAAGTCATAACTAATAATTCCAAAAATCAGTAGATAACTTCTTATTTTTTTTTCCAATAGCCATTGATAAATGTGAAGCTACCATGCTTCTGTGTAAGTGTTAATTATATCTGTGATCTTATAGCATGAATGCCTAGTGGTCTTTGTTAATTTCAACATTTGTGTTATCTGACATACCTGTGTCATTTGTGTGTTTAGTGCCAATGTTTCACTGCATGCCCACACTGAATAGACTAGTTTCAAAACTCGTTTCATTTATAAATTGCTTTAGTTTGTGATAATGGTGATTCGATTTACCAAACATTTTCAAAGTAACATATTTTTTATCCAAATTTGAAAAATTGATAACTCTACAGCAATAATCTATTACTCTACAGTAATAACTGAACATAAAGTGCTCTTAACATACAAAAAAGCAACAACAAAAAATAACATTTCATCTTTTAAATGTGAACTTTTAAGACCAAAAGATATTTTTTTAAATGCATTGAAAGACATGCTAAATTTCATAAACTAATAAATCAGTCACATCAACAGGAGAAATTGTATGAAAATTAATAGCAGAAAAATGTATGAAATGAACTTTGTTATAAATATATATAGAAATAAAAAGTAAAGTGGTTAGGAAAGAAGTTTAATCAACCCCTGTGTGCCTACATTAGAATGCCACTGTCCTTGACAGATCTGGTATCCCTAAAGTTGACACTATTCTGAAGCAGACACAGATTTGTTGGACAGATCCTGTGGTACATATTTTTTGCCACATCATTGCCTGCCAAAGATAATTCTCCATGGTGGGTTGAAAAAAGGAATATGTTCTCAAATAGGTGGTCAAAAGTATTTCAACTTTATCAAGTGCTACAAGGGCTTGTTAAAGACCTCACTGAAAGCCTTTAACCTAGACCAAGATACATAGGAAAAACTTGCACAAAATAGTGTTACACGGAGCTCTACAGTAAAAAAAAGATGCAGCATATTGTGAAAAGAGAAATGCAGTAGCTCAAGAACAGAGAGTATCTAGAATGTAACGGGTAGACAAAAATACCAACAACATTTGCGGTCATAATAGGTCTTATTAGCCATATACGAACTCATACTCAAGGGTACAATTCTAACTAAATTTCAAAAATGGATATTAACAAATTATCATCCCTTTTGATGGATGAACAACAACAACACAGTAGAATATGATCTGGTTGTAACTCATGACTCTATAAAGAAGAGAGATAAGATTTAAGAAATTCTAAAAAAATACCTCATGGTTTACTCTTTATTAAGAAAGAAATACTCAAGCTCCTTGCAATGGTTAGTCAGAAGTGAATATAAAAACAAAAGATTGAAGCACTAACTTTAGATAGCTTGTCCTGCATGTGAGCAAAGATGTACAAGAAGCCTCCAACTGCATCCCAAAGCCTACTGTGTGCTAGGGCCAACTGATTCTGTGAGCATGGACCCTGAAAATATATTCAAAGACATTTTTATTTTAAGCATGATGCTTTATTGTTAAACAGATTTAATTATCCTCAACAGTGGGGTGCAAAGGGAACGCATTGCTCTTGGCAGACCCAGGGTTAACAAATAACCAATATCCCAAAAGTGCCTCCTCGTGGCGCACCCTGGTAACAGAAATGCAGTGGCTCGTGCTGATTCTGGCTAAACCTTTTGGTGATCGTGTCCGTGAATGCGGAGGTAGCAGAAGGAAAGAGATTTGACCGCAAAAAAGACAGGCAATATATCCGACACCTCTGTGCCAACACATGCAGCAATACTGTTGACACACAGTGAAGCTAGTAAGTTCGGTAAAAGCATTGGAGGGCGGCCAATGTAGTCGGTACGAAGCAGGCAGATGTCCCAATAAAAATTAAAGCACAATGAGTACACTGAGAAAGATGCACAGCGATAGAGGGCAGCATCATGTGCAAAGAGCACGGAAAACGGTTTGATGAAATCAGAACTAAAGCAGTGTTTGCTCGAGACAAGCTTCTAGTTACCGGTAATCACAGCCTAGGCCCAACTCTACTGTCGAGTCTTTCCTATACCGGAAGCATGCTCGCGGAGAGGAAAGGTTCAGTACCCGATGGGCACAGGCATAGCAGTCCGAGGTGACAAGCACTGTTCAGCTCTAGAACAAAAGGCAAGTCCCTAACGTTCCTAAATATGTGTACAGATTCAGACTTGGACGAGGGACTCACGAAGCTGGTGAGCAACGCTTCGGCTAAGAAGGCGAACGCTTCTGTCAAGTTCTTCCTAACCGGAACCAGGCTTGAGGACGAGAAAAGGTTCAGTATCCGATGAGCATGGGCACAATATGTCTAATTACACGAGGCAAGTTCACTGGCTGTGGAACGCCTTGTGCAGGACAGATGTGAAGGACAAACCATCTCGGCGTAGAATCAGTACACATTCGCTGCCTGGTGACAGATAGGAAGGCTGTCACAAGCTAGGGTAGCCCACCCAAATTGTCAAGGCATGCCGAAATCGGATTTGCTAGGCCTACAAGGTGCATAATGGTGGCACAACGTAATTACGCTACCGGCAGAAATCGCATGGATGTCCGTGCTGGTTACAATGGAACAAACACAAAACAAACAAACATCCTCAACAGTACTTTTATACTTGCCTGGATATACTCAGTGAGGGAGTTAAAAACCTGTGCTGCCACCATGATTGCTCTGCTAAAGTTATCTTTTCCTGCAATGTCAATAATATCCTTGCCTGAGTAGTGCCAATAAAAGTCCATTATAGATTCCTGAAAAATGGTAAAATTATTTTCTTGACATTTATCATGTTTTGCTCTCATGAAATATATTTAAAAGCAGTCTGTACTGCATGACCACATGGACATAGAAGTGATAGAACCAGTCTTGTTAAAGTGACTATTTAGTCCGTTGTGTTCTGTCCTGATGCAGAAGATGATAACTTGCTAGCTCTATCAAGATAGTCGTCAGTAGTTGACAGTGGGAATGGAGGCTGAATTTAGTCAATCAATCAATAAACCCGTAACCCTTCAGGGTCGTAGGGGTACCACATTGGATGCCAAGTATTGTTTTTGACAAGCAATCGTGCCTGCATAAATGTCCGAACCATGCTAGTTTTCGTCGTTTCACTATTCAAAGCAATGGCTCCTGAACACCTGCACACATCTCTACTTTATTTCTTATGTACACATTGGTCTTATGTTCCCTATAGGAAATTTGTCAGTAGCATTTGTACTCGAAAGCCTGTAATCTTCTATGTTCACAGTGAGTGTCCAACTCTCACAACCATGTTGTTCGTCCATCACAAGTGATGATGACCATTTGTTACATCCACTTTTGAAAATTCAATTTTAGTTATGTCCTTGATTATGAGTTCGTAGATGGCTAATGAGCCCTATTCGAGCTGTAAATGTCCTTGGACAGTTTGGACATGGAATAACGACTGTAGACGGATCTTGGTCTATCCGTGACTTTCTAGCTGCTCTCCGCTGTTGAGCTGCTGCATTTCTCTTCTTTTCACAAGATGATGCGCTCTTTTTTATTTTAGAACGCCATGTAGATCTATTTTGTGCAAGTTCTTCCCATGTATCATGGTCTATTTCAAAGGCTTTCAATGAGTCCTTTAACGAGTCCTTGTAGCGCTTCTTTGGCCACCTTGAGATCGTATACCCTTCTCTAGCTCACCATAGAGAAGTATCTTTGGCAGACGATGGTCTGGCATGCGCACCAAATGACCTGCCCAACGAATCTGTCTCTGCATCAGGATCGTGTCAATGCTTGGGATACCAGCTCTATCAAGGACAGTGGTATCTGGAATCTTGTCTTGCCATCTGATGTTCATAACTTTTCTGAGACAATTTGTATGAAAACGATTGAGTTTTTTCACATGACGTCTAGGAGTGTACGTACATTCCATGCTTCTAGAGTCAGCGGGAAAAGCTTTTCCCTTCGGGTGAATTTTCACAATATGCTGCATCTTTTTTTCAGTGGGAAAATTT
This sequence comes from Meghimatium bilineatum, assembly GCA_034231615.1. Classification (NCBI taxonomy): domain Eukaryota; kingdom Metazoa; phylum Mollusca; class Gastropoda; order Stylommatophora; family Philomycidae; genus Meghimatium; species Meghimatium bilineatum. The sequence goes on from CM067322.1 coordinate 36,594,440, forward strand.
TTCCCTTCGGGTGAATTTTTGTGAATATGGTTATGAATTTCACAACCATACAACACAACAGAAAGCACCAGCGACTTATACAGTTTGATTTTCACTCCAACACTGATGTTGCTTTTCCAAATCACAGTTAGCCTTGACAAGGACGCTAAAGCCATCTCCAGCCTTACTTTTAGTTCTGCTTTACATTTACCATCGTTGCATATACTGGATTCGAGGTATTTGAAGGTATTCCCCTCCTCAAGCTTATGTCCATTCATCACGATATTAGTCTGGTTTTCTGTGTCTCTGCTGTTTACCAAGATTTTGCTCTTATCTGTATTGATTTCCATTCCGTACTTGCTGGTAACTTTTTCCATTTGAATTTAGTAAATATTTATGAAAATAAAATTGTACACTGATGCACATACAGGACCCCCCACACACACACTTATACATCTCAATGATTACAAATGTTTTTCAAACAATGACTATTTATTGTACTTCTACATCCTTCAGTTTCTGTTGTACAGGCTTACCTGAAGTCTGAGCAAATAGTCCACAGTACAGATAATGATGTTGACTGTTGTGGTGTTGCCAGCTTGAGTTCTCAGATAGTTTTGAAACTCTGAAAATTACAAGCAATATATGTTTATATTTTCCATATATAACTTTTATATAGTAGCTTAAACACTACTGTTAAAAGTTATAACCATACCACAAAATTGTAAGCATTTATATAATACAAATAGTGCATTTAAAAACACTAGCATCACTGTACTTGAACAATTTAGTTAATTCAATACTTTTAAAGCTCTTCTTTCATTTACAATATCAAACTTCAAAACTGTCTGACTGAAAGAGTTGCAGTTGCTATGGGGAAGTAGTTGGTGAGGGCCACAAAATAGCTCTCACTATACAAATTATTCTTGTGTTTGAACACTTTGGTGTTGCAGGCAATGAACAAGTTGGCTGGTTTTGTCACTATAAAAGAAGGTAACCTATAGGCAGAGCAGAAATTCTCAATGTTACATATTACTGTACGATTATAGTAATTTTAGTATAAAGCTGAATTAACAATGTGTAAATTGGTGGTGTCAGTGTGACTTGGGGAGAATTACTAATCAAAATTTTAGAGTGCACATAATAGAGAATTTAAATCGTTAGCCATTTTACCATGGTGGATTTGCTGAGGCAGAGATATGAACATCTGACATATGTGAAGATGCTAATGAGCATATCTAATTACCAAGTGTGTTGCAAGATTATTGTGAATACGTATAAGTAGGATCTTTGCTGCCAGTTGATTGGTTGCTGATCCAGTGGTTCTTGGGCTCATGCCCTTTGACACAATGCCATTGTGGGATAGGCCTATACGCATGTGTTTGTGAGCTGTTGTTTTGTTCCATACGGGATGTTCCATTTATTTGGTCCTGAAGGGAAAAAAGTTTTCTAATATCATCTAGCTCTGGATATTAAAAAGACGGTGGTAAATAATTTCATATGCATGAGTGCACAACTGGCATACTGGAGCGTGTTGTTGTTGTATTATTTTTGGTATTATGTTAAACTGTACATGTTGGGTTCGAAATCTGGAGATAGTACTTTGGTCTTTCCTTTCAAGGAGGTTGATGTTGTTTTAAGATTTTGGATGGTCATATATTTCTAGATTTCTCTCCAAGTGCTTTCCATCACCCATCTGTTCAGCCAAGTCTCTTTATTTCTTAATTTCAACATCTTTTAACTGTGGACATAGTCATTAGTGTGTGCAGCTGTTCTTGTGTTGCTCCCTTCTTTGTTAGTCTACCTGCCTTGTAATTGTCAGGAGTGTTTGAATGAACAGGAATCCATTGCCTAACAATATTGATTTCATGAGATGTAAGCGGCTGGTAGGCATAGTGATATATTAGGGTAGAGATTGAGTCTGTAAAAATCACAATGTTTTTTGATGGAAAGGAATCAAATATTGACTTCAGGTGGTACAAGGCAACTTCTACTGCTATTATTTCAGCTTTATAGGTAGATATTTGCTGCTAAATGACATGTTACTGTTAACATTTAAGTACAATTTGTTTACCAGTGCGATATTACTATTAATGTTTATAAGTGTAACATTTATGTTCAAGTGTTATGTCACTGCTAACATTTATTATTAAACCTTTAACATTTTACTGCCAAGTTACTGATCAATCAATCAATCAATCAATCAAGTGCCATGCTGAGTGGTGTAGGTGATTAAGTATTAGGAGGTATGTCGATTATCATCTTCGCACACCGGACACGTCTATAGGTGCTCCGATCTCCGCTTCAGTAAATCTCTCAGGGTATAACAGCTGATGGTTCCGGTTCTAAGTTGGCTTACTACTGTTTTTGAAATCTTTGTTAAGGGTTCTCTTCAGGCCACGCCCATCCTCACTCCCAATTCTTGCACTCTTGGTATTGACTCATGCTTATTCATCTCAAAATCCTCTGATCGTGAGGACTCAAGAAGAGCAGCGATTATGCTTCTCCACAACATTCTGTTTCTAATGTTGTTAATAAGTTCAGTTGGTGACTTATTTTTGTGCCACAGTGACAACCATCCAGAAATTTCTCTCTTTGTCTTCCTCTGCCTCTTCTCCCTTTGATCTTTCCGGAGGTTACTAAATATTGAAGCTGTACTTTTCTTATCACATGTCCTAAAATCTTGATTGCCTGTTTTTAATTTTTGTTATAATTAGTCATTTTACTTCAGCATCTTTTACTTGTGAACTTCTACATTTGTTTTCTTGGCTGTCCATGGCATTTTTATCATGCTTCTTAAAAACCACATCTCAGTTGCCTCCAGCTTATTTGTTTACTGTTGATGTTTCACTTCCATAAAGAAGGATTGGCTTAATATAACCTCCTAGTACTCAAACTTGTGAATGCATTGATATTATTGTATTATATAGATTGTTTCTCATTATTTTAAATGTTGATTTGGTCTGTGCTATCCTGTTCTTGATTTCATTGGAGCACCTACCATCTGATATTAAATGGTGCGAAGATACTTGACTTTATCTGCTGGATTTAATTGTTCATCATTGATAGTAATATCACATTTGGCAGTGTATATCTTTGAAACAATCATTACTTCTGTTTTCTTCTTGTTTAGACAAAAGCCTCTGTTTTCAGTTTCTTGCACTACATTGTCTAACAGGGCTTGAAATTCTTATTTGCTCCCTCCAATCAGAACTGTATCGTGAACATATCTTAGACTATTCAAATTGTAACCTTCAACTGTTATTTCTGGCATGCTGTCTATGTTTTACATAATATCCTCCGTATACAGGGAGAAAATATCTGGAGACACTACACATCCTTGCCCGACCCCCATTTTTATCTTTTAGAATTCTCCTACATCATTGTCAACCATCATCGAAGCTCTTTGTTTCGAATACATATTTCTTAATATCTTTAAATCTTTCCCATCAATATTCAGTTTTTCTAACATTTTTATCATTTCTGAATGCTTCATTTTGTCAAATAATTTACTATAATCTACGAATCTCAAGTACAGGTCATTTTGTACTTATATTGCCTTCATCAATGCTATAAGTTACTGATAGAGATGCATCAATAAATATTATGTTGCCATGGTACCGTTAACATTTATACAAATAAATTTCTTGCCAGGTAAGTGTTAACATTTACAAGAACAAAGTTTTTTTGTAAAACCCCTTAAATAGTTGACATCCTCAGCTTTTCTTCACTTTTGCACTGATTCAGTAGCAATAACAGACTCACCTAAGTTGTGACCCTCACAAAGAAGTTGCAGGAACCTGAATATCTTGCAGGTAATTTCAGCATCTGCCAGATTTCCAGCCCCTGATTCTGTACTCATACCAAGACCTTTTGCTTTGTTTGTGCGTTCAAATGCATCAAGATCAAGGACACTGAAATTATCATAAAAAATTAATTAATTAAAACTGACTCTTTTAAATACATTATTATAATACTATTCATTGAAATATTTACTGAATAATATCAGAAAGTGACAATTTATATTTATGTGATAAATATAATGAAATAAATGTGATAAATATTATGTAATAATATTATGTTATAAAATATTAGATAGTCTGACATTGTGACGTGGCAAAAGTCAATAACAATCCTGATAGAAGATTTGAAATTAGAAACAGAGAGTTGTGAAGATCCATGATTGCCTACACCAGTCTGCATTTCTCCTTATGATGATAATTTAAAACCGTGGTTCCCAAATTGATCTTTGTAGAAACTCACAGAATGTGCTTGATAGACTAAGAGTATATGTTGAGAAGAAGAATGGTGATTATAACTGTTAATATACACTTTCATTGTGAAAGATGTTATATGAACCTAGAATGTAAAAAATAGTACCCTAACATATGCTGTACAAATGTAAAGTGTATTTTACCTAAGAGCTCTGAGCCTCAACTTTATTTTAGATTTAGAGCACAGCGATATTTATAACTGTGGTTAATCTTTCCAAAATATGTGAGAAAGATACCCATTTGAACTGTCTTCCTATTCTGCGTTCCTTCTAAAACTTGTGCAGATTAGCAGGATTTAGTCCTGAGAATGGAATGCGTTGTATCATAGTTTACAGCTTAGTTGTGATATAAATATATACGCTTTTTGGTCGGACACATCCAACTTCAGGGTCACTTTGACCATATACTGGATGGAGCAGCCCACCCCCACCCCAAATCTCCTTAGTTGCCTTTTGCGAAATGCATGGAAGGTAAACAGTGTTGCTAAACTTTTCTCCCCTTTTGGGCCCTGGTAATACACAGGCATTATGGGTTGTTCCAGTGCCCTATTGACCAAGCTAATTTGATACCCATGTATAGTATTCATTAAAAAATGGGTCATACAAAATGTTGAGAATCCAATAGATAATTATGATATCCCCTCTTCCAATAATATATCCAATTACTATAACTAAAAAAAAATAGTATATCCAATTACAATAATGAATCCAATAACTATAACATGCCTGGTATGGCACATATTTACCTGCACTGTTGCATGAGTCCTGACAGAGATGTGAAAAAACCAACATCCTTCTTATCCTTCAGAGATTGCAACATTCTCTGCAACAGTAATGGGTTTACATAATGTTTAGTACAATCAATATTCATTTATTAATTAATTTTCTCCCAAGTATGAATATGCTATGCGGAACATTTGAAGGTGGAAGAAGAAAAGGTGGAAGAAAACTGTGGATTGCCAACATGAAGGCATGATCTGAGCATGTTTGGAGGTTTTCTTGTGTTGATGTCTCCAATGTGGCACCCCTATGATCCTGACAGGTTATGTGTTTTATTATTATTATATACTATGTTATTCTGTTGAATTGCACCTACCGGGTATTCCCTTATAGAAATACAGTGGCATTATTTACTTGGTAAAGTTTTTTCTGCAGGATTTGCACCTAAACATTTATGTGTTCTTACAGAATTTGGTGCTATTCAGAATGCCCGCAACTGAAAAATTTCTTGACGACCCTAATACTTGAGCAATGTGTGGCAACATTGATAAAATCCTCCTAAATACCTATTCCTAATGTATATATGTTGTTTCATATCCAAACTAATATACGAGGGGGAGTCAATAAGTAAGTCACAAATGGCTCTTTAGAAAAAAACTGAAGACGATAAAAACCTGAAAACTGTTTATTTTTACACATACATTATCCCTTTACTTCTCAACATAATTTCCACCAACATTGATGCATTTATCCCATCGTTTTATGAGTCCTCCCAAACCTGCTGCGTAGAACTGCGTGCTCTGTTTTTTAAGCCACATTTTCACTTCACATTCAACTTCTGCGTCAGTCGCGAAATGCTTCCCGCCAAGGTGGGTTTTTAGTGGACCAAAAAGGTGAAAATCACTAGAGGCTAAATCGGGGCTGTAAGGAGGATGTTCCAGAATTTTCCAACCAAGATTTTTTATTTTCTCCTGAGTTAATCGAGCCATATGTGGTCTAGCATTGTCATGAAGGAGTAGCACTCCTCTAGTCAGCAGCCCTGGACGTTTTCTTCGAATTGCATCCCGAAGCACTGATAGAACTTCACAGTATGATTCAGAATTCACATTGTCACCTTTCTTTTTGAAATTGGTTAAAAGCACTCCTTGACAATCCCAGAACACTGTCAGCATAACCTTCCCTGCTGATGGTGTAACCTTGAATTTTTGGACACAAGGCGAAGAAGGATGTTTCCATTGCATTGAAGCCCGCTTTGATTCAGGCTGGTAGTGATGCACCCATGATTCGTCCCCAGTAATAATACTGTTCATCATGTCTTCTCCTTCATTTGCGTATTGACAGAGATGCTCCAATCACAAGCCTAATCGGTTCATTTTGTGTTCGTCCGTCAATTGTCTGGGCACCCACCTTGAACACACTTTCTTAAATTTCAATCGGTCATGCATGATGCTGTATGCTGAACCATGTGAGCACCCTATTGCAGCTGCTACAGCGTCTATCGTTACTCGTCTGTCACCTCGAATCATCTCCTCAACCCGCTGCACAGATGCATCTGTTGCAATTTCAACAGCACGACCAGATCGGATTTCGTCAACAATTTTAGAGCGTTCTTGAGAAAATTTTTTTACCCAGCTGTGCACCGCTTTACGGGACAAACAATTGTCAGCATAAACAGGAAGCATTTCTTTATGAATGTCTTTTGCAGGCAGTCCTTTTGCCCATAAAAAACGCACAACAGCACGTTGTTCATTGATTGTACACTCTGTAAGTACAGTAGCCATTTTGTTTTTTGTGCTGCGCATGCGCAAGGTACAGCTAGCGCCATCTAGCGAACATAAACATAAAGTTCTATGATGATATCAACTATAAACAGCTTTAGAAACCACCTACTGCATTTTCCTGCCATCCAACATCAATTTGTGACTTACTTATTGACTCCCCCTCGTAATATGGACTGAACAAACTAATAAAACGTGAAGAAATTGCATACAATGTCCGTTCGTTCAAGACTAGGCCTAGCCGGACATTCTTGATTCATGATTAGAAACAATCATCACAGCACTGGGGGCATTCCTATATGTGCTCTGCTTGCCATTCCATCAGCCATATAAAAGTGTATAAGCTCAGTGTCCATATCAGTTCTTCTGATCTTTCTGGAGAGGGAGTACTTTCTATCATCACCTCTAGTCACTTCCATTTGTACCATTCTCTGAATATGTGCATTGTCTTGTTCGACCTCCTCCTCGTCTTCTAGTAGGGTAACCATTCTCTGAATATGTGCATTGTCTTGTTCGACCTCCTCCTCATCTTCTGGTAGGGTATTCATGACTGCTCTAATAAATTCAAGTCTGTTTATTTTTATCTTGCCACCGTTCACTAAGGTTTTACAACACATCAGCTTTCGTTTTTTTATATAGAATATCCACACAAGCCTAGAGATACAATCAGAACACAGACAGGGAAATTCTGCAATAATTATGATGCAGAAATCCAGGCAATTAGTGTGGCAGCTAAAGAACTGCTGAACTCCAACTCTAGTCTACAGCCTGTGGTATTCCTGACAGATGCAAGGTCAGTGCTTCAAGCTCTCCAGTCTGGAAAACTAACAGACTTGAAAAAACTACTTAGCGAATTGTCGTACCAGTATAGGGTAACCATGTAGTGGATACCCTCTCACTGTGGAATACCAGGAAATGAAAAAGCAGACCAACTGGCTAAGGAAGGTGCTGCCGAAGACCAACCTTATATACCAATCACCTACCATCAGAAAAAACAGATGATCAAGTCAATAAGAAAGCCACAAACACCAACACAAGATGACTATCACATTATGAACAGATCAGAACAAGTTATAATTCTACGTCTCAGAACAGGACACAACCGACTACGCAGTCACATGTATACAAAGTTCAAGATTGGCAACAGGGCCATGTGTACATGTGGACAGGCAGCACAGAGTGCCAAACATATACTTCAAGAGTGTTCTGAGCATGAAACGCTGAGGCAGACATATTGGCCAGAGGAAACAACACTGGAATCATAGCTCTATGGGACACTGTATGAACTACAAAAGACAGTGAGTTTTATTAAGGAGACAGAATTACAGATATAGACATGTTTCAAGTGAACGAAAGAAGAAGAAGAAGAAGCTTTCGTTTCCCCTGACCCCAGCATGACCTGGACAGTAGATCCATGTAATGCTCTGTTGTTGAGAAGAGAGCATTCAGTTCTGACCATACACTATTCTATCTTGCACAGCATACTTTGAGAGTCCAATAGAATCACTGAGTCTGTTGGTGGCTGCGTCGCCAGCCAAGTGAGAGCTGCTGTCACCGCTTCTATTTCCATTCTCATACTCGACATATGTTTTTATTTTAAATGCAGACACGTGGAACTCCTGATACATATTGTTTTTGTGTTATTCAAATATTCTAAATTATTCTTATAATATAACAACAACTAAAATGTGTAGATTTTACTTACGATGATGATCACAAACTATGTCAAGCAGTACTACTTTTTATAGTAAAATATGGCGTCGAAAATTCACAGTTGTTGTTCCAAAAATTAGTTTAAAAAATAAGCCAGCTTTTTCCCTTCTTATAATCATAACATGTAAAGGAATTTGACCTTTAGGTTGTGTCATACTCCTAGCTTCATGTGGCGGGAATTCTAAGGTCATATGAGCATAACATCGTGTGATTCCGTAATGATGAATTGGGGCATAGCAAGAGGGGTGAATTGAGATGCCTACAAGATCTAATTACGTAATGACGTAGGGGTCAGAGTTGCCTACAGAGTTCGTAAGGATATGAAGTAACTTCATGGTTGATGGTAACATTTAGCTTGGAATTATTCAAAATCATAATATACACAATTTTGCATGGTTTTGCAATGGAGCTTTAATTTGATAATAGCTTCAACAGTATCAGAAATGATATTCCTGCTTTTCAGATGTCATATTATCATTTTTGCATCAAATTGTTAGACCAGTTTACCATAGAATATTTTGTACGATCATTCTACAACTACTCAAATGCCTAGGATCTATCTATTTTGAATAGATTATGTAAAGAACAACGCAAAAAACTATAATAATATCAGCTTTCATATTAATAGTATTTAACCTTTAGCACTCTGTGTTTGCAATTACGTAATTGCTCTCCTGCAGATGAATTAATTTTTGGAAATGTTATGTAATAGTTAGTGGCTGTTTTGAAATTTTGATAACTTTTTTTGTTGTTAAAGATATTTAAATAATTTTTGCACATATAAATAAAGAATTGAATTCTGCATATATTGGTGTAGGTTTTGTTTGTGTGTGTGTGTGATACGAGACGTAAGACAGTCTCAAAGACGATTTTCCATAAAATCCCAGCAAATTTTGACCTTTAAGATGATAATATAATTGTATGAAGTTTATTACATTATTTGTAAATATTCTGGAGTAGAAACCCGTTTACATAGACCTAAATCGCGTGCCATTCAAAAGATAATCATTACAATTTCAATGATTACAGGATTAAACCTACAGGTATATCTTAAAATCCTTTTATGAATGTAGAACTAGTCTGTAAATGTATCGTTTGAACTTGGTTGATGTTTTAATATCAATTTAGATAAAGCAGCGTGGTGTAACTGATTTTCGAGTGTGGAAATAACTCATCTCTCCATAAATAATCATTTGAATCACAATCCAAAATATCGATATTTAAATGATATTTAACACATGGTTGCCACTAAAACTGCAGGAAAAGGTAGTCAATTTAATAAAATACCAGATTTATTAAATCTGGTTAAAAAAAAATTAAAAATTGGGGATTTTTAATTTATTGAAGTGTACCTAGCAACAGCGGTCTACAGCGGCAAATATACTTACCGCTCGCTAACCAGAAAAGGAGAAATATTGGTGAATAAAGTTGCCGCAGTGTCCTAAATGTTAAGCATTTATTTAATCCCCTTATACTCATCATTTAGTTGATGATGATGATGTTCCTCCTTCGCAAGCGAAGATGAGCATGGCATGAAAAAACATTAAATGCGATTGAAAATAAAATATATATACAATAATTAAAATTGGTAATTAACTAATTTAGTTTGTGAGTTCGTAGATGCCCGATGAGTCTGATTCGTGCACGGAAAGTTCTATTGCAGTGCATGCAGGAGTGCTGAAGGTTCGAGGTAGGAGAATTTACAAATTTGTCCTTCCGCTTCTTGCGCTTGTGGATTGCCCGCAGTGTTCTTTCTTTTTCAAATTTCGTGATGCCAGCAGTGATCTGAGTGTGCCAGGCTGAGCGATCAAGTGCTGTAGTTTCCCAGGAGCTAGGATCGATGCTGCAGTTCTTGAGAGAGCTTTTTAGGTGATCCTTGAAGCGCTTTTTCTGCCCTCCACTTGAACGTTTACCTTCGCACAACTCCCCATAGAATAATCTCTTTGGAAGGCACTTGTCTGGCATACGGACGATGTGGCCAGTCCAGCGGAGTTAGGACCTAGTCAGCATTGCATGGATGCTTTGCATACGGGACTTCTGAAGAATTTCCGTATCTGGTACACGATTCTGCCAACGTACTCCCATGAAGTTTCATAGGCACCGAAGATGAAAAGAGTTAAGCTGTCGAGCGTAATTTAGTTACTGAATATCACAATATCCCCCTCCCCCAATTAGGTTATACAAGTAAATTCAAGTAGGAAGCATGAGCATAAATGAAAATAATTCTTGTGATGTTATCTCGTGAAGACATTCAACCTGCGTACTCAAGTCAATGAGATGTGATCATGTCAAGACATTCAACCTATGTACTCAATTCACTGAGAATGGACCAATTGAGACCATTAGGCACTGGCACAGAGTTCCCACATGTATGTAAGTATGTAACACATTAATGTCTTAAACTTGGGTAATGAGATCCACACAACTGCCTCAAACATAATGTAAGTAATTAGAATGTTTTGAATATTTTGTCTGTTCTGTTTATTTCCATTTCTGTTTGAGCCAGATGCCTATTAAGAAAACCTATCATATGAAATTATTTTTTACTTCCATTATTACATATATTGATAAAATTATATCAATAAATATTTATGCATATTGTGAGAACCTGAAATGGAAGAAAAGAACAGCAGCTATGCTATCTTTCATGCATGTCATATTAGCAAATAAAGAGGATGAAGGTGGAGTTAGGTGTCCCACTGCATGTAGGGTCAAAGTGACCCAGGAGCCATATTGAGGTCAGATGTGACAGGATGAAAGGCACACATATCGCAACGAAGCTGTAAACCATGACACAACACATTCTGTTCTCTGCACTATATCCCATTAACCTGCAGGACTTTGATAACAAAGAAGAAATATTTTAAGAGTGAGAAAATGTAGACTACAAATGAATTTTATTCTTACTAATCATCATACCTTTCTTATTTATAATCATCATACCTTTTGCACTGCTGTATTGCCACCCCTAAGCAGGGAAATCCCTAGTTCAATTGTCTTGGTCACCATTGGACTTGGTTCTCCTAAAATCCAGACACATTTATTATTGCAAAAAATAAAATATTTTAGAACTTTATTTTTTTTTGGCTGAATTTACACAACAGAATGTTAGGACATGAAATTTATATCCCAATTTCCATGATAAAGAACCAAGATATAAACAATTATGATTTCAACTTCATAGCTCAAAGAAAGACCTGCATCAAGAAAAATCCCTTACAAATATATTAACAATAAAAAGAATTCTTTCACCAAACATGTCAGTTTGGTAATTGAAAAAGAGATTGAAGTTAAGCAAGTTGTTGAGAGATATGAAAACAGTAATGTATTATACATATATAATAAATAAGATATACATTTTCATTTGTACTACTATGCCCATCCCAAGTTTGGTCTGATATTCTCTGTAATATTGGTTACTGGCAACATATAGTGAATTAAGAGCATTCTTGTGCACATTCAGGAGCTCTTTAAGCAGTTTTTTATTTTCATTTGTACAAGTCTAATTCACATGTAATAAAATAAATTTCCAAAGTCCAGTGTTAACTTGAACACATTTCTTGATGCAAGATTAGAATACATGGAAGTATGGCAAGGTGAATCCCTGGTCGGAATTCAGTTTCATATTGCTTCTAATGTGAACTAGTTTCTAGTTTAGCTACACGTTGAAAACTATGTGTTTGAAACAGTGCATCAGCGTACAAGCGAAGTGTCTAGTTGTTTCATTTATTTATTGTGCACTTCACAGTCTCATCTGTGATGTATTCCTAACTACTGCAAGAAATGTCCATCAATTAAGCTTGCTGTTTGATTTAATTCTATTCTAGATTTATGGTATTTATGTTCAATGACACTCTATTGAGGGAGAAACATCTGATTCGTTTGAGGTACAAAAGGGAATTAGACAAGGATGCATCCTTTCACCACACCTGTTTAATATATATGCAGAATACATGCAAAATGTACAAAAATACCCACAATATGAACAGTTTCAACCCCTTAATATGGGAGGACATGAGATTCCAGTAATTAGGTATGCAGATGATACCACTCATATCAAGGAGCCCCACAGATTTAGAGCACACGATTATATCAGTTAAAAAATCAATCAATCAATCTTAGCGAGGCACAAAATCATTTCCTAATTACAAAATGAGACAAAAATAATGCATATTAATGGAAATGAACTCACACCTACAATATTCATTGACAAAGAAAACCTAGAAAATGCCAGAAACTTTGAATATCTAGAGTGAACAATCAACACCACAGGAGATTGGCTCAGCAGAGATCAGAAAGAGATTAGCAATAACCCTACATAAAACATTGTTGATGAAAAATCTCTGGCAAAGAGCAAACAGAAAAACAAAATTACAACTATTAAGAAGCTGTATTTTTCCAATCGCAACATATGGTTCTGATACATCTGCAAAGATAACTGCAATTAAAATGAAAATATCAGGATTCAAAATGAAATGTTATAAAAAGGTTCTAAAAATATCTATCATGGACAGAAAGATGAACTGATTCAAATGGCAGCACAGACCTGAACATAGGAGACTAGTTCATCAAAACTATCAAAAAACACAAGCTAACATATTTCGGACATATAAGAAGCCACAATGGTATAGAAAGATTAATCATTGAGGGAAAAGTTCCAGAAAAGAAAACAAGAGGCAGACCAAAACTTTGATGGATACACGATATCAAAGATCTGAAAATGACACTGGAAGAGGCTGAGCAGCTTGCACAGAACCGAGAGGCTTACAGAGAGGCAGCGAAGACAATGTTCTGTAAACGACACATTACATAGATAGTTAATTAACTCTCTATATTCTATGAGTTTTCCTGTTCTCTTGTAATATATTAAAAATATTCTGCTAAGCTGGATGTGTCAGGTCATTTAAGCAAATAATATGACAATACTTTAAATTCTCTGGACTTCATCCTACTGGAAATCTAGTCGAACCATTATCTTGCTATAAGAGAGTTCCAGCAGGAGTTTTAGAATAAAGATGACAAACTATAAAATTGAGGATTTATTGGCTTGCTAGCGCAACAGGTGTACCTAAGTGGTGGGATTATTGGCTTAATATAAATAAAGTGTTAATGATGAGTTTTAGTTAGGACTTTACCTGTAAAGTTCAACAGTTTAGAAATATACAGTACTAGATGGAAATCATGGTTTACCTTTATACATCTGCTGGGGAAGACTGAGCACTTATGGGTCTCCCATGAGACCCCCTTTTTAAGTTCTTTTTATATTGAATACTTTATTTTTACCAAAATACATGTTTCATTAACTGATGATGATAGACAAATTAATCAGGATTACTTGAACGATGTAAACTTCTTTCTAGAATAGGCCTATGCATATAAGATTGCACATGTCAAAATAATAACACAACAAAACAGATGTGATGTTTCAAAAGATATAATCATGAAAGCAAATTACTGATTACCATCCTCACTGTATTAATCTTGGAATTTGAAAGCAAGATAACCAGTTGCCCTTATTATAAATATTTCTATCTTTAAGTTCAGCAGGACAAGTGCATACACCAGTGACTGATTCTAGTTTAAAATTATTGCAAAATGAACACATATTACCTAAAACTTAATTTATTGCAACATCCTAAAACATATTGAAATATTTAATACTTAAAGCTTAAACCTACAAAACGTACAGGAACATAAATACAGAATCGTGTATGAAAAGTATACAAAATACATTTTGTTTCTGTAATGAATAAACTTACTTGAGATGACTGGCCTGATACCTGATAGCATACATTGACAAACTCTATGTAAAAGCATATGTCACCTGGTTATTACTCACCTCTACTGGCACTAATGTACTGCAAGACCATTTCAGCAGTACCTCTATCTGAGAGTCGAGACTGCTCAAACAAAAGTTGTTGTTTCTGCATCTCTTGTTCCTGTTTAAGGAGAACACGAAAAAACATTAATTGTGTCTTCTATTAAAATAAAAATTAATACAAGCAACTAAATGAAGACATTTTGCACAGCTATTTGAATATTGATTAAAGTATAAAAAGTTTACTATAAAATATTGATGAGCAAATAAAATATGAATCAGATTATAAAGCAAACAAATTTAAATTATGAATATTTGAACTATAACCCAAATGCAGATACCTAGTTTAACTTCCATACTTTCTTCAATAAATTAGATGCACAGATATGATTATATGTGGAAATAACTAGATGCAAGCTTCTACTAAGAAAAATTGAATTTAATACTACTGGCTATCAAATTCTGTAAAAAAAAACAACACTGGGGTCATTAAACTATAGGTTTACTTGCTAATATTTCCTTTAGAAATGTCATCCAATAATAAATCCTTACATAATTTTGAGTGTTAATTCACAATGGTTTACTTTCAACTAGGCCCATAATGTATTTAGACCACTCTTTAATCATACAGTGACAAATTTACTGCAGGTTATTGGATATTTATTTTCTTGCTGATTTAATAAGTTAAATTGTATGCAATATTTTAGAAATAGTAGGCTTATAGTGTATAATAAATTCAGTAAACCTGGCTACTAGCGACAAACTAAATTTCTGACTTTCATTTACACAATCATTGTTTAAAATGTAAAGTCACTCTACTGACATTAAGGAATCAGTAAACATTTAGTAAGATCAAGAAGATGACTACTATAAAACGCAGGACAAGCTGTGTATGCACCATAGAAATCTAGCACACTGTAAGCTACCATACATAGGGCCTACCATTCAATAACTGCAGTACCTAATCTATCAAGTTTAAACAAAGGCATGCCCTAGTCAATAGAGTTTTAAAAATGTAAACAGATAAAACAAATCTAAAGCTATATCTACAAGCTAAAGCTACACATGCTTATGTATCTTTGATAAATAGGAGAAACAGAAGCAAGGTGCACTGGTAGAAAAACTCAATATTTATGTTGTTATACATAAGCCTACATATACTTTTATTGGGCACAGATGGATTGAAAAAAAAGACTCATTGTGTAAATACAAAGGATAAACCCATAACTTCTGCATAAACCAAAACAAAAACATAACAGAAAAGGAATGGGTATGTACAAATGCCTAATTCAGATTACAACCTTCAAGTAAATGAACAAGTGATGATGATAAAACTTATATAAACCACAAAGTGGATCAGCATTACAATGAACACAGACTATACAAATATACGGTATGGGTATACAAAAATACACATAGCAGTATATAAGACAATTTCAACATTTTTACCATAAGGTCTTTTTCCAGAAAATACAAGACAAATGGTGAACAAATAGTGAAATCAGTAAAATAATTCACAAAAGTAATAGACGGCTGACATTGAACTGCAGAAATATCCAAGGTAACAATGACGTATGCATACATAATTATTGTCATAAAGATGTTCACTAAAAATATGGGGAATAAGATTGAAATAGAACAACTATGCCTGAAAACAAAATTTACAACACAACAAAGGCATTATTCCCAGAATCTAAATAAATGAATGATCTGTATTAAGACCAAATGACTAAAGGGTACCAAACTGCAATACATAGTTATTTTCAAGGGTATATATAACTCTAATGTCAAGTGGTGCCTGATCTTAATACAGTGACCTGAATATCATGAGCACCACAATGATCAGCACCATTGAAATGTATAGCGACAGGAGTTGGTGTTCTGTGGTTAATGGAACAAAGATTTTGGTAAAAACAGTCATTACATCTGCCAATGTCACCTCTATATTTCATGTGACATCGTTTGCAAATTGTAACGTAAATGATATTAGGCCTAAGGTATTCACACGTGAAGGCGTTGTTAATAGTGAAAGTGGTTTTTGAAAATGAAACAAAGCAGATTTGCAAAGATCATGCACTACTGACAAAAGATTTAGATACACCTTTGAAAATTGCTATACATTGCAGTTTTGTATCCTTAAGCCATTTGGTCTTAATATTATTCAGATTATTCAAGTTAGATTTGAGGGTTAGGGCATATTTTGTGTTGTCATACATGTTATTTTCAGGCATAGTTGTTCTATTTCATTCTCATTTCCCATATTTTTATAATGTGTGTCTCTATGACAATACTAATGTATACATATCCATTGTTACCTTGGATATCTCTGCTGTTAAATATATGCCATATAATACTTTTGTGATAGTGTTATTATTTTTACTGCTTTTTCAATGTTTGTCTTGCATTTTTTTAAAAATACCTTAAGGTTGAAATGTTGAAACTGTCTTGTATACTGTTATTTGTATTTTTCATACTCAAACCCTATATTCTGATTGTCATTGTGAAGTCATTGTATGGTTTATTGTGAAGCTGATCAACCTTTAGTTTTACTATATTCTATTGTTATACAATTTTAACATAAGTCTCATTTATTATCAATAGATGATGAAAGACAACTATCATCATCATATTTACACACCCACAGACACATTTTAACAAAGTGGATTGGAATAACCTATGGTCAATAACAGAATACCATGAAATTTTATAATAATTATTATAAAGTATGAGAGAGATGCATCAAAATTGTTGCACTGTCAAGAAGATTAGGCAGATTCCCAAAATCATTTGAGTCATCAAGTGACTGGTTATGTTTTATCAGTACTTTTACATAATGTGTACAATGGCAGAAATAATGTTTCTAGACAGTGAAACCAGTACAATCAACAGCAAGATAAATTAACTACTGAAAAAACAAGTGCAGGAATTTAAATATCTTGAGAACATTTTTACAGATAATGGAAGAATGGATAGAGATCGAGGCAAGAATTCTAAAAACCAACTATGTAAATTATAATAAGACCCATAACCCATTTATGCTTGGGGGGGAGGGGGGGAATAGTTTCTTTTTTTTTCTTTGGTAAATGTTGCTTTTGCTTTGCTGTGCAGTATGACATTTGCTTTTGTAGGATTCTGGTTCATGATGTCCCTTTGTATGGTAAGTTCCTTGTGAATTTGGTTGAGTTTTGGATTGCAGTATGGAGTGTAATCTGCTCTTTGTTTTGCTGTCTTGAGAACTAGCGTGTTGTTGTTTTGAACCTTGTAGTTTAGGGGTTTCTTGTTTGTTTTAATTTCTTTCAATAACTTTTCTAGATAGATATCATCTCACTCTTTATGCAGTGAAAACATAATGCGTGCAATAGTAGATATCCCAGGAATATCAGTGGGAGGACATAACATAAATAATTTGAGATATGCGGATGTCACTGTTCTGATTGCAAAAAATGAGGAAGACCTTCAAGATTTAATTAATGTAGTTTGTCACAGAAAGTAAAGAGAAAGGCCTCTTCCTAAATATCAAGAAAACAGAAGTAATGGTTATTTCAAAGAAACAAAATACCACACCTTGCAAGATCAAAGTGAATGATATAGTATTAAAACAGGTCCACCAATTCAAATATTTAGGTACAATGATTACAGCAGATGGAAGAAGTTCAACAGAAATAAGATGCAGAATAGGACAGGCAAAAACAAAATTCAGAAAAATGAAAAATATATTGTGTAATATGACCTTGTCATTAGAGGTGAGAAAGAGAGTTCTGCAGTGCTATATAACCCCTATACTAACATATGGGTGCGAGTCTTGGACAATAATCAAACTAGAAAGTGGGAGATTAGAGGCAACAGAGAAGTGGTTCTACAGAAGAATGCTGAGATTACCAGGACTGCCAGGAAAACTAATATAGAGGTGTTGAAAGAGTCAAATGCGAAACAGACCTTAATCAACAATATAAGAAAATGGCAATCTTCTTTTTTGACCACTTCATGAGACAGGAAGGTTAAGAGAACATAGTCAAAACAGGCAAAATTGAAGGCAACAGCGACAGAGGGTGACAACGTGAGAAAATATTAGACAGTTTTACAACATGGCACGGCAAGGAAACAACGACCTTGGACATAATCTGTGGACAGAGAGCTGTGGAGAGCCATGACCGCCTACGCCAGCTGGCATGGCACCTAATGATGATGATGATGAGATATGATGTATATAAGTTCCAATTTGCTTTCTTGTAGTTCCAGCTGGGGGGAAAATCTGTCTTTTGTTGTTTAATTTTGATTTTCTATGCTAATCACTATTAGTTTATGATCACTGTCACCTAATTGTTGACTTACTGTTCTGTAAGCAATATTTTTCAATGTCTTCTGTTGATATTGTAATGTGTGGAGGGAGTACTTGTGGTTCTCCAAGGTCCTGAGTAGAATGTTGATGTACAGTAAGATTTGTTAATGATAATGAGATTGTTGTTAATTAAGAAATCTTCATCATCTTCATCCTTGGTATTTAGATCAGGTTAACCCCTGCTTGGGGAATGGCTGTTGAACTTGCCAATGATTATCCAGCTCATTGGAGTTTGATATTGTTGAAGTTTATATCTTTGTTGGGAGGTAAGTAATTTAACAGCAGGAATGTCCAAGGTAACAATGGCGTATGTATACATAAGTATTGTCATAGAAAGACATTGAAAATACATTGCAAATTGTGATTTCTGAGATAGAAGTTTTCATTTATTTTGAAACAATTTCAGTATCGTCTGTTTGTGATCTCTGGATTTCCCATGATTTGAATTTGTTTTTGACAGTAGCTAGGATTCCACCTTCTGATATTAGTTCTCTATCTTGTCTAAATATTTCATATCCTCTTAAAGAAATCTGTTTGCACTATAGTAAGGGCTATATGTATATCTTATAAGATTAAAATATGTGAGATTATTTACTTCAGAGAAGCCATCAAAATTATCAACAAACAAACAGAAAGAGATGCACAAACATTGTACAATTGTAGGAACCACATCTGCCGTGAAATATGTGAAAACAGAAAATGAAACATCTGACATCTTATGAAAATAAAGCCCCAGCCAACTAACCCTTTTTGCCTAAAATAGAAGAATATCCGACTTGAGAGCTTGAGGAAAAGCAAGAGATAGGTAGACAACACTAAGGAGATATACTACTACAACATATGTTCACAACAGCCTCTACAACATACGTGGCCAAATAATGAAAGTTTAAGCTTTCCAGATTACCTCACAACATGTGTCACTAGACAAGACATTGATTTTAAGCTTGTAAAATAATCAAGAAATGCCTTTTATAATTCTGCAGTAATATTTACCATACAAAATTATAATTATTCATTAAATATTACAAATCCTCTCTTTAGATCTGCACCATGTTCCTTTATGCATTTGCACCATAGCATTTATATACGAGTACAATTTGTATGTTTACAAACAGCCTTGCTAATATTACTAACTAAATGTACTGAAGTCATAGACCTTGTGTATCAGATCCAAATGGGTAAGGGGATCTCCTTAGTGTAGTGGTTAAGCTGATCATCTTGTGCTCAAGCGGTCATGGATTTGAATCCGAATCATGGTTTCTTATTTGCAAGCTGGATTTTGTAAGCGATCCATTGGAATTATTGCTTAAAGCTATTATTAGTGGTACTCTCGGGAGGGGAAGTGCTGCTTCAATGAGAGGGACGAATTCCATATGGGTAAATCCGAGTACAATGAAGTCAATCCTCTATGCCTTTTTAGCCCAGCTCCAAAGCATGATAAACAAATTATTTTCTCCAGACTACATCTAGTTAGCCAGTAGAAGTTTGAGCCAAAAAAAACTTTCTAAGAATAAGAAATTACAAACTAGTGATATCACTAAGCTTATTCTCTAGAATACACATTAGTCTTTTGTAGCTAACTATAGCCTGCTAGGATGTGAGTCTGTAGTCCACATCTTGATCATGGGGAAAATAGCTCTACGATTGGTCACAAACAAAAACAAAACAAAAGGCAAAAAATACAGCCAAAGTTCTAAAAATGGAGAAAATAGCGTATCGCTGAATTTTGAAAGTAACTATAGACTTTAACAAAGTTGCTCTACTTTTATAGTTCGAGAAAACAGTTGAGATATTTCTGCCACTAAGATCTTCCTGTGTAAAAAATAGATTAAATAGTTATTGACTAAAATTCAATGATGTGGAGTCGGTGCCCAAAATAGGACCAAAGAATAGTGTTTGTTTTGTTTATTTGTTTGTGTATTTATCTATTGTATTTTTTCTGCTTGTACTGTTAGGCATCACAGGATTGAATGACGATGGGTTTCTAAGTTATGGCACGTTTGGTCACTTGATATGAAGAAATATTGTGACATCTCAGAATGTTGGTGACTATTTCAATTCACATTCTTCTTAATCTTCCCCTGCCTTGTGTTGCTTCCATTATTGTATTGTATGTTAATGCTGCTCGACTAATTCAGTCTCTTTCAAATATATTTGACCAAAGACATTGATCCAAGTTCCTGTAACCTGTTCATTCCTCACATGATCTCTTCTTGTTCTGTTTGACACTTTTCTTAATACTTATGTAAAACACAAGTTCTATCAGCTGTTTATGATGATTGCACATACTTTAGGGTACAGCTATGAAAATATACAGCTAATGCTATACAATACAGTTTAAACCTTAAGGTCTTTCTCAAGAAAATATAAGACAAACTGAAAAACAGTAAAAATAAAGGCACCAACACAAATGCATTAGATGGCAGAAATTTAACAGCAGGAATGTCCAAGGTAACAATGACGTATGTATACATAAGTATTGTCATAGAAACACATTAAAAAATATGGGGAATGAGAACGAAATAAACAACTTCATGAAAACAACATTACCAACAACACAACACAGGCCCATCCTCCCAAATCTAAATAAATGAATGATCTGTATAAGACCAAATGGCTTATGGGTATCAAAGTGCAAGATTTTACTGCAATGATCTGAATGTCACTGGCACCACGATGATCAGCACCATTGAAAAGTACAGCGATAAGAGTAGGTAACCTGTGGTTAACAGCAAGATACTTGCAGAAACGGTTACTTTGTTGATTGCCAGTTTCACCTATATATTTCATGTCACAATGCTTACAAATGATAACTTAAATGATTCTATGGGATTTACATGTAAAGACATCATTGATAGTGAAAGTGGCCTTAGGAGATTACATGGGGTAATTGTATTCTTTTGTGAAATGGGGAAGTTTCTCTATAGATTTATTTTATACCCACTAAACTTCAACTCTCAGTGTTGTAAAAAATGCTTTGTGAAAAAGCCTACTTGGAGAGGAGTAAACAAAGAATAGTAATCCCATGATCTTCGATGGATGTCCTAAGAGAGGATTAAGGAAGCTAGACATATAATTTGAATATCAAATTTGTTAGAAGTCAAACTGACCCAGAATGCTATGCTGAAGTTGGATAAAGATATTTCAGCCATGTTGTAAACCATAACACAACACATCACGTCTTCTGAACTACATCATGCTAACAAACAGGAGTTTGAGCATGGATACAAAAGAAGAAGGTCCTAACAAGAGAAAGATGGTTCTACTTGTTATGCTCAGGTTAAAAATAAATACTTAGAGCATATTTCTACCAACAGTTTCTGAGTAAATAACTCTACTACTACACACACAGACATTAGTTTCACCAATGGCTTAGTACAAATATCTTCCCATAGGAATTTTTAAACAGCCTGTCATGCGAGTCCCCCAATGTTGGCCATGCCACAATTTACAGAAATAATGTGATGTAACTTACACAATGTGGTCATGCACTACCAATAGTGTTATACGATATCATTTTAACATTATATGAAGTGAGTTTAACATCTGTAATTCAGTTTTACAAATTTAAGCTCATTTAAGGTAACCCCTTTGCATCTAGTGTTGTAGAGACAAGTGTCAGTGTTCTCATAGTACTAGACAAGTATTTATAGGTCAGGTAGCTTTTTCCTTTCCTCAAAGACTTCATCATTTGTGAACTCAGTTACTGAAGTGGGGAAAAAGAATGGTGACTTGCAAGGGCATCCAGCTAATGAAAGAATCCATGAAGGGAGTCATTTCTGTGTTTAAACTGTTGAACATAAGAAACTCACCACAGAAACAGAAAATGGATTTTACTTATGTTTACCTATTTCTGTCCATACTCACATAAAAAGAATTCATGTCTTATTTATTGTTGCATCTAATGAAACCATAGGTACAATTATGTTATCATTAACAAATCTGACATCACAAAAGTAATTATAGTTTGCACAGTACTATACATTAGAAAACAGGTATAGCTCAGTTCACAAACACATCACGTACATAAAATTTGGTCTATAAAGCCCAATGAAAAATATATTTTTGTCACCAAAACTGTGTGCTATGATTGAACATATCAATATTCTAAAGGTTTCTTAAAAGAACAGGAAGTTGATCTAATTTTACACACGTTTTCCTTTAAGTACTTCAATTTCCTCTAACACTGTCAACACAGAACACTGTCTACTGAGAGTTGATAGGAACTCATAATTTCATAGCTCAAACAATAATACCTATGCATCTAAAAAAACTAAATGTTCTTGCAAATAAGACATGGTCCAATTCGGAATCTACAATCTTATGACAAGAAAAATGATTTGACCACTTCACCACAGATATTCTTACATATAAAAATTTATTGGTAGCATATCCTATTCAGGACGTAGCTATCAACCCAGCATTTGTTGGCTGTTGTGATTTTCTAGGCAATATAAATATGTTCAGTAGTTTGCCATTGCTTTCTGAACAGTCTGGATGCACAACTGCCTGTGGTGGGGATCGAACTCGGTACCTTGGCCATTGGCCATAACAGACTTCGCCACAGAGCATATCAAAATTATTGGACAAAAATATAAGATTCCATATTTCTTCTAGATGTTGTCTAGAAATTGAATATTTTCTGGTGCCCCCATGATATCTCCAGTATGTGAAAAACCACTCACAGCACACAGTTTTGAAAACAAAATGAAAACCATTTTATGTGCAGTCCATGTAGGTCTTTATGAGTTTAGTCAATATTGGATGTTTAAAAAATAAGACTGTAGAATGAAATGAATTGTTTTATGGTTTACAATTGTTACATGATTTACAATGATTAACTCATGGATTATTAAGTGAATATTTCTCCCAAAAAAAACACCTAAATAATGGGAATTTAAACACTGGCAATCATCTTATCTGAAAAGAAAACTTTGAAGATTCTATTTAACTTTGAGAAATATCCAAATTTGAAAAAACTCACATGCTATCCTTAGAGCAGTATTAAACACGAATGGTTCTTCAGAAAATGTACAAAAAAATACCACACAAGTGTTCTCATGTACAATCAACAATGAAAGTATTATTGTAAAAAAAAATTACAAGTCACTGGAACCAATGTCACAACACTCAGGGCAAACCCACAGAAAAATAGGTTATTTAGAATAATTTTCGACTCCCTTTACAGCTCTAAGGTAATTCTTAATTTTTCCCTTAAATCATTCAACCAAAAACGTACAACTATATTGATCATATTTAGCCATTTTCAGACACAATAGAGAGATCCAACAACAGAAGTCTTAGACTGTCATTGTAATATGAGATAGACTGCTATTAAGAGGACAAATTGATGCCTTTGAGATTTGTATATAAGCCCTATAGAAGATTGGGATTATTTTCATTGAAAAATAAATAAAAAATATAAGTTGCAGTAGAAATTTGGAATGAAAAACTCAAACTAGTAAAATAAATAGCAATATATTTTGGATAGATAAAAGGGCATGTCCTATAAATTCCTTATTTCAGGCTAGCTGCTAAAGCAGCCAGTTAAGAAGATCACTTCTGCCATTAAGCCACTAAAATCTCAATTTGTATAGTTACTTATAAACGCATTAAGACAGGGTAGGAAAACACTCACAGAAATAAAGAGTGTATGAAAAGCTATGAGAGAGTAAAGTTAGAAAATGATGTACAAGAACAAATTGTTTGCGATTGTAATGTCAACTTTTTTATATTGTCATCTTTCGCCACAGCTAACAGTTGACATTGTTAATTCCATTTTGCTCGAAGTCTGTCCTTAAATGGTTGAAAGGGAAACATCTAGCGGCTGCATGTATGCCCCCCTTCGGAAATTATAGATACAGGCAGCCCCAATCTTAGGGCATTGTTTTTTCACTTTCTCTGTGAGATATGCCCAAAACGAGTCTCAGGCTAGCATGGATGGTTTCCATTATAGCGGCCCCCTCCCTGCCCATACACTTCATCCAGACATTCCAGAGTGTCACTTTTGTCCATCCAACTCTTGTATGGGAATGCACAAGCATGCCACTTGGGAATTTCGCCAGCTTAGGCAGAGTTTTGCATTTACAAATAATCAGGGATGAGGGGGATCAAACATGCCACATCAGCCATGCATGGTAAAACATCAGTGAAATGCATCTTCACATCTTTTCATTCCACAATGCTTTTTGAAGGCAAATCTAAAATCCAAGCAAAACGTTGACCTAATACATTCATTGATTAGGCTTTAAATTTACCACAATGGTTACTACTTTTGTTTGCAGCCAACCGTTGTTGCTGAGACAGCACTGATTTAATGAAGGAATCCTATATAAGGTAATGCTCTGGTACCTGGAGGTCGCAGGTTTTGTGAGCCTGGCAATGCATCTGGGGAAAGGTCACACTGTATTGCCCTTGAGGTTGTATTTTAAACTGAGTACCGGTAGGGTAGGGCAAATGGAAGAGATGAACTGCATCTTATCATTGCTAAGGTTTGTGTTATTTTCCTTTTAGCAATATTTTGTTTGTACCTTTATTCTTATAATAATGGGATTCCTCAGTATTATTACTGGTATAATTTTTTTTATACTTCGGTCTATACACAGGTTTCTGACTTTGGCTACATTTTGGACATTAAAGTTACATCCTTGGCTTATAAATGGATCAGCTTATATTCTGAAATATATGGTATGCAATTCCATAAGATGTTAACTGAAACACCAATATGAATATCCTTTGTGACATATAGAGGCTGAGCTCCTAGGAGTCTGCCATGAGTGCAGTGAAGTTGTTTCTATTAACCATTGACATAGTGCTATAACATAACACACATGGTTATATTAAAGTGGCCATGAAAAAAATCAATTTTAGTTGCAGAAGGGACCTACATGGTATTCACAAGAATGGTTCTCAAAGAAACTGCAAACAAATTCTGCACAGTGCACATAATGTCTTCTAGAGCCTAAAGGGTGGGCAATTATGTCCTGAATATGTATAACATTTACTACAAAATTAGACATATTCTAGGCAAATTACATTTTTTTCAAAGGCAATAGTACCTTCATAAACTCCACTTTAATCTTCCATGCAGCCAATAAAAAGAATTGTAATTTATTGCAAAATCCAAGCAAAATAATCCACAGTAAAGTAGTGAAGATGAATAGTTTGAATGAATGACATATTTTATAGTAAATTCTGTTTAAAAAAACTGAAAGAAAATAAAATTTGCCTAATCTTATCAAAATTAAAATATAATGTTACCAACATAATGTTGCCAAAATTAAAAACATGGTTTGTATAATTTTGAAAAACAAAACAAAAACTAAAAATGGAATTTGACTAATTTATTCTAGCGACAACCTACTATACATTCTTGTAACATGACTTTCCATTTTGTCATACTTATGTTTGTAATGTTGTAAATATCACAACACATTTTCAGGCTGTGTACATTATAAGAAAAGCAGTGTAAAATTTCTGCAAGTACATGGTTATTTATACATAAATTTTGTTTGTGTATAATTTCAACTATACATGTGTGAATTTATGTCCTGTAATTCTGCTGATTTTGCGATATAGACCTCTTTGATATCATCCCTAATGATATAACACAATTTTGACCAGCTATGTAATGGTAATATGGTGCTTACAACAAGAATAGACTGACTTATTATGCCTGTTATGTTGTTTCACAAGAATGTACAGTAATGTCATTAGCAACACAATAAGGGAGGCAGGAGATAAGAATGGGAGAATGCTTGATAAATACATTAGTAATAATAATAATAATAATAATAATAATAATAACAATAAAAATAATAATAATAATAATAATAAAAGTAGCAATATGCTATGAAACACTGAGTTTCTGTTATTTTGTGTTCTTAGACTCCATTTATACGTTCATTAAAAATTAATATGGCCAGTGCAATGTTACTGGTATTACTTCTGCTGTACCACATTATTTGACCAATACATTTGTTCAAAATAGAAATATATGTTGACAATCATTAGATATCAAATGAAATGTTGCACTATATTCACAGTGAAAACAATGAAGTGTGACATTCAGATATAGGTGCTGAAATATTAGTTCAATAAATGATAACTTCCTAGGCCCCTATAGCTTAGATACTATTAGTCATCAGATAAGTTACTAACAGTAGTAGGAGTAAAGTACATAATACCCCTTCATGTCACTAAGATAGGCCTATCTTGAGGAATATGGTGTATCAACATATTTTTTCATGACCAATTGTGTACAACTGTACATAGATCATGCTACACTGATAACTTCAATTTCTCAGAAGATTTATTATCCATATCCATAGACTGGATTGATCTACAAGCACTTGGTGGTCTAAAAGTTTTTTCCCTAACTTTAAAACTGAACCTGGACCAACTGACTATGAAGTAAGAAATTTTCCTACTGAGCTACAACAGAAATAACTAACAATAGGGCCTTCTTTCTGTTCTAAAAATTAAAACTTTTAGCAGTTTCATGTGATTGTCATTCACTTGATGATAAATATACATGATTCCCATTATATCTTATTACTGCTTGAGTTCAGAATGTGGATTGAAGCCGAGGACGGAAGTTGAGGCAGGAAGTAGAAGCAGTTATATCACCAACCTTAAGTCCTTAAGTGGCTCTCTGCAACTTTACTTACTAAAGCAGTTATTGGGTGAACTTTAAGTCCATGCTTTGAAAGAAAAATAGCCAATGTCAATGAGTTGTTGGCATCCATAGCCCATAGCTACTTCCAATCTCTGTGGCATCACATGGAATTACTGTCTGGTACATGCATGCATTCATGGCAATGAGAGAGCAGACATACTTGAATCCAATTCATCAATAGATGGGAGTTGACAATAGTTAAAGGTGGGGCTTACTGAAACTTCTTCACAAGCGCCTGCTGGATGCGGACACAGCGATTGACATGACATCAGGTTTGAGATTCAGTGAAGTTGATATTAAACATGTAACTAGTACAACTGGAAGTCTGCTGGCTAGAATGAGGAGGGTATTCAACCAGTGAGTCACAGGAACAATCAGCATGCATGCCATTTCATATTTGCTGAGGAAGACTTAACGCCTATAGGTGTGCTCAGAGTGCAATGATGTTGGTTCATAACTCATAATATCATATGTTTAAACTTTCTTTATGATTTTATTATTTAGAATTGATCTAGTGTTTCACGTTCCTAATAGAATATATTGCTGCAGCTGTCATACAACTAAAATAATGAACATAAGTTTCAGAGTTTTAAAATTTGTACCTAGATTTGATGTCAGTACACAAGAGAAGTGCAGAATTGGATAGCTGTGATTTTTCACTTATTTATCCATCTAGGAACAAAACGCTAGGTGTTGTTTTCCTTTACTCAGTTAAAGCTAATCTGTGAACGGGTTTTAAAACATTTAGCGACTTTCTGCTTTAGTCATTAATAATTATGATCAAAGTCAACATTCATTTCATGAATAAAAAAGGAAAGAAATATCCTTTTCTAGTTGCAACAATGACAGCAGTTGCTGGCTATATCCAATCTATTTGGAACAAATCTAAACCAATGGTTATAAATAATTATAACCATATCCTATTACCTATCATAGGACATCACATAAATGATTAAAGAAAGTATTCCTAAGAATACTTTAAACTTTCAATAATGCATTTATACTGTTGCTCTGTCTAAAACTACATTTTTAGTTTGACTTAGTCAAAATAAAGTCCTGTCCTTCACAAGGAGGTATGGATTGGCAGGTAAAAATTTAGTGTAGTATTCTGCTAGTCCTGACCTAGCATGGTGCAGACCCTGCTAGTCAGTGGTGAGTAAGGTGCCCACAGCAGTGTTTCCATGATAATTTCTCTCTGCACAGAGAGCTATCTCGCTTCACCAAACCACAGTGCAGTAATGTCAGTGTTTGATGACAGATATCTGGTTGATCCTGTCAGTAGCTATATGCTTGTCTTAAAGACTAAACCATGCATGTCTAAGTTCACACAGTTTCAGGTTATTGACACAATCTATGACCAGAGAGTTTAGATTTATATTCATGCCAGAACATGTGGATGTTGAGGGTCATGAGCAAGTGGATACAGTGGCGACTACATGGTCACAGTGTCAATAGGTACAACACTAGATCAATCTGACATAATTATTGCATAAAGAACCTTGTCTCTTCAGAAGATTTTCAACAGTGTGAATCATGGTCACCGTCAAGACTATGTGAAATTGATGTAAAGATTGGTATGACCCACAAAGAGAAACAAATATACAAAGAGTGATAAATCAGCATCAAACTGGAACTGTTGACTGCTACACTGATGGACACTGCAGAAAGAGATAGACTGTATTGTCTCCTGGTGTTTCAGATGCACAGATCAACCAAGAGAAGGCTATGGTGACATGGTTCTCTCTTACCAATCACATCGTAAAGTCTGTGACACCAACTGTGGAGATGAGAGGGTACGATATAATAAGGACCTCATCCTAACAATACCTGGGCGTGTCTGTGTTTCCAGGAACACTTTGATCATGTTATCGTTAAAGCGCGCAAAGGACTTTCAGCTCTGAGAGTAACGGTAGCGGCTGACACTAAACACAACCACAGATCGTAATCTTATATGAGGCTCTTGTCCTTCCTATCATTGAATATGCAGGCGCGATATCACCGCCGTCCACACAGATTGAGAGTTTGGAGAGGATTCAAAATGAAGCGATGCTGATCATTCTTGGATGCACAAGGGACACACCCTGTGTAGCTATGAGATACTTCTTGATTTTCCAAGCATATTTCATAGGATTGATCTGTGGCATGCAAGTGCATACCTTAGAGTGAGTTCTGACATACAGCACCCACTACACAGCGAGCTCCCTCTTGTGAAGGGAAGCAGGCTCAAGAGAGGTAGATGAGTCGGCCGAGGATACCATTAAACATATCTGCGCCCCAGAAGACATAGCTCCTGGTGAGGAATGGATACCTATTCCTACGTTCTCTCAAGAGGGAGTCAAGACCATCGTTACACTCAACAGAGAGTGCAAAAACACAGCCCCGTTAGCGTGGATGCTGAGGTCAAGGCACTAATATGCGAGAATGCAGATAATTCAGATGTTGTCATTTACATGGACGGGTCGGCCATCCGTCACCAGCGATGCGCATGGGCCTTTACTGTCAGATCAAAAGGGATAACAGTACATGAAGCTAGTGGTGCCTTTACTGTCAGATCAAAAGGGAAAACAGTACATGAAGCTAGTGGTGGCTTTCCACAACAACGAGCAGTCTAACTATGGAAGTATTCGCAATAACGCAGGCACTTTACTGGCTGGAGTCGCAAACCTATTCCCATGCTTGCATACTAAGTGATTCACTGAATATGATTCAGAAAGTCAAAACAGGTGATGTACATAGGGAATGGGCGGAGTCATTGGAGAGAGCTAAAATGCGGGCATCAATATGAAAACTCACTCTTATTTTTGTCCCCGGACATGCAGGCGTGGAGGGAAACGAACGTGTTGACAAATTAGCTAGTCTCGTCACCACAACAGACGGTAGTTTATGGACCGAGCAGACATACTCACTGCTCTTCGTGAGTCCTCACGATCAGAGGATTTTGAGATGAATAAGCATGAGTCAATATCAATAATGCAAGAATTGGGAGTGAGGATGGGTGTGACCCAAAGAGAACCCTTAACAAAGATTTCAGAAATTGTAGTGAACCAACATAGAACTGGAACCATCAGTCATTATACCCTGAGAGATTTACTGAAGCAGAGATCGGAGCACCTACGGACGTGTCCGATGTGCGAAGATGATAATCAATATACCTAATACTGATGGATTTATTGAGACAGAAATCAAAGAACATATTGCTCTATCAAGTGTGAACTGATGATAAATGCTGTCATAATTCATTAAATAGCAGTGATAAGTAAAATGCATACAACACAATTTGATAGGTAGGTAGAGATAGAAACTGTGCATATTGAAATTGTATAAGATACATCTGTCATGGTTGGTAGTTAATGAGTTTGTCTCTCTTTTGGAGAGGCATGCCCTTTCAACCAGCAGACAACAAAGTCTAATTAGGTTATATCAGGACACATAAAATACCATTATGTATCATAAAATACCATAAAATATTAGAGGTAGCAAAGACCCCAATTTTAAGATTACATCTGCCATGTTGTTTGGTCTCACTATTTTTATGTTCAGAATACTGTTTTAAATTATACCATTGTTCAAATGATATACCTTCATGTAGATATCGATAATTTGACGCAGAAAATGTGTTTTTAAAATTATATATATCTTGTTCCTGAGTGTATATAAGCTGCAGAGTTTATATAGGAGCTGTGACAGTGAAGTGGATAAGTTATGAGGACTAATCTCCTATTACTCGTTTGCCACACAAAAAACAACTACCAGCCACCAGAAATAGATACTAGGACTCACAATCTGGAAAGGTCAAGGAATGATGTCATTGCTGTGTAATAGATACTGAAGGTGACACAACACTTGTCCGGCATTTTCTGATGGTCAACTAAAGGCTAGACAGCTGAGTAATTATGGGTAAAACTACATACTATGATTGATTCATAATTTAAATTCTTTAACATTAATTTTTATTCTGGATTGTCATATTTCTATCTTTAATAAAATATGAATGATATGAAAACTAGTGTAGCCATTAGAACTTATTTCCCAAGTGGATGACAATTTACATAAGCTTATTTGGACACACATATACTAATATAATACAGGACTAATGATGTGTGAACATAGTTTGTTATTTTATATATAGCCTACAAAAATATATGTCACAATAATTCCCATTCTATACACATATAAGCATCTCCAAATGTCAAATATATGTGATTTTTAATAACCTACCTTTACATATCAACATTTTGGAATATAATACATAAACTTCAGAAAATAATACTGAAGGTAAAATCAGTGCTTGATATTAATGTAGGGTGACCATATGTCCAGATATGGCCAGACAGGTCTGGCTGGAATATGTTTTTTTCAAAATGTGTTTTTTCCAGCATTTTCAGCAAAATTAGATATGTTCTCCAAAAAATATTTTATTGTAAAAAATTGTGCTCTCGCAAATTACAAAAAAAATATCCCTGATCAACCTGTCATCAGATTTTAAAGAGCTGTATAAAGAAATACTAGTAGGACTAATTACAGAGTCTTAAGTTGGTTGTCAAAAAAAAAGCAATAGGCCCTATACATTTTTTGAATTTCTCATCTTGAAATAATTCGCACGAGTATAGCTACAAAACAATTCCTCCCCCCATGAAAGCCTTGCACACCCCTTATTTTGGCTTTTCTGGCTGGTTTTCATTGGCTAGTGACAAAAAGTATATACAAAAAAAATAACAAATGATAAGTCACATTAGAAGATATGTGACATTGTATGGAGATAAGCATGCAGGACTATTATGGTAAGGACTTGGTAAATACTGCACAGCATATCCCATCAACCATTGCTTACAACTACTTCTTTCTGTAACACCCACAGTTAGCCCTTTCTTGCATTTCTAGATGTTCATCATTTAGAATCTTGATGATTTAGAATCATTACATGAATCCTGACCTTTAGTTGCCATCACCACTAAGTCACCCCTGGACCTTGTTCCCCAGGTCTGAGCTTTCTTCTATCAAATCTGGAGATATAGGCTTTTTCCCCAAAGAATGTGGACTTTGTCTAGTGATTTTTAAATTTAAAAAAAAGCATAATGTTCTGAACTAAAAATCTATAATTAAAAATTTAATTTGCATACAAAATATAGTTATATATTCATTGAATACCGTAAAGATTAGACTATAAACCCATCCGATTATAGATCGATTAGGTGATTATACCTTCCTCAAAGTGTCAAAAGTCTAAGATACGACTATAGACCAACATCCCAAATACGTACCAATGACGGCAATAATGAACTTCGTCATCATAAGAAAGACCGATGATAAATGGAAATTAACACAAACTTTTACAACTGTAAGAAAAGGGCATTCCTTTCATTTGATTCACTCACATTACTTGAATGAAAGAATCAAGGAATGAATAGTCAGTCCACTGTATTCTGGGAACAATACATCCAAAGATAATACCTTGCTGCCTTCCCTAACCACAGCTATAGACGGTTTGGCGAGACTTTGGAACAACAGATCATACTTTCCTGAACAAATTGTTTGTGTTGGGTGTCCCGACATTATGATGCGGAACTGCATTAGTAAATAGTAATTACTATGTAACTATTTTGACACTGGGTTCTCACAAAAATACAGCAGACAGTGGCGTCTAAGCGCGAAATGATGATCTATTTTGACACTGGGTTCTCACAAAAATACAGCAGACAGTGGCATCTAAGCGTGAAATGATGAACGGCGAGACAAATGGGCACAGTCAGATCATGTTTGTTTTTAAAAGATACAGAAGAGTTTGAACTTTGTTACTCGTATGTTTACCTTGTGAGGAGTATGCAATAATAAAATAAACATGACAGAGGATTGTGAAATTGATCTCGTCTGCCACTAAATGTGCAGTGGTTGGGGGAGGGGAATCAATTATGGTGTTTTTTTACTACAAAATGCCTATGATATGTTGGGATTTGGAACCTCGTTTTTTCAAGTCTTCTATAAAGAAAGATTGCATTAGGTCACTTAACTGAATGGCATTATCAAAATGTGAGAGAAACTTAGATTGGTTGAGCCGATTGAAATGGGTAGGGCCAGTAGTCAATCTCCGGCCTCAGTGGGCTGGACTAATTTACAGGTTACCCGATAGCTAGCCAAGAATACTGCACAAGTAGTTTAGCTTCCAGTTCATAAATTTTTATTGTCATCGTGATTTTATTCATGTTTTATAAGAAGGATGCCTGGACAGAAATGAACATCATATACTGCTGGTTTTAAATTGGATGTTATTGCTTTTGCTGAGAAATCCAACAATTCCATGGCTTCCCGTCATTGTGAACGAAAAGCAAGTGCGAGAATGGAGGAAAAAAAGGAGGAATTGTCTCTGATGCCAAGGTCAAAGGGAGCATCACACAGGCATACAGCTTCATTCCCTATGCTGGAGGAGTAATTATCAGAATGAATAATGAAATCTAGGCAAAATGGATTAATTATAATCCGCACGAATATTCGAATCATGGCGCTCTCAATATTGAAAGATCCTATATTCCAGAAACACAAATCTGAGGACTTCGTTCCATCAATGGGATAGTGCAATCGCTTCATGAACAGACATCACTTGTGTTATAAGTTCTGTACGAACACAACACTAAGCTGGCGCAAAAGTTTGAAGGATTTCAATGACTGTTTGGACTGGCACCTGTAAGTTTTTCCTTCTGTTCTCGATATTTGAAGTTATTCTGTGGTCTGATTTTGTGTGTCTCTATAGCTAATTTTGTTTAAAGATTTTGTTGTACGCAAGCCAAACCCCCTATAATTTAGTCTGTTACTATCAAAACACTACCCAGTAAGGCTAGACTACAAGCACCAGTTACCATTATATAGATGTCACTTTTCACAGACAAAATTAGGCCTATATGTACTCAGTAACTACCTACAATTTACCGTAGTTAGGTTAATAAATAACATTAGATACTGATATACTTTCCTGACCAATTTCGATGGTCATTCAAACCGTTAGGATAGAGCAGAAATAGTAAAATTCGGTAAAACCCATTGCAATAACGTTACTAAAAATAGCGTTTTGGGGAAATTATGTAGTGTAAAAATGGCGGCACCTGTGGAATACATCATATAGACATCGTAGATTAGTTTTTATCATGAAATATAGGATATTTCGAAGGTAATATTGTATGATATATAGAAATTAATGTAAATCTAGGCCTAGCATTATGATTAGTATGCTCTGGATTGCGGATGAGCCCTAGTCATTTATATCCTGGCTTAATATATCGAATATGCAAGTTGTCCCTGAATTAATTTTTAAAACAGTGTTTTTTGCTACCGTGATTTGACGTACATTTTTTTTAAAATTTGACTGTATTCATTTATAGTTCGAGCCCCCTAACATAATTTCTGATTTTGTTTCCAAAATTTCTCGGCTTATACATGCAATTTGACGGTATGTCTATATTTACCCTAAGTATGGATTCCTATAAAATGTACAATATCTATAGGCCCTATATATAAATGGATAACTCCATAACTCTATTATAGTTTTGAATGGTATAGAAATCATGATTAATGCATCAATTTCAATGAAAATTGGTCAATCAATCACTTAGGTAAATTAGCTTCCCGTAGTTGGTAGGAGAGATCTTAAAAGGTGATAATTACTGTCCAAAATCCATATCGATCGAGTATTGATGCACCAATCTCCCAATGACAGC
Source organism: Meghimatium bilineatum (assembly GCA_034231615.1). Taxonomy (NCBI): domain Eukaryota; kingdom Metazoa; phylum Mollusca; class Gastropoda; order Stylommatophora; family Philomycidae; genus Meghimatium; species Meghimatium bilineatum. The sequence goes on from CM067322.1 coordinate 36,629,443, forward strand.
ATAGTCTCTTGATCTTAACCTTCAGACGTTACTACCTCACTGAATAGATATGATAGTTACCCTTTTACCTCTGACCACTGCACAAAGGTCCAAAAAACAAATGGTGGCATTAGACCAAGAAATAATATTCTTGGATTTCAATCGACATGGTTGACAGGTTCACTGTTCTTTCTTCTTGCTTTTGCTAATGACACGTATATATTTGTTTATGAGCAAATCATAGAATATTGTTTACAGCATTTCTATCTGTTCTTAGAATCTATTTATTGTCAAATTCTCCGGTAAACGTTTGTTGTCACGTTCTCTTGACCTTAACCTTCATAGATTTCTTGTTACAATACAACATTTTTATATAAATATTATTTTACGCACTCAAATATATCATCGTGGTGGCATTGTGGAAAAAGCTTACAGAGACTGTTCTTTCGGTGTTCGATTCCAGAGGCAGTGGTTTTTTTTAATAAAATAACATAGTCATCGCTACATTATAAGTTTAAATATACACGTCTGTTGTTATTTTTACAAATAAACTTATCCATCAAAGCACATAGGCCAACATATTTACATATTTTGTATTGTATGTAGAGGGCTAACAAATTTTGTTTGGTTAGACCTAGGTCACTTCCAAAGGTCGGAATACCGAATTACTAACAAATTAAATTCTACACAGGTTATATGTTGCCGATCTCCAGGAACGGTATATGTGTTTTGTTGGGCTTATTAACGTTTACGATTCTGCGGTCGCAATATTGCACCTATGAGCACAGCTCCATTGTGCCTGCGGGCGCAATCTCGCTACATAGAACATCGCCCGATTCCCGAGTACGGAACTTCACGAAGTAATGATCCAGTGATGTATAAAACCTGCCAAACGAAGCTAGAAATACATCACAGTTTAAAGGTCAAATTCCTTTACTCATTACGATTGCAAGAAGAGAGAAAGCCGGCTGATTTTGTCAACAAATTTCTAGAGCGACGTTGGCCATTTTTAGCCATCATTTACTATCAAATTGAGTAACGCGTGGCATGGCTAAGTGATCGTGAATACATGTTTTAATTGTTGTTTTTTGTGTTTAATATGTTGTTATTTGATAAGAATGTTTGTGTGGTCATTCAAAAACACAAAAATAATATGTATCAGGGGTGCCACGTGTGTGCATAGACAATAATTACGCTGCGTGTCGGACTAGACCTAGTGTTTACCGGACGGACGTTATATGTGATTTCTTATACACTACATGTTTTAATTGTTGTTTTTTGTGTTTAATATATTGTTATTTGATAAGAATGTTTGTGTAGTCGTTCAAAAACACAAAAATAATATGTATCAGGGGTGCCACGTGTGTGCATAGACAATAATTACGCTGCGTGTCGGGCTAGACCTAGTGTTTACCAGACGGACGTTATATGCGATTTCTTAACGTTTTTTTTTAGTTCATATTATATTAGTTTTGATATAAAACAATATATATATACAATAAGTATTGTATTTATGAGGATTTTATCAATGTTTCCACGCATTGCTCAAGTATTAGGGTCGTCAAGAAGTTATATGTGCGATTTGAAAATGGCGTTTTGCGATTTTCCCCCCGAATTTTCAACTTCACAACTTGCTCACAACTGTCATATCATACATAAAACAACAAAAAATAACTATTCACTCCTTTATTTAGATATTTTAAAACAAAAAAGTTATCACGTTTTCAAAACACCCACCATCAATAACGCAAATTTTCCAAAAAATAATTCAGGCCCAATGGGATGTTTCTTAATTTTTAATTCAGGGCCCTGAAGGTTAACTATAAAGCCTGCTGGATTTTGGAAAATATTTATTATTTTGCTTTTTTTTTTTTTAATTCTCACCCGGGCATACCCAGATATTCCTTCTAGTATATATATATATATATATATTTTTTACACTATTTGGGTTCAAATATATAATTTTTGGAGCTACTTTTATCTAAAACACTGAATAATCCTTCCAGAAGTTTACATTTTCTTAATTCACTTATGAAATTAATTAATGCTTGACACAAAATAGGTACAAACTAACACAGGTACATATCATTATAACATTTTTTAAATGATGTCTTTGGGTTAATATATTTCTATGTAGTTGATATCAAAGCTCTTATTAAATGTATGAAAATAGTGCAATTAGTGTGTTCTTGGAAAACATTTTCTTTGTCAAGTCTTATTAGTCTAAAGAGTAATAAATGTCCTTACTTATAAAAAATATATGGTCACCCTAAATAATTGGCACTGCACAGTGCCAAAATAGCTGCAACAAAGGTCATAAAAATCCAGGAATAAGACTGTTACTCTACTGTTTTCTTCTGTGTTTCTGCACATAGTTAAAACAATCTTCTACAATTTGTTATCGTTCAACATCTTATCTATAAACATTTGACCTATGGTGGAAAAAAAACCACTATATTTTCAACATCTATAGGGGGTTTCAACATGATAATCATCAATTATTTATCTTTAATTTCAAGGACATTAGATTAATGGCAGTTTGCACATAACCTTTTCAAATCCAAGTAGCCTTGTTAAATGCCTTCATAATTTGCTTGAAACATGCTCTATTAAAATTTGTTTAAAGTCTTTAGTATGTTGCAAAAATTGTAATTTCTACTTCAGTAAAGCTAGAGCACATATATTTTTTCATTCAACATCATAAAATGTGGACTATTTTCATTTAACTATAAATTCTTGTGAAAAGGCCTAAAATTCCTTGAAAAAAATTAATCTACATCATACATGCAAAATGTATCAGTGATAAACCTGCAATAAAAATGCTTTGAATCATGCTGATTGATCAGTGAGTGAATATTTGAGGAATAAGTCACACATGTGCACAAGCAGTATGTGAAAACCAATCCAACAAACAGCAACCAAAAAAGCAATCAGTAATAAATGTATTTGTAGGGAAATGTATTCATCATTTGTTCTCATGTTGACTTAACAAAACAAAAACAATATTACAAATAAATTAAGTCTTTAATATTGTGTGGTTAGAAGCTTGACAAATTCCATTTAAAATATGAAGCATGATACAAATTAACAAAGATCACTTTAAATGATTTGGTTTTCTTTACCTCAAATGAAGGACCTGGCCCATCTTCATCTGCCTCTTCATCATCATCATCATCGTCGTCTTCACCACTGCAGCTCTGTGGACATGAAATAAGTTTTGATTCGACACATCTAATTGTGTGCTATCAACTTATAGGCCTATGTACATACTAGCAGTGTGAATATAAGCAATAAGTTTGTCCTGAACATGATACATGTGCAATAGAAACTTACTACAGTCGCAAGAAAGAAGCTGTCTCCTATATTTTTGTTGTGTGAAAACAACAGTGGGTACATTTGGAGTGGTTACATTATATACACAATAGTGTGTACATTAAGTAAAAACAAAAGAACCGTGCAAGTTCTCACCTGGCTCATAATTGCAGCATAAGACATATAGAGATAGTCATCTGGAAGGCTGCGCAATTGCTCTTTGGTTGCTCCTCGACTAAGTGTTGTAATAAGTTGTGCGAGAGGATCAGGTTTCTTTTCTTCCTCTTCGTCCTTCTTATCTCCCTCATCTTCACTTGAGTGGAATTGCTGGGGAAATATAACAAAAGTGATGAGATCTTCATAAAATCTTTAAGGACAATTTGGTAAAACATGTACAAAATTTAGGATTAAAATGACATAATCCTATCTTCTCCTATTACAACACAGTTTACAGAATAAAGAGAAATTTAGTCATAAGAAAAGATTCTCAGTGGGAGACATCCTAGCTTAAAAAGACCATCTACAAAGATGGTCAAATTTTACTATTTCTGCTCTATCGTAACGGTTTGAATGATCATCGAAATTGGTCAGGAAAGTATATCAGTATCTAATGTTATTTATTAACCTAACTACGGTAAATTGTAGGTAGTTACTGAGTACATATTTAGCCCTGGCCTGCCACAGGGATCGCCTCTATCTCCTGTACTTTTCAATGTATACACAGTACATATCGCTGGCAATCAATTCACAGGTGTTGGCAGAACGATGTCATATGCCGATGATATCCTGGTGTATAGACAGGGCAGAAATCGAGAAGAGTGCGTCGTGGAACTACAGAAGGAGCTGGACAGACTGACAAATTGGTGTCGAGATACGGGAGCAGTGGTTAATCCAACTAAGGCATTCGTGACGTGGTTTTCCTTGAACAATCACATGGTAAAGACACCCATGCCACAAGTTTCGTTGTCCGGGAAAAGTCTAGAAAGAACTAGCACAATGAGATATCTGGGTGTGTTTTTTTACAGAAGCCTGAGTTTCAGGGAACATGTTGACCACATTATCATAAGGGCAGGCAAAGGCTTAGCAGCAATGAAGGCTGCTGCGCAGTGTGAGCAGAGATTGTTATTTCTTTTGTACCAGGGTTTGGTTGTGGCTGTGGTGGAATATGCACTGGCAATTCTGACTCTTAGCCAAACTCATATCGAAAGACTGGATAGAGTCCAGAATGCAGCAATGCGCATCATTCTGGGATGCACAAGAGACACATCGACAAGAGCTATGCGATACCTACTTGACTGCCCAACAGCTGAGCATAGATTACAGTATTGCCGTGCACGGGCGTACCTTCAAATACATGCAGATAAGGAACACCCGTTGCATTCCGTAATACAGAAAGTTAAAGGCAGCAGACTCAAGAGAGGAAGGTCGTGGATGGGACGTGCTGAGGATGTAATACAAAGCGTGTGCAGATTACAGGATGTGGCAGCTGGTGCGGAATGGATAGGTCTACCCACAGATAACGAAACTTGTTTGAGAGTAGTAATATCACTTAGCAGGGAATGGTGTCCCACAGCTGTGGAGAAAGAAGTGCAGGCTTTAATCAGTGAGAATACCAAAGAGGGGGATGTGATTATATACACTGATGGATCTGTAATTAGGCATGTTCGCAGTGCTTGGGCCTTTACAGCTCAGTGCGCAGGTAAAACGATCAAGGAGGAAAGTGGTGCCTTTGCGCTCACTACGAGTAGTATGACCATGGAGACTATGGCGGTGACCAAGGCATTTGAGTGGCTACGCACACAGAAAGTAACGCAGGTCTGCATCTTGAGTGACTCTATGAGTATGATTAAGAAGGTACAAGTGGGTCTCGTTCGCGAACAGTGGATTGAGGCCTTGAGAAATGCGAGCTTGAAAGCGGTTACATTTATTTTCGTGCCGGGACATGTGGGCGTTCGAGGCAATGAAAGAGCGGATCAACTGGCATAGTGTGCGATTGTGGCAAAGGGCGATGGGGCAATGGATCGCGCTGACGTTTTGAACTCCTTAAGAGATATAACACGCGAGAGTGAGACTAATGTGGATGATGATTCCTTTTCAATGGCTAGGATTAAAGATCAGGGATTGAGATGCGGTGTTGCTAGAGGTGAACATTTTGGAGGGCGCAGAAGAATGATGGTCAACCAGCATAGGACCGGTACTGTCAGCAGAAGTGTGATGGCGGATACACTCAAGGAGAGATCGGAGCAACTATGGATGTGTCCAGTTTGCAGTGATGATGATCCGACGACTAACTAACTAACTAACTAACTATCTTCAAAGATGTAAAAGGTTATTCATCCACTAAGTAGCTCAACACTTATTCAAATTGAATTGTTGAAAAATGAAACTGTTAAGAATTGTAAACAGCTGCAAGTATACTCACAGTCAGATCTACAATGAGAATATTCTTGTCTCTCTCCTCTGTTTCCAACCAAAGCATCTTATATGCCTTCAAAAACAAGTTCATAGCTCGGTGTCTGAAAACAAATAATGAAAATTCATTGCAAAACAAACTGCCAAAAACATTATTATTTGGATGTAAGAAAAATCAAAGGAAGATGTGCATAAAAGCATTAAAGAAGTAAGATACATTTTTATTATTAATAATATATAATGAAATTATACCCTTAAAAAAACTACTGACCAGGAAATGAACCAAAAATTAGCAAAATAAAAATTATATTCCATAGCCAATTAATCCGAAATAGATTTTCTCACAAAACAAACATTTGACACGTGAGGCCACCAACTAATGATTCTGACTAATGTTAAACTCAGCAAGCATGCTGAAAAAAATTGTACTTTCCAGACAATATTGTTGTGCTATAATAAATATATCATTCTTGAATGAAACGTGTCATCCGATGTGATTCTTTATGTTTTATTAATTTTAATATATATTTATTTAGGGTTAGTTATGTAAAACAAAACCTCTCCTAACCCAAACCTAAGCCTAAACCTAAAAACATTAATTTAACCTTAGGAATCAAATGGGAGTCTGGAAACGCAGACGATATTACGTTACAAGTGGCACGTCAGGGTCTCCAGTCACCTCTGTTGCTATGTCCCAATTCCTCACTACGGAATCACACAAAGTTAAGCTCACATGACATAGAATTGCCATCACACAAAGCTAGGAATATGTCACATTATACAGGTCAAATTCTTTTACACATTACGATTGTGAGAAGTAGACTGCCAGCTGATTTATTCACCGAAAGTCTAGAGCAAATTATGTTGATATTCAAACGCCATATTTTATTTTAAAATGCAGTACTGTGTGGCATGGTAAGTGATCATCATGGAAAGCAATATCTACATGTTTTAGGTTTTGTTATATTATAAGAATGTTCGTTTACTCATTGAATAAAACAAAAACAATATTTATTTTGGGTGCCAGGTGTCGGCATGGAAAATAATTACATTGTATGTCGGCCTAGGTCTAGTCTTGAATGGACATTGTATGTGATATCTTTACATTTATTAATTTGTCAGGTCAACCAAGTCAAATATTTAGGTAAAAAGATTACAGCAGATGGAAGAAGTTCAACAGAAATAAGAAGCAGAATAGGACAGGCAAAAACAACATTCAGAAAAAATGAAAAATATATTATGTAATATGACCTTGTCATTAGAGGTGAAGAAGAGAGTTCTGCAGTGCTATATAACTCCTATATTAATATATGCATGCGAGTCGCGGACAGTAAACATACAGGAAAGTGGGAAATTGGAGACAATAGAGATGTGGTTCTACAGAAGAATGCTGAGAATACCATGGACTGCCAGAAAAACTAATGTGGAGGTGTTTAAAGAGTCAAATGCGAGACAGAGCTTAGTCATTAATATAAGAAAAAGACAATCTTCATTTTTTTGGCCATGTTATAAGACAAAGAGGTTTGGAGAACATAGTCACAACAGCCAAGATTTAGGGCAACGGGGACTGAGGGTGACAATGTGAGAAAATGTTAGACAATTTAACAATCTGGCACAGCAGGGAAACAACAATGATTCTGATACATAATACTGGAGACAGAGAGCTGTGGAGAGCCATAATTACCAATGCCAGTCAGCATGGCACCTTTGATAATGATGACATAAATCACAACACCATAGACTGTATAAAAAAAGTCAAGTTGAATCATTCTTAAAGATATAAATAAAAGTACAACAGGAAAAGTATTATATAGAATAAACTCTATAGCTAAAGGCAGATATTACCGTGGGTAACTGTGTAATGGAATCATCCTGAAGCAAGCCATAACAGCTTTTTTCCTCTGTGACGATATCAGTTTCTTCCAAGCACCTTTTGACTGAGCATTGGGGTGTTCCACCTAGTTCATAGGTAATAAATAATATATTATTTACTATCTTTTCGTAATATTCAATTGCTTTATTACTTAAACAATAAGAACTATCAAATATAGGCCTCTCTTTTATGTAGGCCTACAATCCAGATTTGTGCAGATTAATATAGATCTCAAGAACTTGCTGTTTCAGGTACTGATAGTGAGTTATGTTACTGAATTCCTAATAATTGATGATAAGAGGTTAATGTGTACAATAATATCATCTCTCTTTATCAATTTTCTATCATTATATTCTATCACATAAACAATATGATAGCACAGGCCAAATTAACATTTCAAAAGATGAAAAATATTCTAAGCAATGGAGTAGCATCAATGCATACACGAATTAGAGTGCTAGGATCTTATATTGAGCCACTCCTTCTTTATGGATGCGAAGAATAAGCATGAACTATAAAAAAATAGCTCAAGATAAGATGGAGGTAATTGAGATGTTGTTTTTGAAAAGAATGATGAAAATTCCATGGACAGCCAAGACAAGTAAGTCCTTGGAGATTCTGAGTAAAAAGACAAATTATAGCAAATATTAGAAGCAGACAGTCAAGAGTTTTAGGGCATGTGATGAGAAAAGTAAAATTTGAACATTTAGTAACCACTGGAAAGATAAAAGAGAGTAGAGACAGAGGAAGACAAAGAGAAATTTTTGGATGGGTTGTCAATGTGGCACAAAAATATGCCACCAAATGAACTTATTAACACCACAAGAGACAGAGAGTTGTGGAGAAACATGATCGCTTTTGCCACTCGGCATGGCACTTGATTGATTGACCACTGTTCTAACAAATTTTAAAAATCATTTGAAGAGCAAAGGATAAAAACCTACTCACTACACTCAGGATACTTAATGCAAATTTGAAAACAGTACCACTGTATGTTCAGAAATCTGAAAAATGATAAAAATGCTACATAAATTAGACATTTGTGAAGAAATGCTTAAGAAGAATACTTAACATTGAGTGGTAGGACAGGATAGGAAATGAAAAGATCTGGAGGTGGAGGACCAAGATCTTGTGGGCACAAAGATTAAGAAAAAAAATGTTAATAGGTTGAATACAAGCTGAGGAAATCAAGACACAATATAGCTATAAGATCAATGACAGGAAAAAAGAAAATAAAACAGTGAAGACCTAAGAATACCATGGAGAAGACAATAAAAAACCTCATGGCGATAGGAATAACATAGAATGAGAACATGTCACAGATAGGGACTAATGGAAAATCTTTGTCTGTGATGTAAGACTTATGCACCTGAGGATGTATAAAAACCCTAAGGGACTCAAGTGCTTGATCCATATATTTTGCCTGTTGTAATAAAAATATGTATTTTAAAAAATAATAACCGTCATGATAGTTTAGCATTCTGAACATCAAACTTACCATGTGTAAGCCATGCATGACCTTTGCCATACTGATGATTCTCTCAATGACCTTTCTTTGTGTCAACTGCGTAGAACGTGATGTTTTTGTATCCCCAATCTTACGGTACAGAACTTTTTGCCACTGTACTTTCTCATCAATTGGCTGGAGATAAGAACATTTAAGCAGGTAAAATACAGTATAAAATATGTCATCATAATATCGGAAGAAACATACACACAAAGTAATACTTGTTAACAACGTTTGTTTTATCTAGCATTTTGTTTGTCTATTGAGCATGGAAACAATTGTATAGCACACTTAGGCCTCATTAGTCACAACTGGACACATGCAGTCATAATAATCTTCATCACCATCTCTATCCTAGTTGAACTCAATTAGTTTAATCAACTCTGATGGATAAATAACATACTGGAAAATTATAGTATATTCTTTTTTGTGACACTTCAAACATAAGCAGTAAAAGAAATAATTAAGAATTTCTAATGTGGTGATGTTGCATCTCTTTGACCACAAAGTTTATTATTCACTATTTCAATTCCACAACACTAAAGTAACTCTTTTAAGATCATGTGTTTTCCCATTGGCAACATATGGATGCAAGACTTAGACTTGAAACAAGAACATATCCAAAATAATAAATTCATTTGAAATAAAGTGCTTACAGAAAGATCCTACGAATATCATGGACAGAGAAAAAGAAGAACAGTTAAATTTTGAAATTACTGAAACTAAATGAAGGGTGGCTTCAAATACCATCATAAGAAGGATCTACAGTATTTTGGACACTTAAAGTGACATGATGGTATCGAAAGGCTGATTCTAGAGGCCAGAAGAGAGAAGAAGAAGACCAAGAAGATGATGGACCAGAGACATCAAAGAATGTATGCACATGTCTCTGGCCAATGCAGGCCTGCTTGCTCAGGACAGGGAGGCGTTCAGAGTACCCCTGATGAACATAACATTCTGGAAATAATATGTCACTTGATATACATTTAAATTCACAAAATTATTCTCCTGCAAATATATTTCATCATCATCAGGTGCCATGCCGGGTGGCGTAGGCGGTCATGGCTCTCCACAGCTCTCTATCCACAGTATTATGTATCACAGTCGTTGTTGTTTCTTTGCCGTGCCAGGTTGTCAAACTGTCTAATATTTTCTCACGTTGTCGCCCTCTGTCTCTGGTGCCTTCAATCTTGCCTGTTGTGATTATGTTTTCTAAACCTGCCTGTCTCATGAAGTGGCCAAAAAAAGAAGATTGCCTTTTTCTTATATTCTTGATTAAGGTCCGTTTCGCATTTAACTCTTTTAACACATCTAAATTAGTTTTTCTGGCAGTCCATGGTATTCTCAGCATTCTTCTGTAGAACCACATCTCTGTTGCCTCCAATCTCCCACTTTCCAGTTTGTTTATTGTCCAAGACTCGCACCCATATGTTAGTATAGGGGTTATATAGCTCTGCAAAACTCTCTTTCTCACCTCTAATGACAAGGTCATATTACACAGTATATTTTTCATTTTTCTGAATGTTGTTTTTGCCTGTCCTATTCTGCATCTTATTTCTGTTGAACTTCTTCCATCTGCTGTAATAATTGTACCTAGATATTTGAATTGGTGGACTTGTTTTAATACTATATCATTCACTATGATCTTGTAAGGTGTGTTATTTTCTTTCTTTGAAATAACCATTACTTCTGTTTTCTTGATATTTAGGAAGAGGCCTTTCTCTTTGCTTTCTGTGACTACTACTTTAATTAAGTTTTGAAGGTCTTCCTCACTTTTTGCAATCAGAACAGTGTCATCCGCATATCTCAAATTATTTATGTTATGTCCTCCCACTGATATTCCTGGGATATCTACTATTGCCCGCAATATGTTTTCACTGTATAGAGAGAACAGGTCTGGTGAAAGCACGCATCCCTGTCTGACTCCTTGTTTTATTTGTTGAAAAAGGCCAAATATATTTAGTGACTTTATAAACATGTTCTGTAAAGTTGAAATCATCCTTGAAAAGGGTGTTGTTCATGAAATCTACGACCAGAAAAATAGACTTCATTTTTGTGCCTGGACATGCAGGTGTTGAGAGCAACGAGTGAGCTGTTAAACAATGGAGAATTTCCACAGTATCAAAAAGAGTATCAATAGATGATTCTGGCATAGTCAATGCATGGAGGAACCTTGCCTATTCAAAATTTTTCCATGTGTGAGATTGGAGTAAAAATTGGAACAGCCCAGAAAGAGAAACATAATAGATACAAAAAGAGAAATGTTAATACATATACAAAGAGAACACCTAACTGGAACTGTGAAACACCACTACAATGAGTAGATTTATGGAGGTGGTGGTCAAAGCACTGGTGTAAGCTGATGATAATCTATCTCATAATCCTTTAAGGTAAAATATAATTTCCAAAATTTGGTTTTCCATCTTTATAATTAAATTATTTATTTTATTTTTTCTTGAATGTATTATAACAAAAAGAGTAACATAAATATAAGAAAAGTAATGGCACCAACAAACAACTCCACAATGAAACTGACCCCCTCATCAGCACACAGATTGTGAATAAGGAAGTCTTCAATATCTGCTTCAGCATCCTTCTGAAAAAAATTAAAGGGATTGAATTAGTTAATAAAACACATCAAAAATTATTATATTCATTCATTGGTACCATGCCTTCCATTGTAGGCGAATATGTCTATCCACAGTTCTCTGTTTGTTATACATTTAAATATAGTTTCTGATGATTCTGCATCATGCCAGGCTTTCAAGCCATCCAACATTTTCTAATGTTGTATTCCTCTGTCTCTCTTACCTTGACCTATTCCAGTTGTTACAATGTTTTCCAGCCCACCTCTTCTCATGACATGACCCAGGAACTGTGATTGTTGTCTTCTAATACAGTTAATAAGTTCTCTATTTGAGTTGACCAGTTGTAGAATTATAGCATTAATCTTTTTAGCTGTTCATGATATTTTCAACATTCTTCTATAAAACCACATCTCTGTGGCCTCCAGATGTTTTCTTGCAATATTGTAAATTGTCGATGCTTCACTACCATATAACAGTATGGGCTCTATGTAACATTTTAGTATGTTCTTTCTTACTTCTATTGATAATGAATTATTACACAAGATGTTCCTCATAAGATATATATATATATATATACACACGTAAGATATTATATATTTCCAAATATTTATTACATAAACTAGTATAGCATTGAAGAATGAACAGATATTTATAACAATTGCAAAAAGTTCTCAATTGATCAAGTATGATAGTAATCGAATGATAGGCAACAGAAACTTTCACATGTACGTCTAGTTAATTTTTGTTGCACATCCATAATTGTGATTTTCATCCACTTTAACATTGGAGGACAGTAGATTCCAGAAACTAGATATACAGATGATACAGTTCTTTTAACAACTAGTAATTTAAACCACTGATTCTATTTAAAACCACACAAAAAAACAGTGAGGCCAAGAACTTGAAAATGCAAAGAAAACAAAAATCATGACAACTGTGAACTAACAGTATGGGGGTTGTGCAGCAGAAATCAAAGAAATAATTATAATAGTGATGTCAAAATTATCATAAATGAAAAATCTTTGGTAAGGTACCAGCTGAAAAGCTAAATTATGAGGCACGTTCAAATGAAACCCACTTGTGCTACGTCATCTATGCCAGCACACAAGGAGCATGAAGATGTCATCACTGATGTAGTAAGTTCACATCAATGAACAAATAGTCCTGTGATCATTAGCTTTGTATGCTTAATGCTCAGTACAGGTGTTCAACAACATGGCTGATATGATAGCAAATCCATCCAAATTTGACCAACAAGCAGTGATTCAGTTTCTTACACCTGAAGGATGTTGACTAATCAATATTCATCAAAGAATGCAGGTGGTGTATGGTTGGTTGGTTAGTTGCTGATTCATCGGTCATAAGCTCATGCCTTTTGATCCAATGCAATTAAAATGGAATTATATTTCTAGGAAGTTTGGATGTTTGGCCCCACCCTGGGCCAGAGCCAGAGAATAACTATCACACGACCAGGAAGGTAGGTTTCAACAAATGCACTGCTCCGAGCCACTGCAGCAGCCAAGTTCACTGTGCCCATTCCCCACCACCAATTCATTACTGGTTATGCCGAACTTCTCTATTGCTCCAAGCATGCAATCAAATGTTCAAGTCAAAAGGATTGTCACTTCCTGAGTCACTGTGCCTCTATGATGGGCCTCAGCCATATGAAAAAAATCAGTGCTGTCAGTTTCCTCCTTCCCGGTGCTGCGCAGTATATCTCTGGCTCCCTCTCAACCACTGAGGGTGCATACATATATACAAATAACAAAAACACATTGCAACAACAAAAACAAAATAAAAGCATGAGAAGCATAAATGTATAGATGGCGTGCCATGAAGTTTCTATAAGAAGATAACCTCAATATAACGGCATGTCATCTACTAAGGTTTTCTGCTGCATGGGTGGTTTGTCCAGTGAGTCATTGGTGAGACACGCATATGTAGCGGTATATGATGGAAAATGTGTTTCAAAGACACTGCATTTGAATGAATCCGTTATAACACGAGCCATGTTGTCAACTTCCTGCACAGAAAACTAAGCGTACGAAGAGAATAATGTGTTAGTTATTAAAAAGCTTTAAAAATTTGTTTTGACTAATTTGAAATTCAATTATACTCAACAAAACATACGGTGATGATGGCAGTCTGCATTATTTGACAAATGGATAACTGAAAATAGTTTAAACTTAACCTACTTAAGTCTCTAACGATGGGTCGTTAGAGTTCCAAAATGTTTAATGAACACTCCAATTTGTGTTGTCCTGCGTGATTTCTTTAAAATTAACAACATATACTAATGCTGTGATGTTACATCATATATTGGTGATGTTATTTGTGCAACTACAAAATCTATGTAAGGAGTAAACAATATAAAAGCACTTTACAATCAATTTTATCTTTTTTGAACATGTTTTTTGAATTTCTAATAATGGATGAAAAGCAATGTTTTTAGCACAAGTATTTTTAAAATCCACTTAAAAGAAATTAATTGTTTAGTATTGCATTAGAACTGAAATCCAAGGCACAAGAAATTTGATAAGTAAATCAAATTTCTTGATCAAATTACTTATTATGGATAAGTAAAATAAAATATTATATTTTATAAAAATAAGAGGAAACAACTTGGATAGTTACAGGAAATAGTCTCACAAAGGACAACAATGAATTCAAAGAATAAAAGAAAGACAGAAAAAGAGAGGAATAACAAAAACAATTTGAAAACAGACAGGATAGAATAAAATTAAAATAAAGGCAGGGGGAAAAGAAATAAAATCCTAACAAAGAATTTTAAAGTGCATACTTTTTTTATTAGACAAAATATTGTATTGCCAGAAAAGGGTTTGAAAATTCTTTATTTGTCTGTCTTGTATAATTTATTGTGAATTTGGATGTCACAATTTTACTAATACTTGACAGTAATACTATATAAAGTTTGATTCTTCAAAATAAAATTGCATGGAATTTGTACATATATTTATGTTTTGGATATCATTATTGTACTTTGATCAATAACAACATGTGCGTTAATCTGTCATATTGGATGCATTCATTCAGGTGAAATTTGCTCTATACAACATTGTATCCTAATAAAAATTAAAAAAAATAAATTACACAATCAACACAGAAAGGAAATCATCAGCTGCTATACCTGGGAGATTTACTGAAGTGAAGATATATCATATATGGACATGGGGTGCAAAGGGAACGCATTGCTCTAGGCGGACCCAGGGTTAGCAGATAACCAAGATCCCAAATGTACCTCCACGTGGTGCACCCTGGAAACAGAAATACAGCAGCTCGTGCTGATTCTGGCCAAATCATTTGGGGATCGTGTCCGAGAATGTGGAGGTAGCAGATGGAAAGAGATTTGACTGCACAAGAGACAGACAATATCTCCGACACCACCAGCATCACCACATATAGCAACACTGTCGACATACAGTGAAGCTAGTCAGTCCAGTCCGAACATTGGAGGGGCGGCCAATGTAAAATGCACGTAAAGGTAAATGCATGGCGAGAGACAAATATGTTTCACACAGATACAATGAAACAATGAAAGGGCAGAACAGCGCTAGAGGGCAGCGCGAACTGCAAATAGAAAGTGAAAAGTCCCTAGGAAAGGGAACTACAAGCTCCGTCAGCTCGAGACGGGCTTCTAGTTACCAGAGTTCCTAACAGGCAGAGACCCAGACCCATCCATCGGCGTTTGGTAAAGCAAAAGACCTAACCCAACTCTAATGTCGAGCCTTCCTAAACCGGAAATATGCTTGCAAAGAGAAAGGGTTCTGTACCCGATGGGTGTAGGCAAGAAAGGGACAACGATGGCAGTCCTGGCCCAACTCTACTGTCAAGGTTTCCTATACCGGAAGTAACTTGCAGAGAGAAAGGGTTCTGTACTCGATTCTGTGCTCAGGCACAAAAGGGACAACGATTTAGCCCTGGCCCAACTCTACTGTCAGGTTTTCCTACACCGGAAATACACTTGAAGAGAGAAAGGGTTCAGTACCTGATGGGCTCAGGCGCTATTGGGACAAGGACGCTCAGCTCGAGAACGCCTTGCTCTCAAACGCGTGGTGTGAGACTCGAACTTGGACAAGGGGTACACGATGTCGGTGAATGACACCTCGGCTAAGAGGGCGAAAGAGCCAGGGTCCAACTCCTCTGTTGAGTTCTTCCCCTTAAGGAACCAGGCTCACGGATGAGAAATGGTTCAGTACCCAATGGGCACAGGCACAGCACGTCCAATTACACGAGACAAGTTCATAGACAGTGGAACACCTCGTTTGAGTCAGACTAAGAGCAAGAAAATAGTCTGGGCGAAGAGTCTCCACTATGCGTGCCTGGAGACAGATATAGAGGCTGTCACAGGCTAAGGGTAGCCCACCCGAATTGTCAAGGCATGCCGAAATCGGATGTGCTAGGCCTACAAGGCGCATAACGGTGGCACAACGTAATCACGCTCCCGGCGGAAATCGCACGGATATCCGTGATGGTTACAATGGAGCGAACGAAAAACAAACAAACATATATGGACATGTCTGGTGTACAAAGACATTTTAATAAATATGCCTAAACTTAAATATTGTGCCCGTCTGACTGATAACACCACTTTGATCATCAGGTGCCATAGCATTGAAAGTTAACAGTAGTTGACTTCGAACATTGTCTGTTTTTTGTGCTGGTGGTAACTATGTTTTTTTGACTAGCTAGATAACTATTCTTGATTCATTTGTGTAAGCAAAATTGTCATATGTAGCAACATTTGTAAGCATTTTACAACTTACAAGATTTTTTTTTTTCAAAATCCTATATTGACTTCCAATGTTGGAATCAAAATCCATTCTTCTCCTTATAGTAAGATTGCAAATATTACATCAAATCAACATATTTAATTCGCATCATCAGATGATTGATTCAAGTGCTCTTAATTTCACTAGTACTTTTGTATGGTGAGTGTCTTCTTCATTGTTCATTCACTTGGAATATATTTATATCTGAAGTGGTGGGTGTCTAAATTATTATACAAAATTTTATTGGAAATTGAAAGAAAGATTAAGAGTTTACTGCAGTATACTTTTATTTGTGTGTATTTTTTTTTCTTTGATATATACTTTTCTGACAATCTTTGCAAAAAGTTTAAACAAATACGAGGTTGTAAATTACAGGTCAACAATGAAAAGGAAGTGGGAACTAAGTTTATGTCTTGTGCAAGTGATGAAAGTTGATACTGATAACAGTGTTTGGAAAAAAGGGGGAATATTTTGTACACAAGTGTATGTATAATATCACACATAAAAAATATTGATTGATTTTGAAAAATTATGAGAAATTTTGTTTTAATATTTCATTTCTACCTAACATTCTAATATTTCATGCTCCCTAACATTTGTTCAATGTTTTGCCTCTGTGCAATGGGGAGCTGTATTCAAAGCTTTTTTCCATACCCAGGAGCACTTGTCCAAGTTGGGGTATCCAATACCTGAGTCATGACTTCTACTTTGAATGGGGTCAATTGTGGTGATACATGTGTGCTCTTGAGCATGAACAGCACTTCCGTAGGTTGGTCTTGTGCTGGACAATTGTAGCTTTGCTGTCACTATATCATTTCACATACACAATGCTGCCCTCCAGTCATGTTACTTTTTCTAGATTCAATGTGTACTCTTTGGATCTCCATACTTTAGCAAAATCAACCTATATCAGGGCATTTGACATTGACTGCCAATTCAATGTTTCTGCATTTTGGTTGACTGAGGTAAAATGCATAGATGCTTTATGTCACTGTGTGCCGATAGTGCTTTTGGTGTAGAGGTCTTGGAGATATTGCCTGTCTCTCTGCAAGGGAATTCTCATTCCATTTAGTCTCCACATCCCCAGATACAAGCCTAAACATGTTGACCAGGAACACAGCAATAGCAGCTATTTTTCTGTTTCCAGAGTGCACCACAAGGAGGTACTTCTTTTAAGATCATGGCTATTTGCTAACCCTGGGTCTTCATGAGAGCAATACAAAACCCTTTGCACCTCACATCGCCTAATAGGGCCTACTAATTATTGTTTCCAAATATGTGCCATTTAAAATATGATTTCCTCTTCCCATACATTGACTTATATATATGCATGTATGTATGTATGTATACACACAGTTATTTTATACCAAGTTGTAAATGGTATTTCCAGCTGATGCTATGTTAAGTTGTGAAGTTTCCAAACTCATCAGGACGGTAGAGGATCAATCAATCAATAAAACCCATAACCCTTCAGGGTCGTAGGGGTACCACATTGGAAGACTTCAGCACACAGAGTCCTCCAGCGAATTCTATCCTCAGCGATGCGAATGAGTGTGGAAATATCTAGCCCTGTCCATTCCTTGATGTTGTCTGTCCATGTCTTTATTTGTCCTCCTCTGCTTCTTCCACCCTCGACAGTTCCCTGCAGTATTGTTTTTTACAAGGAATCGTGCCTGCATACATGTCCGAACCATGCTAGTTTTCATCGTTTCACTATTGAAAGCAATGGCTCCTGGACACCTGCACACATCTCTACTTTATTTCTTACGTACACATTGGTCTTATGTTCCCTATAGGAAATTCGTAGAATTCTTCTGTAGCATTTATACTCGAAAGCCTGTAATCTTCTCTCCATGTCCGCAGTGAGTGTCCAACTCTCACAACCATACAACACAACGGAAACCACCAGCGACCTATACAGTTTGATTTTCACTCCAACACTGATGTTGCTTTTCCAAATCACAGTTAGCCTTGACAAGGACGCTAAAGCCATCTCCAGCCTTATTTTTAGTTCTGCTTTGCATTTACCATCGCTGCATATACTGGATCTGAGGTAGAGGATAGAGAGGTGTGGAGTTCATTCTGCACCAAAGGTCTTATTGTGCCCCCCCCCCCCTATGACCTTGATGGGTTATGGGTTTATTATTATTATTATATGTTATCACATAATTATTTAGTTAAATATCAATCAATAAAGTGCCATGTCGAATGGCGTAGACAATCATGTTTCTCCACGACTCTCTGTCTCATGTTGTCAATAAGCTTAGTTGGTGAACTTCTACCGTGTTACAATACTAGTCCATCTAGCAACTTTTCTCTCTTTGTCATCCCCTTTCTCTTCTCCCCTTGATCTTTCCAGTGGTTATTAAGTGTTCAAGCTGTGTTCTCAGCACATGCCCTAGAAATCTTTACTGTCTGCCCCTAATGTTTGATATGATTGATCTTTTTACGCCAGCATCAATAAGAACCTCTGCATTAGTTTTCTTAGATGTCTGTGGTATTTTCATTATTCTTTTCTGAAATCACATCTTTGTAGCCTCTAATTCGCTTTGAATTTTATTTTATTAAACATACCAATAATAATTTCATTACTGACAATTTCATCTCACAACAACTTCAGTTACTCAAAGCATCTTTGTCAGCAGCAACTATTAGGCTGCATTATTCTTGTCTAAAATGCATACATTTTTCAAACCTGGTATGGGCCTACTTCACTTCAATTCACTTAACTAGAAATAGGCCTTTGACTCCCTGAGTCATGGAATGTATGATAGTGAGGAAATAAAGTAATGTAGTAGCTTAGAACTCATCATTGTATAGTACTGCATGCTAAAGAAATGTTTTCATTAGAGCAAAGTTGGTCATCATTGCTTAGGTCAAGGGACAGGGTGCATGAGCATGATCTAAATTTTAGTCCCATCTAATCTAGCATTATGTTTAGTCTTCTTTTATAAGCCTGAAAATTTTATTTTGTGTGTGATATTTTACATTTATTTTAGTTTCACAGCAGAAATCCATTAAACTGAAGAACAATAGAAACAAAACAAACAGTTGAATCACAATTGATAAGAATACATGCCAAACAATTACCTTGTCAGTAAATGAACGTTGAGAACAGATGCAAGAAAATACATTTTTAACATGTAAATTATGGAATATAAGAAATGAACAAGTAGCAATGGTACTGAAAATAAAAATATGTATGGTCTACATATTAATTAATTATTGCTAACATCCGATTACTTAGTTGTTTAACATGATGTTCTTGCATGCCTAGATGATGTTGGTATTCTTAAATGTTCTCTCTTTCTTTTTTCTTTAACATTTATAATCAAACTTCTGCCATCAATAAGATGTAAGTCCAGAGAACAGTATTTGTTGCATCATAGTTTTGTTGTGATATTTGCACCTTTCAGTTCAATACAGAAGACTTCAAAATGTAATGCAAAAGTCCAACCCTCTTTAATCACCTAATATACCATGAGTGGTAAGTCACAGTGCTATTATTCTGCATTTCTTCTCAACATGGCAACAGATGAAAATTCTTTCTTCCTAGGGGATCTCCCTAGCGTAGTGGTTAAGCTGTTTGCCTTGTGTTCAAGAGGTCATGTCTTCGAATCCAGCTCATGTTGTCTTGTGCACAAGGTGGATTTTTTTCAGAGATCCTGTGGGTTATCATTAGATGCTACAGAGTTATGTGCTATAAGTGGTACTCTCAGCAGGCGGTGTGACATTTTATTGAGAGTGACGGAGTACATATAGGAAACAGAGTACAGTGAAATCAATCCTCTATGACTTCTGAATCCATTAAACGCTTTCTTCCTAGATTTTGCCTTTCAGTAATTCAACAGTATAAATATTTTGTGATGAAGCCAAGACAGTTCACTTTTATTGCACTCATTGTCTACTTGCTCCTACAAGCCTATATCTGAAGCATTTGTTCTTTTTTAAAATCTTGTTTTCAGTCCAGCTTGTACTGTTGATCTTATGATAGTACCATATCTCAAAAGTTTCTAGGGTTTATATAACAGTTAAGTATGTTTTGTACTTTCAGAAACTTATTATCAAAGCTATTATTGCTTCAGAAACTTAATCTTTGAAAGAAAATGTGGCAATTCATTCTTACTTCCATATTTCACTGGTGGCTGCAGTGGTTAAATTTTTAGTGAATTGGCTTACAATTTGAGTGATCCAAGGTTCAAGTTCCAGTTCAATTGAAAATATTTTGTAAAATTCACAAACAACTCCTAATTCGGCCCAGTCTAAGGAAAATGGGTTATAGATATTTCGGGAAAATTAAGGTGGTATGCCAATGGTTATGAAAAACATGGTTCTAACACCAAAATCCCCAATATTCCTTGATGGCATGGGAAAGGGAACTGCATTTCACAGTCATTTCCATCTGTCAGAACAACTGAGTGTCCAATCTGCTCAGATGCAGAGTTGTTCATATTTGCTAGTTGATACTATATCACTGATTTGTATTTTACTGCACTCAGTGAATTTATACAATCCTCTTCTTTTTATTATTGTCAAGCAAATTTTCAATCATATGTGATTCATCTTCATTCCTCCAGTATCATCAAAACCATCATACAGCTCACAGTCTATCTCTGATTTGGGCAATTTTTCTAACAGTTATCTGTGGACCATACATTTTATGATTCTGACACTGTTTTAACTGAGATTTCTAAGACTCCAAAACAAATATGTTTTCAAATCTATTCATTCTAAATGGATCTTAGTATGAGGTTGTTGCCCACATGCTAAATCCCTGAACCTGAGGGAACTTTGTGTAAGATTTTATAATGTTTCAACTACCCATACAAAAATATTAACTGCCTTATTCTGATGTGATAACTTCCTTTGCGCAATAGTTTTTCCTCATTATTCTTGATGTTAGCTCTTCTATGTAGCTTACATGGAATATTGGATGCCATAATACTCACATATTGATAAGAAATGTTGTAAATATATCAAAACAACACAATAAACATGTTCATATGGTTCTTGTTTGGAACCCTGATCTCCCAATGTGATTATTAATTTATTTGATTATGTCCCTTGGAAATGTTTGCCAATTGATATTCATCAACTATTAATTTAATTATTATTTTTTTTAGGGTTAGGCTTAGGGTTTGTAGAGGTTTTGTTTTACATAACTAACCCTAACCCTATATAAATTTATACTAAATTAATAAAGGATAAACATAAACTGACAAACATCGCAAAGGGAAATAATCAAATCCGGGTATATGGCTTACAAACAAGAACCTTTCATATAAATATATAATAATATGGTCTTCTTCCTGAGAGATGGTCTGAAGCAAGACTGTACCAGATGGAGTAAGTCAGGTACGAGTCAAACATGTATTTTCATGATTAAACATATTGCCAATTGATGAGCAATTTAGTTTGTTGCAGAATAGGCATGAGAAAATGCCATTGCTGGGCTGCTGCAACTTACGCCGGAACATTTGTTCTTCCACTCTACTCACGATTGAATTCTCACATTTCCTAGCACCACTACAGAGAATTATTTTTCATGTAATGTTATAATTTGCCAGCTTTATATAAATATATTCATAATTTATTTTTAGTAAAATGAATGTCAGTATACTCGAAATAAATCAAGTCTGCTTCAGCATAGGCCTATGCTAAAAGGTATGCATATAATTGGATTTGTATTGGTTCTTAGATTATCATCATCAAGTACCATCTCTGCAATGAAGGTTGGCTGCAACAGACCTCCAACATCCACTGTCTCTTGTTTTGGTGATGCACTCTGCTAGACTGTAACCTGTCCATCTTGTGATGTTACTCTCCTACTTGTATCTCTGTTTACCTCTTGCTCGCTTCCCTTTGACTTTACCCTCAAGTAAGGAACAAGGTCTTTTAAAGTGTCCAAAATATTTTAATTCAATATTTATTACCCTAGATTGGATTAAATTTCAAAAAGGATCACTCAGTATTTTGGTACAAAATTAAACTCATTGTCTTTCTTTTCTTATTTTTTTCACCACATATTCTGCCCATATTCTGTTTAAAATCAATTTTATTAAAGGTAAATGCTGATGGTCAATACAGGTGTATGTCATGAAACCCTAGTATATTCTGTAAAAAATATGAAATATCTGTACATGTTGACAAGTATGCAGATACTTATGTATCAAGAAACTGATTCCACGCATCCATCAATATGTTATTTTAAGAATATTTTGTAAGCAATAATTGTGAATGTTCGTGTGTACACACACACACAAAGATGCAGATGCATCTGTGCACACACATAAGAAATAATGATAGCACCAGCGATTTCTAAAAAAAAAAACAATAAATAAAAGATGTGTACAAACCTGAAGAAGTCTCTGCTTTGCTTGCTGTAGCAACTCTTGCTCTCGACCACTGAAAAAACTGAGACCAACTGGCACAAGTCTTTTTAAACATGCTACATTTAGTGAGTTGTGAGGCTCCAGTCGTTTCTTATCTTTTCTTTTTCCACCACTTGTTCTTTTGCCAGGTACAGTATCCTGGGAGCTTTGATGCATCTTCTTGGGAACAGCCAGTCTGATAGCTTGACTTGGCATGATTAATGCCATGTTATCTATTTCATTGTGGGCCACAAAATTCTGTTCCTCTCTCTTGAAAAACTGAAATAGATGTTTATAAATATACAACAATTTTTCAACATTTAAAAAAAAGTTCATGTGGAATAAAATACTACAGATCTGTAAAATGTGTTCCAATCTGGCATGCGTGGGTTTCCATAGAATGCATTAGTGGGGAAAGTTCGGATGACATAATAATTTTCCATGGTGTTTTTTTCTGTGTAGGACACATAATGCCAGGTTTATTAATGTGAATGAATGCACTTAATAATAATAAGAAATTAACACAATCTGGCATTTATCTTTCATTTGAACAGTTACTGGTAGTTAGAAGTAGTTCACGATGAAGGGGTAACATCAGATAGTAGATTGTTTACACTGTATACCAGAAAGGTCACAAAAAATAGTGACACAATCTTATGAACTTTTAGCACTGTCAGTGGCTACAGTTGTTTGGCTGTATGTATTTTCACAGCTGTCTGCGACTTGAATCGCCCATTGCTATGCACCTCATCTACACAAAAACATTTAAAAAAAAGTAAAGTAACCCATAGCATTTATTAATGCTGTAGGGGTGTGAGATGTTAGCGATCTCACATTTCAGAGCTCTGCAAATGAGGGCGGTAGCCATCTCCTCTCCCTTGCAGTCTTTACTTCCCGGATTAAATCCGGTACCCATTTAAGACTGGGTTGACCTGGGAGCCGTTGCAATCTGAAAAACATTTCCGCCTCAACTGGGGAATGAACCCAGGACCACTCATATGCAAAGCCAGTGCGCTAACCACTGCACTACGCATCTCACAAAAAATCATAACTGTAAACGAATGTCATTCACCAGAACAATGTAGGAATTGAAAGTAGACATAAAGAATTTCATTTTCTGTTGGTTTTCAGACTGATATGTCTGGATAATAACTACACTGATTAACATTATTGTTCAAAAAGAACTTTCCAAATTCAACAGTTATCTGGAATTCTACAATACTGTCAGGTATGTCTGTACATAAAAACTTACCAGTGAATTAGCCCACATAGAGAAGATCTCAGCAACACAGGCAAAGAGCTGTTCTGCCTCAGGTGTTGGGTTTTTCAACCAGTGTGATCGGTGCAGGTCAACATACTTGATGAGCAGTGGGTAGAAGGCATAAATATCTCTGACCAGGATGCTAAATTTCTGTGTTAATTATGAGAGAATAAAGCACATTTTAAATGTGAATTATCAAATATTTATATTATCTTTTATTACAAAGTCCACAGTTACCACAGTCATAGATACACAATCTCTGCCACTCATAGATGCTCGATCTTCACCAGCCATAGATGAATTCTTCTTGTTCTTTCATTCACTTGAAACATGTCTATATCTGTAATTGTCTCCTGAATAAAACTCACTGTCTTTTGTAGTTCATACAGTGGCCCATAGAGCTTTGATTCCAGTGTTGCCATAGATGCATGATCTCCACCAGTCATAGATGGAAAATCTCCACCAGTCATAGATGCAAAATCTCCGCCATTCATAGATACACAATCTCTGCCATTCATAGATGCACACTCATGCACAATCTCTACCATTCATAGATGCACAATCTCCGGCAGTCATAGATAGATGCACGATCTCAGCTGTCATAGATACACAATCTCTCTCCGCCATTCATAGATGCATAAAAGCCAATCAAAAGTAGCATAACATAAAGACATGATTAGCTTTAGAATGGATCTCAGAATCTAATTGATTTATTAATGCTTTTTTAAATATTAAAATTACATACAAATGCCTAGTCTGTGAGTTCTATGATTTTCAAGTAACGTGACTGATTATATGAAGAGAAGTAGTCAAGGAGCTATTTTGCAGTTTTTGTCAATTCTGCCTTGATGTTGAAATTGTTTGTGTCCCCCTTTTTTGCCTGTGCAACTTTGCACTTTAAAAAAAAACATGTGTTCATAAATTATAATTCTGCTGTCTACACATAACTGTATGTTTTCAATATTTTCACTAATGTAAGATAGATTGATAAGCTATACACTGATGATAGTTTGGTCTCTCATAACTAAGTCTAGTTGTCAGAATATGCTAGAATGTGAATAGTGTGCACCTTTGCCACCACTTACCCTACATATTTAATTTATTTTCACAGATGATATTATGATCACACTAGTTAGGTTATGAAATAACATTATAATTGTCATGTAACAGCATTTTGAAAGGGCATTTTACGCACTCGGATATGAACATGTGAGTCAGTAATTTTATATTAATTTTTGTGTGTGCATTTTTATCTTGCTACAATTTTCTCACATATCATAGATACACCAACAAAATTTACATCATTAGATTCTGTATGAAATTATTAATTCCATTAAAGCAATATATATATAAAAATCTTTTAAAAACAAAAAATGTTGCATATTCTCCAAACACGCACCTAAATTATGCAATTGTCATAAAAGAGTCCGGCGTGTAGAGGGAAAGTCACATAATTTGTATTGGGCACGGTAAACGTTAAAATATTGTGGAAGTTTGTCACCATTTAATCAATTGGTGGCCATTCTTCTCCTTTTGGCAGGAACTGTGTAGCGCAGTGGTTAGTGCACTGACTTTGCATTTCCCAGTTTAGGAGGAAATGTTTTTCAGATCGCAACGGCTCCCGGGTTGACCCAGCCTTAAATGGGTAACGGATTAATCTGGGAAGTAAAGACTGCGAGGGAGAGAAGATGGCTACCAGCCTCATATAGCAGAGCCACTGAAATGTAAGATTGCTAACATTTATAGACATATTAATAGACATATACCAAGTGCAAAAAAATATTTTCTGAATCATATGAGAGTGAAAAGTTGTGGGCAATCAGGCAAGAGCATCACAAAAATGGATGCTTGAGGGAAATATAAACAAGGAACATGTTCACATAATTCAGCACGATCAGAGACATTAAATGGAGTTAATCCGAAGATGGACCTGTCTGGCCATGACGAAATAAAACGGATACACAAATGTATTTCCATTCTCTGGACTACACCTTGCTTGAAATCTAATATGTTCATTGTCTTTCTAAAAGATAGACCCAGCAGGAGTTTGAAAATGAACGCTGAAGAAGAAATGGAGATTGATTATAACTGAACTTTGATGTTGAAAATTAAATTATTACATAAAAACAATAAAGATTCCCCATATAATATTGTATCTCACCTCTTGAACAAACTGCTCATAATCTTCACTACCTTCCATTGAAGCTCGCTTCTCCTGAGCTAATCTTTTCTCCATGCTTTCAACTGTTCCTGCATTTTCTCTAAGTTTTGCAGCTATTGGTAGGAAATTATCCTTGATCATGTCTGGCTTGGAGTTACAGATGATGGGTTGTGTGCGAGCTAGAAGACAAAGCAGAAAAACTCTTTCCTTCCATTATTTCTCATTCTTACTCTAACCATTTGACAATATTAATAAAAACATTCTGGCTAATTGCTAAATTGACATATTCATCTCAATTTTATTCCATCTACTCTTAGTGAAATGCATCCAAAATGTTTTCTAATCCTAATAAAGTTTATTTTTTAGAAATCTTTAGGACGTTAAAAATATCTTAACAAAAACCAGAACAATTTTTCAATCTCAATCAATAACAGAGAACTAGAACGAGTTACCAGTTTCATTTACATTGATTCTCTTATAATTAGCAATGGGGATTTCTATTAAAAAGTCAGATGAAGGTTGACCATTGCATAAAATAAACTGATACACATTAAGAACATATAACTGGACAACAACAAAATAACAAAACTAATTTTCTTTAGAGCCTGCATATTCTCAGTTGCATTATATGAATGGGAATCTTTGACGATAAAGAAACAAAATGCAGCATTTGAAACAATTTGTTACACAAGAATTATCAGATTATCATTGATAAAAAATGTCACAGATAGGGTTATACTGAGAGAATTGGAAGTAAAAGAAAACTGGCTAGATTAAGTTCTCCAAAAATTTTATCAAATTTCTGAAATAGGTCTATCAGACAGTCAGAAAAGACCATAATAGAGGGGATGATACCATGGTTGCAAAAATAGGTAGACTGAAGAAGAGGGACACAATATATCACAGATCACCTGAACTTGACATTTACAGAAGAAGGAAGATAAGCTCAAGATCGGAAGGAGATTAGAAAATATGTGAAGAATGCCACATCCTGTCCAGGATATGTTGTTAATTCCAATAACATACTGGCTATAATAAATAATATCTTATGTTTTTAGATTTAGGTTAAGTTATATTGCTTATCATTTTTGCACACATAACAGCTTTATCAATGAAGTTTTTAATTTTAGTAATTTATTTTTTCTTTTCTCAATGTGCTCATAGACTTTTCATGTTTTATTTTTCCCTCTGGGTTTCATGTCATTCATCTTCTAGCTACATCAGCATAACAGGATCAGAATATAAAGAGAACAAAAATTAAGTAAAAACAGATTGTATTGATGTTTTTACCAAAAGACCTTCATAATAATATATAAAAATGGAAGGCAAACAGTTACACTAATAATAAGCTAGTCATATTTGAAATGGATTAAATTAAGACTCTAGTTAAGGGTACAATTCTGAAATATATAATAATTTTTTTTCAAGGCATATCAAGTACTATTGGCAGTAGAGCAACATCTATTGTGACTGGATATCACTGGCACTAAGAACCAATGAAATACATAACAACGGGAGTAATTAGATATTCCTGGTTAATATAATGAAGATATTGAAGAGTACTTACTAGCAATTCTGTTCATCCAGGGGGCATCTTCTGTTCCAATGTTACTTAGTATAAGCTTAAGAACATTCGCTAGCACTGTGTTCATCTGCTGGGCTGTCACTTCAGTGACAAAGTTTCTGGGTCTGTAAATCATCATTATATCAAATGTTCAAATTGAAATTTTAATATCAAAGAAATAATTTAATGTAAGTCTTCTAAATTTAAAATAAATTACTGTGATCATTACAGCATATTGATTCTGTCTTCAACAATTAACTATATAACAAACTACAGAGTAATTATGAGTGGTAAGCTTTGAATAAACCTAATAATGACAAAATCTACAAGAATTGATAAAACATTATATTTTTCTGCTAGTATCTTCATGGAGGAGTTGGCAAGACGTTAAATAGTCCCAAATTGAGTGAACTTTGTCATAGTTTAAAGCATAGATAGTCCAGCTCTGTGACTGTGAGGTACAGATAGTGTCTCTGATGGCCAAAGTACCAGGTTAAAACTTGCCGAATGAAATTGTGCATCTGGAGTGTTAAGAAAACAATGACAACCTACTGAAATTAACTATATTGCATAGAAAACCACTAGTCAAAATATTTTGGGTTGATTATTACAACCTGAATAGGATATATTTCCAAGCATAGAGCATGTTGTGCCATTTCATGTACCTTTGATAAGATTACTGAATCATAAAAGGGATGCTGAATAATTCAACAATTGTTGAAATCAATGTGATATACAGGATATGTCTTCATTACTATTATATTTTCATGACTATAAAGAATACCTGTCAGGGTGTGTGCCATCTGGACCATACTTCAGCCAGTAAGGAAGGTAGCTGAAAAAGTGAAAACCGAAATAGTGTATTGTGTCAAATTTATTATGTTGCATTTAATAATATAACATTATAAAACAGTGGTTTTAAAACTGTTATCCACTGACCCTCAGGGGTCAGAAAGGTTCTCTCATGGGGTCAGCAAAGGTAAAAAATGTTATGAGCCTTACATTTACAATAAAATGATAAATGGACAGATATTTTGGGGATCCGTGACAGACAACAAATATATATGGAGTATCAGAGATACAATTTTAAAAACTGGCCATGTTTTAAAGTATTAAATACCCCCATATCACATAGCTTTAACATTTAGAAGTGAGGTGACCTTTTCTACATCAGTAAAACTCCCATAATTGTCCATCTTTACATTTTTCAATATAGAGTACACTTTATTGATGTAATGTTTACAATCCTTTCTGTACCATGTTAGCCATTTTCTGAGGTGTATATAATATGTGTATATAAGCTGCTATTATTGTTTTGTGTGGAGTTTTATTTGCTACTATTTTTCTTTGAACTTTTACACAGCAGTCTTTCATAACCAACTGCACAGTTTTCTGGACATTGATCCTGGTACAGAATGGGAGAAAGTGCCAAGATAACTACGTAATGTCATTTCAGTGCACATCAGTTTTGATAGAGAGAGTTGGCTATATAGCACCTAGGTGGTGGAGGTAGAAGTTCAAGTACTGAATTATAATAATTAATCAGAAGGAAATATAGCCATTTACACAGATGGATCTATTGTTCAAATGTTCACAGCTCATTTCCATTTACAGCACAGATTGGAAAGTCTAATGTGAGAAAGAAGCTGGTGTTTTTTTGTCATGACCACAAGCAGTATTGAAAAATAAATCTATGATGTAGCTTACTTACTTATCCGATCCCTGGGGTTGCGAGCTTTCACTCTTCCTGTGCCAGGTCGTAGTAGGTGCATGTCTTCTTCAGCTGTGTCTATGTAAAGGGTGTTAGTGATGGAGCGGTTTGGTGTAAGTTATTTTCGTAGGTATTTTAGTATAGGGCATTCAATAAGGTGGTGTTTTACTATTTCGTCCTCTTGTCTGTTGGGTATGGTGTATAGTCTGTGGCAATTCTTTGTAGGTGTTTGTTTAGTTGTACATGTGTTGTTCACAGCCTAAATATTGTAGTTTGATCTTTGTGGTGTAGTCTATTTATGCTGTCATGTGGATTTGGTTGGGAGATGTCTGCATAAAACATTCTTCCTTTTGAACTAGTGGTCCAGCAGTCCATCCATTGTAGGGTATCAAGTTTGTGTAGAGGTCCACTCAGTTTTAGGGTCTTATTTCTGAGTCCAGATATGTTAAGTTGTAGTATGTTTAATGTGCCCCTCGAGGCTGAGTTTTCCGGAAGGAGGAAAGGGAAGGGCTGCCCAGTGCAGACCTTTTGAGGCAACGCCGGAGCTTATAAGATATTTTGTATTTAGGCACTTTCATGTTGTGGTTATTTTTTTTCTGGAGCTTGCTTTCAAACGCAGAGGGCTGATCCAACAAAGTTGGGCTTGAGACCAGAGACACCATTTTCCAACTGGTACGATGCTGTTTTGTCTTGGTTCTTCTCAGACTCCCATCTATGGGTAGTGGATCTGATGTGTGCTTTATCACTCTCCATTCCCTATCACCTTCATTCTTCCAGCACACAAGACTCACATTTTTCACGATTCACATTTTGAATCAGATGGTTTCACTCAGATTTCCCCTTCCTCCAGTTGGTTTCTGGGTGTAAGTTTGACATAAAGCATCAAACCAATGAGATCTTGATAATACAAGTTACAGGACCTAGGTTCTATGATGGAGTGAAAAGCTACAAGTTGGACAGCCCTCTACTCCATGAGTAGAGATATTAGGATATAAGTATAAATATATAATATATAAATATAGGATATAAAATCATACACCGTAACTGTAAATATAGAAAGCTGTTGGGGTTTTCACACACAAAAATCTTCACTATACAGTCATATCATCTAGAATTATAATGTTGCATTGTGGTTGGTCTGATGGTTGCCACCCGACCTTCCATATGCTGTTAGGAGGGCCAGGCAAGTCTTAGTTTCCAGCCTCTGGTGGTTGGGACTAAGCCCTATCTCCGTGACAAATGACCTGGTCTCAATGGGCATAAGTAGCTATAAATGTATCAGAAAATATGTACCTGCACACCATAGGTAGGGTAACCTCAATGATATGAGGTGCTTCATGGTACTTTCCACCAGAGTGGGCTAGACCTTCTATCTCTGTGACAATTTTCTGTAAGGTTGGAACATTCTCTTTAAGTTGGTCCATCACCTCTGTTTGTTGGTTAAAATAAAATAAATGTACATTTCTGAAAACTGACAAATCAATTTGAACATGAGTTTTATTTAAAATATTCTGCAACTTCTTTTCTATACGTCTTGGGCTGAAGACACATAAAGAAAGAGATAAATAATGATTTATTTGGGACATCCATATTTATTTATTCCTTTTCAGTTCTTGTGGAACATAGGGCTGCAACTGACACACTCCACAATTTTCTGTGATGTGTTGTCCTCTTTATGGTCATTCACAAGGTACCAGCTCAATTGGTTTCTTCTTCCACTGTTGTGAGATGTTCCTCTGTTTTCCAGTTTTCCTATTTTCCTATGAGTTCCAGTCTAGAGCTTGTATAGAAATGTTGTCAGTCTTCTTTCTGAGTATGTGTCCTATCCATCTCTATTTTCTACTTTTATCCCTGTGGCCTCTGGGTTCTCATTCACAACTCAGGATTTGATATCAACATCTAATATGATATAATTTTCTTAGTGAAATGACATGTTTTAGAGCCATAAAGCAATAGACTTCATTATGTATCTATCTATTGTCATTTCCACGTGTGCTATTAAGTGTCATGGGTGAAATTCTGAGGTTTTTATTGTCTTCTGCCTTTTGAGTTGTATTGGCCATGATAAGTCCATGTCTATATAATGTTTCTTTCATTGTCTCAGCCCATCTAGTTCTTGGTCTTTCTTGTGCCTTGTAGCCCGGTCTTCTGCCGATGTATGCACGAAGGGCTGTTTACGTAGATTCTATTCTCATGACGTGATCAAACCATCCGGTTTGTTGTCTCTCAATGTAATTTTGACTTCAGATAGTCTTTACTTCTTTCCTGATACCTTCATTTCTCCAGCGGTCTCTTCTCGTGGCATTTATAGCTGCCCTTAATATCTCATTTTGCAAACTGTGATCATTTCACTAGTGTTTTTGTCAAGGGCCAAGTTTGACATTGGTAACACAGAGTTTGTATAAAAATACTGTTTATCAATATTTATTTTGTAGCCATGCAGATTGATGGGTATTTAAATATTGATGGCAGTTAGTAAATTACAGCATTGGCTTTTTAGGCACCTTGTTTCAATCTCACTGTCAAGTTTGCTATCCTCCATTAACATGCTTCCTAGGTATTTACACTCTGGGACTTGTTTTAGTTTTGTACCATTGACAGATAACTTTAACTGGCCTGGTGCTCTGCTTATCTTCATAGTCTCTGTTTTAGATGTGTTTAGTTTCATGCTGTGTTGTTTACAGGTTGTATGGAGCAAGTGTGTGTGCCACTCTAATTCGTTTTCAGATTCGTATATTAAACATTGATCATCTGCAAATAGCAGCTTGTTGAGTGATCTGTGATCTTCATTTGATGTTTCTGCAGAGGTAAATTTGTGTCTTGGGTTTGCTTCTTTAGTTATCCTGTTCATGTATGCTACGAACAGAAGTGGTGATAGTATACAGCCTTGTCTAACGCCTGTTTTTATTTCAAATGGGTCTGTTGTGCCTCAGTAGTTCTGATTACGCTCTGGCAGTATTTGCATAAAGCTCTTATATTGTCTAGTAATTATCCATGTACTTCATAGTCCTCCAATATTAGCAACAGTTTTTCTCTGTCAACTGCTTTTTCTTGGCCGATGTTTAATTGTAGGTCGTATTGACGTTGTCTTTTTGCTCAGCTGTCGTAGTGCAAAAATAGCATCTGTGCATCGCATACCTTTCCTGAAACCAAATTATGCCTTAGCAGTGATTCTATTATCAGTCTTTCTCTTCTATGATTTTTGCTTATATCTTTCCTTAATGGCTGAGCAGAGATATGCCTCTGTACGTCTCACACTCTCTTTTGTTGCCCTTGTTTTTCAATATATGTACAATTATTGTTTTCTGCTACTAGTACTTATCTAGTACTTGTTTTTCTGACCATGCTGCTATAAATATGCTCTTTAACTAGCTTATACCAACATCATTGCATGTCAGGATGGCTTCAGTTGTTATGCCATCTACTCCAGGTGATTTGTTTCAGCTGTTCTTAATATGTGTCCTCTATTTCACAAACTAGTAGTTCTGGAACATGTGAATATCTTGGAGTGAAAGGATACTTTCTTGTGTTGGTTGATGGGTTGTACAACTCTTAAAAATACTCTAGCCACCTTAATTCCTGTCTTCTCTGTTGAATATGGGGGGTACAGTTTCTGCTGTTTATGTTTGTCATGGGGTTATAATTCTCATCTCTTGCTTTCATTTTTTTAATACTTTTGACGAAATCTCTTGGTCTTTTGGTGCATATGTCAGACAGGTATTCACCATATTCTTTCCACACATTTTCTTTTGCTTGTTTGATTGCATGTTTGATATTTCTTCTCTCTAAATGATACTGAATATAATCCCTTTGATTACCTGTTGTCACCCATATTTTGAATGTTTGCT
Organism: Meghimatium bilineatum; assembly: GCA_034231615.1. Classification (NCBI taxonomy): domain Eukaryota; kingdom Metazoa; phylum Mollusca; class Gastropoda; order Stylommatophora; family Philomycidae; genus Meghimatium; species Meghimatium bilineatum. The sequence continues at coordinate 36,662,820 of CM067322.1, forward strand.
TCTTTTTACTTATTGATTTATCGACTTTACATTTGTATTAAACAACCTAACATTGTTTCTCATGGCCAGTGCTGAGGATTTTCATACTGGGTGAAGAGTATTGAAAGAAAACCAGGACTTATCAAATATTTTGTCAATATCTTGATCTTTTCCACCCTCTTTGCTGACTTTTCTTCCCAAATAAGTATGATTTAATATCTCTTCAATTCTGATCATTTATTTCATGGGATATGTTTGTGTACTATTAATTCTCATTTCCTTTGTTTTACTGATATTGATTTAAATTCCAGTTTTGCTGCATCCTCTATTGGTCTATCTAATGTTTTCTGCATGACCTGTTCTGTGTGTAAGGCAGCAGTTTAGTCACTGAAAATGATAAAAACAAAGGTTAGGCAATATATATCTTGTTTATTCATTATCAAGCTCTTGCCAGGTAAAAGGATGCAGTCTTGAAAACAGAATGTCTCTTCTCATTGTTTACAATTTTCCCTTGACATCTGTGCCTTTCAACTCAACATTTCTGACAACATGACATTTTTGAGTCACTAAATTTTTACAGGATAGAGTGGTGAAATCCAATGTCTAACCCTTCTTAGTTATCTCTTACAACATGCAAATCACGTCACAGTGTTGCTATTGATTCCTCTCATTTCTGGCTTACTAACACAGGTAAGGATAATACCTATTATCAAATTACACTGAGTGTGGGTGCATTGAATATGAAAGCAGAAGACATAATAAATGACTGCTATTTTTGCTTTCTCTGTCCTTTCAAATTTGAATTTGTTTAAATGGATATACTTTAATGTGATGCATACAAAATTTCCATGTGTTTTGTATGTCTCCATTAACAAAATTAGTGCCACTACAACTTCTAAGACACATATTCAGATATATGAACATACAAATATATTAGCAAAATGAGCTATGAAGTACATACAAAACAGTTTATTCTTTTCTCCTACCTTGGGCTTCAAGTGAATGTTCTGAAATCTTTCCTTCTAGACCAAAAAGGATAGAGAATTTATTGAACTTGTTCTTCTCTGGTTCAAGGAAAGCTACAGGGAAACAGCTTGCAAATGCACCAACACATTCTCCTAGTGCTGGCCGGTGTCTACAAATACAAAATAGTATTATGTTAGAAAAAATAATTTTCATTATTCATATCTCACTAAAAAAAATATTTAAACATTCACACTGAACAAGCACAAACCCATGAGTACTCACACAACCTACTGTATATTTCAGAATATAAGCTGACACGTATATAAGCAGAGTATATAACTTTAATGTCCAAAATTGGAAACTCGTGTATAAGAATAAAAATATTATACAAGTAATAATACCGTGGATACCAGTTATTATAAGAATGTAGGGACAAATGAAATATTGCTAAAAGGTACATAACAAACACTTTAACAGTGGTATGATGCAATGTCATTTGTGAACTGTTTCAGTCAGTGATTCCTACTTCTAAGGATTTATGACTTTTCACACCATACATTTTTTTCTGTTACCGGTAGGCCTGTTTGACTGAATTTATGGTATCGTTTTTGGGTTTCCACCATTAGTTTTACAAAACAGTTTTATTGTATTTGTAAGCAGAAACATCTACATCAATAGCGGATAAAATACAAACGTTATCAGCTTATATTTGAAAATATATGGTATCTATCTATGTTCTTTCAGCACTGAACATGGTGCACAGGGCAGTGCAGAAACCAGTGCTCTCCAGTTTGAGCAATGTGATGCTACTGTGTGTAGTATTTGCATGTTGTTGAGACCCATAGTAACACTCTCTTTGATGGTTGTTCTGCGAAGAGTTTCTCTTGGTCTTTTCTTTATTTTGCCATCTTGCAACCATCTTAACTCTTGTATCAGCAGTCTATTTTCATTCATTCTAAGTACATCTTTGATATAAGTCCATTGTTTCCTTATTATTACTGTAGAATCATATTCCTGTTTAGTGTTTTATCTTATTTATTTTTTGACATGAAATCTTTGAAGTGAAATATATGTAAGAGTTTTCTTATAAATATATTTCCAAATGAATTTCACATTGAAGATGGATGTGCTGGGCCATTGGTGCAAATAAAACTGAGACACAAGACATTTCCATTCTCTGGACTACATCCTCCAGGAAATCAAGTAGGACTATGGTCCTGCTACAAGAGAGATTCAGCAGGAGTTTGAGAATGAACAATGAATATCATATGATATCATGAGGATCATACAAATATCATAGGCAGCAAAAAAGAAGACCATCGAAATTTTGAACATACTGAAACTAAATGAAGGGTGACTTGTAAATACCATCATTAGAAAGAATTTACAGTATTTTGGACACTTGAAGCAACATGATGGTATTGAAAGACTGATTCTGGAGTGCAGAGTGCCAGGTGACAGAAGAAGAGGAAGGACAAGAAGACAAAGTACCAGCGACAGTGAAGAATGTATGCACATGTCTCTGGTCAATGCAGGCCTGCTTGCCCAGGAGAGAGAGAGGTGTTCTGAGTATCCATGATGTAGACAATGTTCTGGAAAAAATATGTCACTTGATATATACCGGTATTCATATTAAATATTATTACGTATTTAGGGTTATCTCTAACAGATCTTCAAAGTGTAAGTTCCTTTTGCAAATGTAAAGCATATTACCATACACATTTATTCACCTGTTAATATCTTCATTTACCTATAGTCTTATGAGGTCTTGTTTGAAATTAGTGCATACCTATGGATTTTGTGGTTAATTAATCTAAATATTATATCAATAATTAATCAAGAATTTAAATATTCCTTTATAAGGTTAGGGTTAATAATGTTTTGCATAACTAATCCTAACCTTAATCCTAAATATATTTATATTTAAATTAATAAATGATAATCATAAATGATAAACATAGTCAAGGGAATAATCACATGTCATTATGAGATTCAACACACATAATCCTCCAGAAAATTATAACAATGCTGAAGAGTGTGGAAAGATCTTGCCCATTCCATTATTTGATATGCTCTACCTGTTTTTCTTTGCCCTTCTCTGATTCTTCCACCTTTGACTGTACTCAACAGGATAGGTTTTTCTAAACAGGTAATCATGTTGACTTACATGTCAAATCACACAATGTTTCATTTTACTAGTGAAATTAGTGATTACTCTGGACCCGTGTGCATCTCTATTTTATTTCCTACATACACATGCTTTCTATAGAAAATGTGCAGAATTAGTTTTTAACACATGTATTCAAAAGCCTGTATGCATCTCTCCATATATGTGAGTGTCCAACTCTCACAACCATACAACGTAATAGAAAGCACTAATGAGTTACTTGTATACATTTTTAGAGTAATTTTGTTTACTGAACAAATAATTATCTTTGAACCTGTCATGTGCAGACATTCAGCAATGTTATTTAGAATTAAAACAAAAGACCGTTCTTGCAATTAGAAATCTAAAGATACCACAATAAATATTGAAGTGTTTGATTAAAAATACAACTGATACGAAAGACACACAATTAATAAACTACTTGGCATGAAAACACAATAAAATCTGACAAAAAATATTCACACAAAATACTTTTCCAAAAAAAGTACATTTATGTCATCTACACAACAACAGATACAAAATTATATTAAAATGTATGCTATCTCTCCTCTGTCTTATACCATGCCTGTACATGGAATTCTATACCAGGATTGAACTTTAAAGTTATCTTCGCACACACCAAAGAGATGCAGCAGCACAAGTCTGAAACAGTTGTCATCAACACCTTCGATGAATGGCTATTATTTACTTGATACTGTACTTTTTTGTTATATTATTCTTTAAGTATGATTCTTTCATTTTGTACTGTAGTTGATCACAAACTGCCTGATGAGTATCATCAATCTACCATTCTCATGTACTGCTCAATGAACAAGAGGAGTGAGAAGGCAGGGAATTAGAAGGCGTAGAGGTATTTGCTTCAATTTCCCAGGAATTAGGAGCAATGAGGGTATATTTCTTATCTGGGTTTCACCATAGTTATTTTTAATACCCATAATTACCTCTTTAAATGTATGTTTTGAGAAAAAACCTCCTGCTCACTATGTGTTTTATATACATATAAAACATGTTTCACCACTTGGCATGCAGACATCCTATCACATAAAATAGGCAGATATATGGACAATAGGAAACAGCAGTATGAACTATTGTTATTTAACTCAGAATTCCTCTCTTGGTGAGATATTGCTTTGTTTATCTTAATTATTAATTATCTTTTTAATTATACTTCCCCACATTATTTGTCTAACACGAGTGTAAATCCAACAATATTATGACCCATTACCAATTTATAAAATCATTTGACTTCAGTCTGATACATAATATGACCAATATAATTTAAAAAACACAAAGTTGCGAGACATTTGGACTTGTTGACATTTAGTGGTTTCAGATTTAAAGAAAGATAATTCTGTTGAAATGAAAATAATTCAGAAGAATAAGAGTTGAGTATATGAATAGTTTCACTATAATACTTTTATTCAATGTAAATTTATACTAAGTTTCATCAGTTAGCAATATGATTTGACAGATGTAATTGAAGAAGCATTTAGTAGTAATTAGACCAGCTATAACGCAGATAAATAAAACAACATTTTTGGGGTGTCTTTGTTTTTAGACTTGTTTCTGGGTACCTCAATAAAAGGTAGTACTGCTAGTAGAACAGAATTAAAATAATACTCACGTGGGAGACAGGTTATGGAGTTCTACTGAAAAACAACTGACACACTATCACTGTCGGATGTCTACATGAATTAATATAGTACACAACAAAACACAGAATATAATCATACAAATGGCAATGTCCTGTGTATTGTCATTTGTATGATTATATTCTGTGTTTTGTTGTGTATACTACATTAATTCATGTAGGCATCCGAAAGTGATAGTGTGTCAGTTGTTTTCCAACATGTTACATATACAATTAACTGTTAGGCCTATATAACATGCACAACAAGGAATTTTATCATGCAGTAAAATCATTTTAAAATAAGGATAAAAAATAAAATAATGGTTCAATTGAAAAAAAAACCCACAAAAAGGGAATTAATGAGCCTTTCAGATATTTATTCATTGTTTTATAAAGAGCTTTTGGTATAAATATTCATTTAGTTTAGTTTTATACTTTGTAAAACTACCAACTGTGTATGTTGATAATGTCATATTGCATATATTTTTGTTATGATCCTACCTATTACTATACTTTTTAACTCTTTATCTTCATAATGGTTTCCTTCCTGCCATACTGTATCTAGAAATCCCTATAAAATTGAAGATTTTATCAGCTTACTGCAGTGCTGGTGTAATGGAGTAGCAGTTTCAGTGGCTTAGCAGAGGTACAGAGTAACAAACAATAATTAAATAATTACACAACTCTATTACACTTTTGAATGCTAAATATTTAGAATCATTTATTATTTCTCACACTGGCACATCAAAAAATAAATCTTTAAAATGCCATCTATACAATGTATAAAAACCCACTTCTGGTTGTATTCCGCTGAATGCAGTGATAGCAGAATTGTGAGAGCCGGCTAAGCAATTTTGTAAATATGTTAAAAGGTTAAATTTGGCTTTTTCTTCTGGGAAAAAAGTGGCAACAATGCAAGCAAATCTAGCCTCATTTTCAACAAGGTTGTGTGGAAAAAAGACAGGAAAATTTGAAAGTGGAACAATCAACACACATTAGGTTGAAAAGAAGTTATTTTTAGTGAAAATATTGTGGATTGTTTTTTTTCTAATAATTAGGTATTGTTGGGAATTATAAATCTTTTCAAAGAATATTTTAGGAACTAATATATTAGATATTAGTATGGTTATGAAATAAATTTATAAATATAGTAAGCCTAGGAGATCGGACATGAACACATGAGTTAGTCATTTTATACAAATTAAATTTAGCAATTGTCCAAAAACAATCCGGTGTAAAGGTAGCAAATTACATAATATATATTAAGCATATTAAAGGTTAATTTAAAAAAAAATTCAAATATTCAATTGGAGTGAGGAAAAACCACAAGTACAAATATAAATTAATTCAGCAGAATCTATGAAAACATAAGAGAAATGTTACCACTGACTGAATAACAGTCTATGTCACAACACATATTAATTAGATGGTTAAATACTTCACACCACACTCAAAGATATACCTGGCCAGTTCCACCTGTATTGTGTCTCTACAACACAACAGAAAAATAACATGAGACAAAAGAATTATGCACAGAAAGGTAGCAAACTGATGATCAAGAAGTTTAAAGTCCAAGTAATCATTGTAAAATATGTTCAACTAATAATTGTGCGGAAATGTTATAGTCAATTTATTTTTAGGAGACACTAAAAATAAATATAACATTATTATGGGACACTCTCCTAACAGAAGAATTAGGCCTATAAGAGAAGTTGGAATAGTTCAGGAAAATTATTTTAGATAAGCTCAACCAAAAATAATACAGCATAAAAAACACCAAAAAGCAACTTATCAGTGAACATAAAAATGATATAAAACAAATTGAATAACTGAATATTCATATAAACAAGTAACTTAACAACCTGTTCAACGTATTTTAAAATTTGGTGTGTTATTCTGTTCAAACAATTTTCAGGCATGTTCAAGGATATAATTGTTTAGAAAGGCTAATGCTGAAAGAGAAAGTACTTTGAAACAAAAGTAAGGGGACAACCTAAATGACAGTAGACTATGGAACCTCTTTTTGATATCTGAATGCAGCTGTATTTTACAGACTTCAAAACATTGAGCATAAAGGTATGAAAAAAAAAGCACATACAGTTTATAACTGTTGCGTGTTACAAAGTAATACTTCAATTTTCAAAGTCAGAGTTAGTCTGATCATTGAAACATGAAAGATCTGAAAATGTAATACAAGTGAAGCTCAATTAGATTCAAAAGACTTGCTCATATGTGTAAATAATTGACATTCCTTCTCAATAGACTATGCTCACTGGAGATTTGGTCAGAAGCTGCTTCTGCTTCCTTTTTTTCTGTCCAGCATCAGTATAAAAGTCTTACTATGGCAGAGTTGTTGAAAGAGTGCCAAGCAATACAAATAAGAGGTAAAGTTAATAAACATTTGTGTGATGATTCACATTGTGATCCTGCTCAGTTGAAAAGACTATTTTCATAAAATGGAACAAACCCTGATCATTTTATATTCTCTAAAAGTAACAATGATGTCCAGAAGCCAACAAGGCTCTGAAGTGAAAGTTGAAATATGGTATGACTTAATTATGAAAAGTACAATGAATATTTCTGTTTAACCCCATTCATGCCTATAATACATACAAGTACATCACAAAAAGTCAAGTTCTGATTTGCTTATAAGGTTTCATGGATTACTAAAACAGAAGCATTACAAGCATCCTGTATACAGAGCTAATGAGAAATTTTCTGCAAATTAGGCTACAGTGATGAAAAATCTCGTTATTTGACCTTCGTAGAAGTTATTTGTCTTTATCGCAAGTGATTAACAAGAAAACTTCTAAACATGCCTCATATATAGCCTCTGATTTTTTCCATTAAAAAACACAATTAGAATAAATTAAAAATGGAAAATATTGTGGTAGGCATGTTCTTTTTAGAAAATATTAAAATTGAAGGCAAAGAATGTGCAAAGTATGAATACAAAGTATGAAAACAATACTTGTACACCCACAACATCTGGAGTTATTAGCATGGATGTTTTGATTTCAGAAGTGAATACTGTAAGCAAATAATTGTTATACATAATTTATTTCAAGAAAATGGTGCTACAACAATGATATATGGCATTATAGTTAAGAATAAAGCTTGTGTACATGGCATATATTAATGTGAAATGGTTAAATACGTTGGTAGCAGTTGTCCTTTCTCAGAGTGTACAATTTACAGTGAAAGAAAACTTTCTGTTGAAATATTTATAAAATTTATTGGCAATGCAAACCACAAATCCTTATTGCAATAGATACAATATGTCTTCAGCAATCTTTGTCCCTGATCTTTTTCTTCCTATTCCTGATCCTTAGTTTTTACCGGGCTTCTTCTATGATGTTCATCTTGGTTTAACTCTTGATCTTCAACATTGTTCTTTGTATAGACCTGTTTTGTCAGTCTGGTGTCTTCCATTCTTGCTTAAATGTTCTAAATATGTGAGTCTATTTGCTTTAGGTCCGGCTCTGTGGCGGAGAGCGGGTCTGTGATGACTAAGGTACCGAAATCGATCCACACCACAGGCAAATGTGCATGTGGACAGTTCAGAAAGCAATGGCAAACTACTTAATGTATTTATATTGCCTAAAAAAAATACTACAGCCAAAAAATGCTGGATTGATGGCTACATCCTGAATAGTATATGTTACCAATTTTTATTTGCTTGAGAGATGGCCCTTACTACTAGTAATATGGAAAACTGGTTTATAAATATCTGCACACTTTTTATCTATAGACTTACACACAAAAAATCATTGTAAAAGTATTTTGGGAATGTTTACATTGGACATATAATATACCTCTTAGCAAATGATGAACTGCTTGTTCCTAGAGTGTAAAGGGCATTCAAGATTCTATAGCAGGCCAGCTGGGTGTCACCCACTGTGGAATGAAGTTAATATAAGATGTTAACATATGCGTAACTAACCAGTAAAATAAATTGACATTAGCGAGAAGTGCAGAAAAATATCTTTTAGTAGACAGCAAAGAGATGCATGCTAACAGTTCCAACAATGTGCTTATTTTACACACAACTGTTCTCACATGAGCCTTTGCTTACTTATATCATACTTTATACCAGTATTTCTTATACCAGTTTATTTTTGGTATACCGGTAGACAGGGTCGGTCTTAGGCCATTGCAACCTATGCGGCCGCATTGGGCCCCGCATTTCATAGGCCCATAAATTAATATTATAATTTATTTTATTATCCTTTTCCCTACCCAGGCTGGGCCCCGCGCAATCCGTTTCGCATTGGGCCCCGCAATTGTTAGGGCCGGCCCTGCCGATAGATTATATATACTGGCAACATCTTTGATATAGATTATATAGGTTTGTGCACCTTTAATTCACTAAATCCCAATCAATCAATCAAGTGCCATGCCAAATGGCGTAGGTAATCATGTTTCTCCAAAATTCTGTCTCTTGTGGTGTCAGTAAGCTTGGTTGGTGAACTTCTACTGTGCCACAATTCTAGTCCATCTAGCAACTTCTCTCTTTGTCATCCTCTATCTCATCTGCATTTGATCTTTCCAATGGTTATTAAGCATTTACACTGTCTTCTTCTCAGCACATGCCCTAAGAACCTTGACTGTCTGCCCCTAATGTTTGATATAATTGATCTTTTTACATCAGCATCAATGAGAACATCTGCATTAGTTTTCTTAGCTGTCCATTGTATTTTCATCATTCTTCTAAGAAACAACATCTTTGTAGTCTCCAATTCGTTTTGAATGTCTTTGTTTACAGTCCATGCTTCACATCCATAAAAAAGAATTGGTTCGATATAACATCTCAGCACTCAAATTCAGATCTGCATTGATACTGTTCCATTGAAGAAAAAATGGTTTTCATTTTTTAGAATACTGATTTGGCTTGTTCTGTATGGAACTTTATCACACTTGAGCCTCTACCTTCTGATGTTAACAGGGTGCCAAGATATTTCATTTTTTCAACTTGTGTTAATTTTGTGTCATTAATCATTATGTTGCATCTTGGTGTATGTATCTTTAAGACAACCATTATTTATGTTTTCTTCTTGTTTAAACTGAGGCCTTTCTTTTCTTTCACTGCTTTATCTAACAGGGATTGTAGTTGCTGTTAATTCCTGCGATCAGTACTGTATCTTTAGCATATCTAAAGTTGTTTATATTGCATCCTCCAACTTTTATTTCTGGCATAATATATCTTCTATATTTCGCATAATGTACTCTGTATACAGGTAGAAAAGATACTGTGACATTTCACAACCTTGCCTGACACCCACTTCTATCTTCTGAAATCTTCCTATAGTGTTGTTAACTCTCATCGCAGCCGTTTGTTTCTTACTATTATTAGATCTTTCCCATCAATGTTAAGATTTTCTAGCAGTTTTATGATCACTGAATGCTTCACCTTGTCAAATTATTGGCTGTAATCTATGAAGCACATATATAGGTCTTGTTGTACTTCCATGGTCTTCTCCATTAATGTTCTTACTATATATAGGGCATTTCTTGTGCTTTTTCCTTTTACGAATCTGTATTTTTCTTCTACTGTCTCTGGTTTTATCTTTTCTTATACACCTCATTATTATGTGCAGTAGAATCTTGGTATTTGCTCATAAGGTTTATTATTTGGGGTGTTGAAACCCCTTCCATAGCAAATCTGAACATGACTATTAGTACTAGGAACATAACCAAAAAGTCGTTAAGAACCCCTCCCGTAGAGATTTTTCACAAAAAGGTCTTTAAATTCCCCACCAAATAGTCAAATGTACACACGAAAACGTAAAAACGGATGAATTACCAGGTTTTGTTTTGCTTTTATTGACCTAAAACCCCCACCTTAAGGTAATCATATCTACTTCAATCTCTATACTGAAGATTATTAATTACAAAGTAAATTAATTGCTCTGTTTGGGAACCATTTTCTCCTTCCTATTCCCCCTCATTTCTAAAAAATACATGCAACAAAAAACTCACAAACTTAAAATACTGAATCTAATTGATGTCTACAAAGCACAGACCCACCAATGTAAAAAATTCATCATTACCCACAGAGATATTAGATACTTGATCTGAGATGCAACAACTGATTGTGTTAAATTGATCTTTTAATTTCATTCTAAGCATAATGATGAATGTCATGTGATATCTCCATTTATTATTAGTTTTTCCCTGTTTTTCCTTTTACTGTATAGACATATTTGTAAATGATAAGAATAAAAAGACTTGCAATGAATTTTTTCTACAGCTCTAAAATTATTTGGTCAAAATCTAAAATATCAAATTCTGAAAGAGTTAGTTGTTGTCAAGAGTGCACACAGAAGAATAATAAAAATATTATTTGTACTTACCAAGCATGTCAGCACCAAACTGCATGTGCCCAATGTGGTCAAACAGTGATGACAGCACAGGAAGCAGGGCCATGTGAACATAATCAAGGGAGGTAGCACCACGAGTGATTGTTCCCTTGACATGGCTGAATCTTTCTTTCTTTAAATTCTCCATCACAAGGGCAAGGTCATCAGCAGCATTATTAAAGAAAGGGAGCAGATATGAACGTACAAATTCTGGGCTGTTCTTCACAACTGACCTGCAAATGTAGCATTGATGAGTCCAGTCTAATATTTTTATAAATTACTAAAAGATGGAATAATATGAACATAAATATACAGTAGTAGATTTAAATACAACCTAAATAATACTAATTCTACTAAATAATACTAAATAAAACTAATTCTAAAGATGAACCAAAAATTCCATATCTACCCAAAGTCACATAAATGCTTAACATGCACTATGCCATCAGCGCGAATAAATACACACTCCCAGGGGTATTTCATTCAACTTGTCGCAGAATTGCTACCATCAATTTTGTAACTACAATGAAAAGTTTCAATTTGAGTTCTCTTCTGGAGAAAAAGGTATGAAAACAGTGCTAGAAAATCTGGTTTCCTTTCTCAGCAAGATCATGTGCAAATAAGATGGCAGATCTATAACATTTTAGAGTTGTAGTCAAAGTGTTACAATGAACACAATCTAGTTGTAATGGAAGTCATTTATAGTGAAATTCTTATGGACTATTTTTCTAATTATGAGGAATTGTTTGGAATTACAATTATTTTCAAAGAAGATATTTATGAGGATGTTAGTTCGGTTATGAAATATCATTATAAATATTATGCAGAAACATTCTGGAAGGGTATTTTACATGTTTGTTTCATCAGTCATTTTATATTACATCAATGTCATAAAAGAATCTGGCATGAAGGAGGACAGTTACGTAATTCGTAATTGTCGTAGTGCAGGTTACGACCAAACTCAGTGGAAAGTAATGGCAACCTCTGGGACTATATAAACAGAGTGAAAAACTTGCCTAAAATACTGTGATGATTTATCATCCTGAGAAAACCAGAAACTTAAAGTGGACACTGGGACAATTTTGATGAAGTTTTCACAATTTTCTAACCTGTGGCAAAATTAAATACTGTTCAGTTGCATATATATTGTCTTTCCACTTTTACTTGTTTCTGCCATTTGATTTTACTTGGCACTATACACTACAGAATATTTTTTGTAATGACTATGGGTGATATGGCCATATCATTTTAGTTTACGTTCTTTGACCATTGTATATTTACTGCTTTATGTTAGTCATAAATCTTCAGCTTAAATGGTTATAAATTAAAAGTATGAATTGTAAACTCTGATACCTAAAGTCCACTGCTTGTACCATGACCCTCAGACAGCGGACAGATATGTTGACATCATGACCAAATGCAGTGAGTTTTGCTCTTAAAGTTTGTGCTAACTTGCAGAATAAACTTTAAAAAAAAAGAATTGTAAAAATATTACACATGGTTTGTATTTATGCACATTCTTAAAATTCATAAACAAGTGAAAATTAGTGGCATAAATATGATTTATGATTGGAAAATGTAATGTGTTTTATAAGCTGATTATAAATTCACGTGGTATATAATTGTACAAAAACTAGAAGTAACACCCACATGCTACATTTATTGATCATATTTAAGTACACATTTTTAAGTCACATATTAGGTTGCTTCAAAAGGTTCTTGGAGTAGTCAAATAGTGTTTAAATTAAAGATTGTTAGGGATATTATGTGTTTAGAAGTTGGTAATGACCTTGACGAAAGAACAAAGCAGATGTGACCTTCACATATACTCTCGAAGAGAAGGTAGAGATGTTTGTGTGTTGTGCCAGTTGCACCATCTGAGCTGAAAATGTCCTTGATTGAACAACATACAAATGTCCAATTCTGTGCTGTGCTTGAGAAGTCACCCTCAGAGATACTAACATTGCATAATAAAGCATATGTGATACAGTAATGAAGAAATCCTAATTATTTGTACATAAAATCGCAGAAAAATGGAGAACAAATAGTTGGATTATGCTGTATGACAATGAACCGACACATTGATCACTGCTGGTAGAGCAGTACCTCACAAAGAAAAATGTGATTACCTTGGAACAGCCTCCATATTCTACTGACTTTGTACCGGCTGATTGTTTTCTTATTCCCTTTACTAAAATTGGCACTGAAAGGACAGTTATTCAAGAATGCAGAACATTTGTTAATGGTTGTCACCAATGCAACAAGAAATCTGAGAGGTGTCAGAATGAGTTTCATGAATGTTTCCAGCAACTGTATGTACGTTGGTAAAAGTGAGTAATTGTCAAAGGGAACCGCTTTGAAGAATTGTAGTGTATATATCATTAATGCAGATGCTATCACCAATGCAACAAGACAGCTGAGAGAGGTGTCAAAGAATAGGTTCCCCGAATGTTTCCAGCAGCTATATGCACATTGGCAAAAGTGTGTAGTTGCCAAAGAGAACTACTTTGATGAAAATACAGTGTAGATAATTCTATTGATACTTACTTCAATTTTTCACTAATTTCAGGAATGTTCTAAAGCTACCTTGTATATAACATGATATTATTTGCAAACACAATAAATATTTATTTGATTCTTGTGACATAAATGAGATAGGAATATTAATTGTGAAGCAATAAATAAATATTAAAATATTATAGTAAAATCTGATGACTTCGAGGTTAACTCACACCCGTGGTTGAAAGTTACTTCACCAAAATAACTTTAATCCTTTAACTACAATCACAATTCCATATAATGCTCGCCTTCGCTGCTATGTCACGACTAATTCTAATATGGAAAAACAATATCAGTGCTAGAGTGAAGATCAGAATTGATAACTCACGAGTGCTATCTATTATGTTGCATGATTGTGAGATCTGGATTTTCACTACAGACATGGTGAGATGGATACTGGCCTTCAAATGGAAGTGTTATAGATACATTTTGCATTTTTTCTATGGAGCATTAGACAAATATGCACATAATTAACAAAGTAGAGAATCTCGCAGGTTAATCACAAGAATCACCACTGTTACTAGAAAAATGCTGAATTCTTGCATGGTTTTAACATGTATGCTAACATAATTCTCTATTAAAAATGATCTTGCAGGGTACATGTGAAGGTGGAAGAGGCAGGAGGCTATAGAAAATCATGGGCACGCAACATAAAATACTGGATAGATCATCCCACTGAAGACGGATATGTCTGGCCATTGGCGCAAATAAAACGGCAACACAACACATTGCCATTCTATAGACTACATCCTGCTAGAAATCTAGTAGGACAATGGTCGTGCTACAAGGGAGATCCAGCAGGAGTTTGAGAATGAATGATGAAGAAGAAGAGAATCGATCCTGATTTTTCCACGCTCATCTACATTGCTGAAGATATACATTTCTGGAGGACTCCGTGTGTTGACACATCCGCTGTAGTACTTCTACAACTCTGACGGGTTATGTGTTTATGGATGGATAATGCTGTTGTATATATAACACCAAAACATTGTAAATGATAGTTGCAGCATTAAGGATGAAAGTGGAAAACTGTTTGATAAGACAGAAGTACTGACAAGATGGACAGAATATGTGACAGAACTGTTTGATGACCAAAGGAACAAGAAACCTAAAATACGAAACAATGAAGCACCAACAATACTGAAATCAGAAGTAGAAAATACAATAAAAACAATGAAATATGGAAAAGCTGCAGAATCTGAACAGCATAACAGCAAACATAATAAAAGCTGTAAATGAATATGGTGTGGAAACTATCATCGAACTTTGCAATGACATATATAAAACAGGTCACATACCCAAAGACCTAAATATGTATTCATGCCACAACCTAAAAAGCCCCAGGGCTGTGGATTGTACAGAATACAAATAATAAGTTAGATGAGCCACATAATCAAAATACTACTCAAGATAATATATGAAAGAATTAAAAACAAGATAGACATTGAAATTGGTGCAGAACATTTTGGTTTTAGAAAATACAAGGCACCAGAGAAGCTATACTTAGTATCAGACAGTTTTCATTGCAGCCAGCTTTCATTGCAGCCAGCTTTCATTGCAGCCAGCTTTCATTGCAGCCAGCTTTCATTGCGGAAATAGTGCACTTGATGATGATGATAGATAAATAAGTATAAGTCTAAAAATATATCAATATTTGCTTCATAGAATACAGCAAATCCTCCAACATGAAAAATTAATTTTAATGTCTTCAAGAAATAGGCATAGATGGGAAAGATTTAAGACTGATTACAACTATATATTGGGAATAAACTTTATCAATAAGGTTTGAAAACAGCCACTCACCCATACATATAAATTAAAAAGGGATAAGACAAGTATGTATTTTATCACCCAGCTTATTTAACATCTAGTTTTTAAAGAAAATTTTAAAGATATAGAAGGAATGCCAGCACTTAAGATCAATGGGACAATAATAAACAATATGTGATATACAAATGACACTGTACTTTTAGCAGAAAGTGAACAGGAACTACAAATAATAGATAAAATCATTAAATAAAGTAAAGAATATGGATTAGAGATAGGGTAGGTGGGGGTAAGTGATTGCTGTTGCTGCCACCTATACAACATTCAATGTGATGGCATGACACCGATATAGGTCCATTTCAATTAACCCTAGCCACAGTGGTCTTAATGACATCTTTCTTTCTTTCATTTGTTCGCTACTTGATGTCAACACCATTTTGGATAAGCCTTATGGATAAACATCATCATTTTCTGGACCTTTGTTTGCAGGGTTGAGCTGTTAGGCCAGTACATCTCTCTCAATTGTTCATATTGGGACAGTGCTGTTGTTTTGTCTGCTGTTTCCAATATATATATATATATATTGGCGTTTCTTTCTGTTCTTCCTATCTTCATTACTTCTGTCTTTTCTATATTTATCTTCATGTTAAAGGTTTGGCATGTTTGATGTATTCTATTTGTCTTTGTAGTTGCTCTTCTGATTATGCTTCTAGTGCTTGGTCGTCTGCAAATAGCAATTCATTTAAGTTATCCTTCAGAAGCCATCTTCAGTAAACTCTCCATTTTACTACGAGCCATTGTGTTAAGTACTGCATATTGGAACCAACAATAATTAACCTTTAGCACGCTGTGTTTACAATTCGGATGATGCATTTTGCCGAAATTGTGTCATGTCTTGTTTTCGGAAGGCGAAACCCGCCGCCCAGTACGCTAAACCCGAAACAAAAATGAAATAATTGAGATTTATAACTTTTTGACAGAATGTTTTGGCAACATTGAGAAGGTAATTTATCTAGCTTCCTGTTTCTATTGTTAAAATGGCGATATATGATGTAGTGTGATTATGAAATGGAAATCCAAGCAATCTGTAAGCATCAGCTTTGCAGCAAAGTGACATGACAGTGAATCGAGTTTATTATACTATTCATTTATCGTATATTCAGTGAAATCTTCATTTATTCAGATGGAAAAGTGGAAAACTTGAGACATAAGTTCTTCAAATACATTATTTAAAATATACCACAAGGTTTCCATTATGTAAAATATATAATAGTCAATAGATTTCACAGCTGTCGATCGATCAAAAATACGGTCGGCTTAGACCTAGATAGGTCTAAATCTGTCTTTATCACTTTCACTTTCTCACACGTCTCGTATCACACACACACACACAAACAAAACTTACACCAATATATGCAGAATTTAATTATTTATTTATATGTGCAAATATTATTTAAATATCTGTAACAACAAAAAAGGTATCGTGATTTCAAAACAGCCACCGACGATTGCATAAAATATCCAAAAACGAGTTCTGCGGCAGAAGAGAAATTGCGTAATTGTAAACACAGCGTGCCTAAGGTTAACATCCACCACAAAATATTTGAATATCTCTCTCTTCACTGTCTTGAACGTATCTCTTCTCACTTTTGATTGTTAGGTCTAGGTCTTCTCACAGTGTCAGCAGTTGTCTCACTTCAAATCCGTTCATACTTCTGGATTCTCAAGTATCACAGACTTGACTGCCTCGCACCTTATTCAGCTAAGAAATGTTCTTTTCATTTATTATCAGTGTTTGTACTTTTGTTTTCTTGTAATGAATTTTTCCTTGTATACTGTAATTTCGTTACATGTAACCACTCACATTCCTGCCACCTCTCTTTGTTTATTTTTGATTCCGTGTTTTGTTCCACATAAAACTGCTATTATGCTATCTAACCATTTTTTATTTTGTTTTTCTGTATTCACTTCTTTATGATCATGTTACATACAATTAGACATACCTGGCAGTCATCTCCTTTTCTTTGATAGATGCCATGCTGGAACCTTGTGGAGAGTTTGGTGATGCAATAAAGTATGCTTGGTGAGCATGGAAGTAACGTTCAACGAATGGGAGCACCACCTGAACAAAACATAATAGGCATTAACACAAGAATAAGTTCAATAAGCTGTAAGCATAATGCTCTCCAGTGGGTTCACAATTACTTAACATGTACTCCAGTGGTCATGGTGACTGGATTATAAGAACCGTAACCTCCCTTAATTGTTATAGTTAAAAGCTCTGATATAACTAAATTTGACAATTTTCCATGGTATATTGGAGCATACCTCACCATAATAGGTACTTTTATTTAACAAAACAAAAAAATTATATTTTCTTTCCATGTACTTACGTGCAAATTGCATGTTTCACAGTGGTGTGCAATCGTTAGACTAGTAAGAAATCCAGACCTGAAGTTTAAAACATCTAAACTGGCAGCATTGCTGCTTGTGACATCTTTTATTGTAAATTGCCATTATCTTTATATTTTATTTTACAGTATTTTCTCCTGAATTTAACGTAGTGTCTCTCTTGTTTCATTTTATTGTGCTTCAATGTAATGTACTGTTTTGCTGACTACTTGTCAACATAAGCCTATCTCTTTCCAGTTTCTAGAAACCTTTCTACATTTGATACTCCAATATTATTACTAATTTTAACCTCTTAAAATTATGTTACCTACCCAATAAATATTATTATTTTTGTGTGGCTTAAACTGTTTATTCTGTTGTATTTATCCTCCTACTTATGCTGGTTTTAAAAGGATGCAGACCACAAAACATCATTCAATGTGTCATGGTTTACAGCTTTGCTGTGAAATCCACATGTTTTGGGCTGAAACATCTAACCAGCTTAGACTTAGCCAGCATATCCAGCAGATCATATAGGCCTTCCATGGGATAAGACAGAAACCCCCAACTATAAACCTTAATTGGGTCTTACGATATACATGAAAAGTGGCATTGTTGCTATATTTTGCTCCTCTTTGAACCATCAGTCATCAGGTAATTGCAGATATATGAAGGAGTGATTGGAGCACCTATGGACGTGTTCTGAGTCCTGATTGCTATGATATAGCGACTACTAATTAACATGTATAGTTGAAACTGTTTTAAAGTATATATATATATATATATATATATATATATATATATATATATATATATATATATATATATATATATATATATATATATATATATATATATATATATATATAGTGACAAATTCATCTGATGTTGCACATATTGTAAAACACAAAAAATAAAAAAACATTAAGATTACAAAACTGGTAACAAATTAAATTTTGGAAATCTCAGTCCAGATTTAACAATATAATAATATAATAAAATCTGTACATGCCTTTCCAAAGAACTTGACATCCTCTGTTGCGGTTGAGTAGCTATGACGTCTTGAGAATCTTGTTGATGGTCTTGTCATTTGCATGTTGACTGATGCTTTGTCGAGGTATTCTAATAGTTTTTCCAACAGACTGTAGGCAAATCTTCTCTCTGTTGCTGACACACCAACTCCACTGTCTGCATCTGTCTCTCTGCCACCCCTGGGATTGGATTCACGGCGACGGTTCATACCCATGTCCCCACTAGTATGGGTCCAAGGGAATGAACCATGATAGGCAGGCACAACATATGACCCAAACAATGATCACGACGTTAGGTAATATTTGTGACGGATAAGCACCACCAAGAATAGAAGAAACCAAGTATATGTGTCGACCAACATAGGATGTTTACACACACATCAAGCGGAACCCAGTCAACAAAATGAGTGCAGCACCATGGGAAATAGAATATTGAAGAAAAAAATCAACATAAATATATATCTATATACACACATATATATAAGAAATATAAAAGTACACAATAAGCGATAACTTCAATCTTAAATGTTATAAATAAGATATTTTATATCTCAATATTTTTTCTATAACCTTATTCACTATTTAATTTTTGACACTTACTCATTTACTGCAAAAATAGCAGAGAAATAATACAATTTATGGAGTAATTTTTACTACATTAGTTATTAACTTTAATATTAGGCCCTACTGGTCATTCAATTTTTTTTTCCTCAATGGACTCCAAAATATTATGTATATAAAAATGTTCACCAATGAATTACCTATGTCAACAATCTATCTATTGTTTTTCCACAAGTGCTGCAAGCTGTCGTGGAGAGTTTTCTATTTTTGGCCATCTTTGTTGCACTTGCCATGGTTCTTTCTATATATCTATGTTCCTTCAGTGCCAAACACGATGTATGGGGCAGAAACCAGAGCTTTCCAGTTCGAATGATGTGATGCTATTGTGTGTAATTTTTGTATGTTCTTTAGATCCATAGTCATACCCCCTTTAATGGTTGTTCTGTGAAGAGCCTCGCTTGGTCTTCCTCTTTTTCTTTTGCCATCTGGTACCCATTTTAACTCCTCTCATCCACTGAGTTGTTAAGATCTACATTTTGGAGGCCTGATATGCCAAAAGCTGCTTTAATCTAATTTAATACAAATTTACTATCTCGAATTATAAACACCACGATGTCTGCAAAATCAAATGAACCGTTACTATTTGCTGTACTTCCGCTCCAGAGATAATTGTTATAAAAAGGCATGCTTAGTTAGAAATAATAATGGATGTATTTGAGCACTAATTTCATATAAGCAAGCGTGTTTACATTTTCATTTTCTATAACATATTGCTACTTGTATTTGAAGTAATGAATTCTAGATGTCCTCAGTGTTTTACAGCTAGTTAGGCTTTTGAAATGTACCAAAATATGTTATGTAATGATTTCAATATTAGATAAGATGGCGAATGTAGGCCTAATAAGTATTATGACCTCACTTTGATGGAAATTCTGATTTAGAGTTGAATGTTGATGAAGCTGAGGGGGCATTTCCAATGCATATATATGACAATCACCATTATCTACATTCAAAAATATGATTTTTGGAGTATTACATTTAGATGTGAATACTCAGATAGACCTTTATATAAGGCATAGTAATTTGTATTATATATATCTAAGGTTATGTAAATTAGTCCTGGGCACTAAAATGTAAGCCTAAGGAATATGACAATCAATAAAATTTAGGGTGATATTTGTAGATGATGTTGTAATAGTCCTTGTGCCGATTGGCCTCTTCTCAGTGACGTGGGTTCACAGTTTGAATGTCTTTACAAAATGGCATCTTTTTATTTAAATGCGGTAAGTCAAGCACGGAAAAACCTGTTTACTCAAATGGCAAGGCGATTCGGTGCCATAAAATCGATCTGGTTCAATTCTCGTTAGTCTCAAGAATTTGCATGCCTGGATTGCTGGTTGTGATGATTCCATTCACAATAGGTGGCTGGGCTAGTTGATTTGTTATCTCTCTATATATTGTTTGCATGATATGGTCTTTACTAACTTTCTGATGTCTTCATTTCTTATTCAGTCTCTTCTGGTGACATTTATAGCCTTTTTCAGGCATTTCATCACATGTTGCAATCTTTCTCATGAGTGTTTTTGTCAGGAGTCATGTCTGGCACTGGTAACACAACATTGGAATAAAGATGGTGTTTATTATACGTTGTTTGGGTCGCCATGTTGATACCTGGGTTTTTAAGTAGCAGTCACCGTATGTTAAAGCATTTGCTTTTTGGCACCTCATTTCAATTGTCAACAATATATATTATTTAAAATGTAATGGGGATTCGCTGTTAATGAGCAAGAGAACACACAATGAAATTAAAATTATCTCTCAGTACTAAATTTTAATGAATCCTTACTATCTGTGACTAAGAATATACATTTTTTTCATTATAGGCTACATTTCCATTTGACGAAACCTATGACAATATAATTAGCTATTAAGCTCTAATAACATTTTAATATCTGTAACCTTCATAGAGCAAAAAATAGGCAATGCCCAATAATTACCACTTAAAATGTAGTTGTAAAATAGGGGTTTATTATTATAATAAAATAATATTATTAGTACTTAACACTTTGACTAAATTTATTTTTATGGTTTGGACTAAATTAATTTTCAGTTGTAGAAAATGTTTATCACAGCCATTTCATTTTTAATATTTCATGCCACAAAAGTGATAAATGGAGTATATATTTTATATAATTGGATGGGGAACATGAATACAGAAAATGATAATATGAGTAAATTTTGTTTTTGGAAAGAACAATTTCAATTTTTTAAATAAAAGAATAATTAGGAGCCCATAATTTTATAATGAAAATGTCTCAAGAACCTAAATTGTCAGTTGTTTGCAGTGTTCAATCTTTTTTGAAGTTATTTTACAATAGGATATTTAGTTGTAGTTAATACACAATGTATTGGATGAATTTATGTCCAAAATTTTGGAATTTATATTTTATCAATGATGTCAGTAACAAACAAACAAAAATGTAATATCTTTTAAACAAAAATACATGAATATATATCTTCACACCTTCATTTGAATAAGAGTAATATTCAAAGAGCACTTCTACATTGTCTAGAAGCAGTGGAATTGCCATTATTTCTCAGAAATTAAAAAAAAAATTAGACTATTTATTAACATAATTAACATATTATAAGAACTGTATTCTGCTATCTAATCTTTTTTTATTTAAATATAATAGGCCCTAATAAAGTATAATTTCAATATGTTTAGAAGTAACAATTCTTGTTCCACTAATAGATGTATAAATGTATTCCAGAAAAACAATAAAAACTCTGCAGCGAAACAGAGAATTCGGTGGCTGGATTACCAGAACTGCATCATTCACTATTTTTTATGGTTGTAAAGCTCTGATATAATCAAAGTGGATTAATGTCAGAGGTTGAAAGGAATATACCTCACTGAGGATTTTATAATAGTATTTTACATTACATTTTTTACATTACATTATTTACATTACGTTATATTACATTTTACAATAATATTAAATTAAAAAAATTTTTAATGTAATTTTACAATTTCACAATACTAAATGGAATTGAGACAATACGAGTATTTTACAATTTCACAAAATTTACAAAAATTCCATTCAACCATAAACCTGTAACGCATCATGGTCGTAGAAGTACTACATTAGATGCATCAGCACATAAAGTTCCCCAGTAATTTCTATCCCCAGCGATGAGGATGAATGTAGAAAAATCTTGACCTGTCGAGTCTCTGATATTGTCTGCCTATTATTCTTCTTCTGCTGTCAATTGGAAAACATCAAGTCCAATGGTTGGTTATGTATAGAGCAGTTTGTTTTAGATCATCTTGGGTTTCTATAACTTGATTCGCAGAGATGTACCAGTGGGCCAGATTGTCATTCTGTGAACAACAAAGATGAGACAATTCTATAGTATGTGTTCTGGTGTCTTTGTTGCTGCTCTACTGATGCAGGCTGCAGAGTCGCTGATACCAATTCAGTGTAAATCCGCTGCTAAACACAGTGTTCCACTCTCATTCAAAATATCATAACTTCCTCATTTCTGTATGATTTTCTTTGACTCCCTGTGTTTCTTCTACCTTCAAATGTATGCTGAAAGATTTTATTATTGAAAGTATTTATTCCTGTGAACCTGTGAGATTAGGTATATACTTTATTTCTTATGTACACATTTGTTTTATGTTCTCTATAGAAAATGTACACACTTTATCTATAACTTTTGCATGTGAAGTCCTACATCTATCTCTCCACGACTGCAGACAGTGTCCAACTCGAACAACCATACATCATAATAGATAGCACTAGTTAGTTATAAATTCTGATCGTCACTCCAACACTGATATTGCTTTTCCATGTTAGATTTAGTCTTGATATGGCAGCTATTGCCTTCTCCAGCCCTATATTTAATTCAGTTTTGAATTTTCCAACACTTTATATACATATTTGAAAGTATTCACTACTTACAGTGTATGCTCATTCATTATAATGTTGGTCTCTTTCTCTAGGTCTCTGTTGCTAACCAAAATCGTATACTTTTCAATGTTGAGTTCCACTCTGTATTTGCTGATAACTTTTTCCAACTTGGCTGTTAACTCTTATAGTTCTTGTTGTGAGCCAGACATAAGGTCAAATAGTCATTGCAGTGCAAATTGCAAATAGGGTGGCCTTTAATTAATAGAGACCTATTATGCGCTGCAGGTATAGGTCTATGTTAAAAAGTACTGGAGGCATGATGTATCCCTGCTAGACTCCCAAATTTGTTCTAAAGAGCTCCCCCTTGATATTATTTTTAATTAATTATCAGATAATAAATAAGATGAATCAAACTGATTTCTGATTGTGATAAAAATTTAAAACAAACTGATTGCTCTATAATTGTTAGTTACCTTTCATCTTACCCTTATTTTAACAGTATAAGATGTAAAAACAAATAATTAACAAATAATTATTTAGAAGTCTCACATTGTCAGTTAACTACAAAACTATGCATGAAAAAGAGCAAAACAACTTATCAAAATATTGAAATGTTTATTTTAATGTGAATCGTTAAGGAAACTGCTTATATAGGCCTACTTTTAAAATATACACATAAAAACAGGCATGCTTAATAATTCAATCTGCAAATAAATCTATAATAACTGGTAAAACAATAGGCCCTATAATAACAAACATGCACCAAACACAAGATATAATGCACAACAAGTAATTAAATACAAACACAAATTTAACTTAAGCAAGGATAGTGACAAATGATGTAATATTTTGCTCAATACAATATTATAACTTAATATTATAGAACCATATTATTTACTGGGAATTTTCAACACAAATGAAGAAGAACAAAATCCTGACAATATTTTCAGATTTGATTTGGGTAGCAGAAAAGATACTTGTGGGTGTAACTTGAATTATGAAACACATGCTTCTACCAACACAACAGACACACATGAACGTGGGAAAGCCTGGATGATATGACTTACATTATGAACAACAGACAACTCAAAAACTGATCTGTTACACCATGACCAAGTGCAGAATACAACAAGTCATGTTCCAATAATAAGTATGAGATTAGAGAATCTCAAGATCTACATTAGAAAGTAAAAGTACATATTTTGATTCTGTTAATACGGGACAAGGGCTTGCTGGAAAAGTATATTATATTAATTTTAAAATCGTAAAACATTATAGAGAAAATCAAAACCACTATTAAACAGTGGGAGAAGCTTTAAAGAGTCTATTAGCAAACACAGAGAATCTGCCAGAAAAGAATAAAATTGTAAAGATAGAATGGATGACAAATGATGTCTTCAAGTTGAATAAGCAAAAAGAAATCTGAAGAATGCAACAATACAGACATTAAAAACATAAATGCAACAAGGTTAAAGATAAATAACTACATATGAAATGATGTGAACTGAAAAAACACCATTGTAGCAACATGAATTCTGCATAGCAGAAAACAGGTACAGTGAAATTTGATGACTATGGGTTCTATGAACCAATGAGCAAGATTCTACTTGGATTCTACCAAGAGACAAATTAGAGAAAGATGAAAATATAAAGTGCAGAAGAACAGGGTTGTTTTGAAGACAGAAATTGCGCTTGAAATGTTGTATATATATATATTCTGATGAAGAGAATAATGGATGTAAAGAATGTACTATACCAATGTTGCTTAGACTACAGTGAGATATTTTGACAAGTTGAAATATGAATGGTGAAAATATGTGTACTTTAAACTGCTGGCTATGTTTTTCAATGATGAAATGTGTCAGGCTGGGAAATCAACATAGCAAAAACACATGCATATGGGGAATTAACACTGTACAAATACATGCATCTGAATAATTAATATTGTAAAACATGCATATGGGAGTGAATAACAAAGCAAATATGTATATAGTAGCCTTAAAGATTTAGAATAAATTTTGTTAAACAGCAATAGTGCAAACCACACTTTCTTAAATCAGACTACAATATACACTAGTCAAAATTGAGTAATTTACCAACCAATGGTGAGCTCCAGTCAATTGATAGCAATTGTTATATAATAGGTGCAGCATTATAGCACCACCAAATATATATGCATGAAACAGACACGTGTTAGTCAATTTTCCCAGGCAGTAATTGTCCTTTCCTAAGTCGAAAATACATCGCCTTAGGTAAATGTATTTTTGTCTATCAATTAGGTCAATGTCCTTGCTGAAAATAAGGTATATTTCTTCTTCTTTCACTCAGCTGGAATATGCCTATATCTTGGAATGCCACAGCTCATGACATTTTGCAACATCTACTTCTACTGTTATATGAGACGCTTGTTTCTGGTATGGAATACAACATGTGTATATATTCATACATACACACATCGATAGACTGGACAAGATTGAGAATCCATCATATCATATGGGGATGTACCAAGCATACACTCTGTGTGGAGATGAGATTTCTCCTTAATTTTCCAACTGTAGCTGACAGAATCAACACATGGAGAGCTATGGCATCTTAAAATCAGTGCCAATACTCTTCACTCATTACATCCTGATCTCATTAAAATGAAAGGCTCCAGGCTCAAAAGGGGGAGTTATGGATGGAACATGCAGAGGATATCATTGGACAAGTGTGTAACCTTATTTTCATTGATCCTGCAGAGGGGTTGATACCCCCTTCACCTGCATTACGTGGTACCTTCTCTGTAGTCATCACACTCAACAGAAGTTCCAGGGACAAAATATTGATGGATTGATATTGGATCAATAATGGATCAATAATGGATCTATCTGAAATATTTCCTGCAATGAAGGACCTCGACCACTCAGATTTTCAAAAATGTGAATCATCATGGCTCTCAAGACTGCATGAGAATGGTGTAAAGATCGAAACAACTCGCAAAGAGAAACAATAAATTTAGGAAGAAACTGATAAATCATTATCGAACTGGAACTGACAGATGCTATACTCTGATGGATTTATTGAGATGGGGATCAGAGCACATATGGACATGTCCAGAGTACATTGATAATAACCTACAGTTATAACTCATGCCTATATCTTATTTTCTGCCTCTTCTATAAACCTGGATGTGTCCTGTAAGCCACATAGAGCTCTGCAGAGACTTTCCTTCAGGACTGTCTCTTTGGATAAGCGTGTCTGTCTCAGCACCTCACACCTTGGACACCCCTGGAGCACATGCATTGCAATCTGAGGTGCCCAACCACATGCACACATGGCTGTCAAAGTCTACACATGTGGTCGCAGAGTTGGTTGTGTCCTGTTCTAAGGTGGGCAGGTATATTTCTATAGATTTAATATTTCTAGTCACATTCACATACTATAAAAAATACAATATATTTATAATGAGTAATAGTAAAGTTAGACATAAATTAATATAAATATAACAGTAATAATGATACAATCCCGGTAAATGCAAACCCTTTTTGCAGGATGTGGAACAAAATAAAGGAAATCTGTGTTGTTCATTTTTGTTCAGTGATTATTTCCCTTGGCTAAATATTAATTTTTATTTACTTGTGAGTTGGTGTTTCGTTTTACTTAAAGCTTTGCAAAGAGGGATATTGTATGGATGTGGCAAGACTAGGTAAGGGGATATTGCATGGATGGGGCAGGGTTAGCAGCATTTATAAAAAGGGTGATTGTAGACCCAATTTTGCCGTTTGCTTGGTGAATAGGCTCTCATCAACCTCCACATTCTTGCCCTTTCCTTAATTGCGATGTCGTGGCAATTGTGTTATGTTGTAGAAGCACACCTCACAAATAAAAATATTCCACTCCACCACTGCGTTCTTGCCCATCTGCAGTTCTCGTTTGCACCACTTGGCTGAAGTAATTTGATAAGCCCAGATATTAGCAGAATCAGCATATTGTCACGACAAGATTTTTTCGTGAAATGCAAGCACATGTTGACTTTTAACTAAAGTCAATTTGATTAGAAAATGTCAATGCATGACCCTTTACGCATATATTTATATCCGGGAGCACTCCTTGCAACTATAGCAAGCATACTGCATCTTTATCCATCGTAGATAAAGTCAATAAACTAACGGTAGCCATTTCTTATCTAAGATTGAACCAGTTGTCTGTGATGTCACAAACTTACAAAATTTTGCAGATTTAACAAAAAGTATGAAGGTAGACCCATTTACCAGGATTGCACCACAATAATATTTAACCACTGTCTGTACAAGACATTACTTTTCACCTATTATTTCAATTTTAGGTACCATTAATGCACCAATTGCATTACCAGTGCAATGTGAATGGTTGACTCACGAACCTCAAGCAAGTTGTATTTGTGAGGTGGGCCCACTAATCTTTCTACTGGCCAACTTACCAACATTATATATTCACATAAACTAATTTCTAGAAGATATAGTTATGCATGATACAAATGACAAAATACTGTACAGCTATTAGTAGTAATGATATGAATATAAAAGACATGTTATTCTAGACACAACCTTCCTAAGCAGATTTGTATTAGTATAACATAGGGTCCTACTGTATTAATACACAAATAAGCCATGAACCACTAGAAAATCATGTCCATGCATCAAATGTTTGGTCTCTAAGGGGGCAAAATGCATTGACAAACTCAACTTTTCCTCATTTAAAGCCATAATGTGCACTGCTAATTAAAATCAGTCCCTTCTTTTTTTAAATTATTTTTTTTTTTTATGTACAAGTTTTATGAACATATTTCCTTTCTCATATTTCTGAAGTACTTCTAATATTGTGACATAATAATAGTTTTTGTTGCTTGCAGACTTAGATAATGGATACTTAGTGTGGAAGAGAATTGTGATCATCCCGCCTATAAATGTAAATGTGCTTTACTGTGATGATTCTTCATACTCCTATTGTATTACTTGCAATGCTATTGCATGTATAAACTTTCTATTTCACTCTCTATAAACTCTCTATTTCACTATTACATTTACATTTTAACATATTACTTACTAGGAGCTGCACACTGCATCAATAAATCTAACTTATTATATTAAGATTTATTTTGTGCTTCATGTTTTGTTGCCTAGTAAATTGTGTATTAAAGTTAAGTTATAGCATTCCAATCACGTTTTTAATCTCAAAATGTACAAATTATTTTAGCTTGTGAAAAGCAGTAATTTATTTATGAGATACCATATCATTCAACAAAATTCACAGAAAATTAATTGAACAACCTAAAATGATTTCTGCATGATTTCACATTGTACGTCTTCATGATAAAAAATCAAATAATGTTTAATTCAGCCACAGTCTGTTTTGGAGATTGGTAGTTAATATGTTAAATAGCCTATCTATTTTAGTTAATGCGTGTCAGCTAAAACTGTTTAGCACTTTTTATTTTCAGATTTGTAATAATATTTAATACTTTATGTACATATTTTGCATTAAATAATGAGTTACATAATGCTTATAGTATAAAATAGAAACAAGAAGAGATCATGTGAGAAATGAAGAGATTACAAGAACTCTTGGAACAACGCCTGCGGTCAAAAATATTGAAAAACAGAAACAAGTGGTTTTGCCACTTAACGAAAATGAGCCCACACTGACAAGCAGCAAGAGCTTACGACATGAGAATGGAAACAGCAAGGAAAAACAAATAGGAAAATATGAAGTCTAAGAAGTAGGTGGATTGAAAGTGTTACCAATGTTCTGACTATATTACTGCATAACAAGCAACCAAATGTGCCATAGCCTGAAAACCAATCGTCCAATCCTGTGATGCCTTACAGCAAAGCAGAGAAAAGACAATAGATGGATAGACAAAATAGATAATTCATATTGTTTGCATTTTAACAAAAGAGGATTATATCCTAACAAGTGTTGTTGATAAATTATATCATTTCAAATTCGTAGCGCATTATGAAAAGTAACCAAAAATATGTGTTAATAATCAGGGCTCTGTCTTTAAAGTGTAGAACACTCAAATATAATGCAGCTTTGGTAAAAACAGTTTCACATTACGTTTTTGTTTTGTCTTTGTACAGAGTTTTCTGTCTGTGTTACATTTACTGTCACTTTATAGTTTGTTTTGAAGTTGACAATCTGTGTCAAAGATGGTTCAATTTTCTCATATATATTTCATTCAGTAACAGTTTTATTGTAAGTACATTCAGTTATATGGTTATGTATGAAGCAGTCGTATTATGTTAGTACATCACAGACTAACTGAAGTATAATTAATACCACCATATACATTTCATACCTAGTAATCCTGAATCCCAAAAACTGCAGGAATCTCAAAAGTTCCTGTGCATGTTCTCTGTTCTTCCTTTTCTCTTTATCTGTCAAGATGTCATAGGGCACCAGCTGGGGATGTACACCTCCACCTGAAGTTGACATACAAGAGACATAGATGATAGATTATTACATTAAAGAAACTGTAGGAACTACCATGCATTTAATGTTTAGAAACTACATTTCTGAAAACTAAATAACTAGAACAGTTAGACTTTCAGTTCAAGCTTTAGAAAGTTCAAAAAAAAAAAAAAAGTTGCCAGTGTGTTGATGGGGCCCGAAAGTGGAGCAAAGATTAGCAACACTGTTTACCTTCCACGCATGTCGTAAAAGGCGACTAAGGAGGTTATGGGATGGAGTTGGCTGTCCCATCCCATATAGGGCCAGTGACCCAAAGCCATGCTGAAGTCGGATGTGTCAGGCCAAAAGGCACAGATATCGCAGAAATGCTGTAAACCATGACACAACTCATTCCGTTCTCCAGACTACATCCTGCTAATCTGCAGGAGTTTGAGAACGAACGCAGAAGAAGAAGGTTCAAAATTGATTGGAATGAGAGAATGTCTTCTATACAAACATTTAAATTCTTATAAGAATGTCCTGGCTGTAGTTTGTGGTAATAAGATAGTGGAAAAGCAACTTCTACAATACTACTCATAGCGAGTTAACTTGTCATGGATATGGTGGATAGTCTTTACTACATCCATCCCACAATTCAATATTGGATGTACATGACTTTAAATGATACAGTTGCATATAAACTGCATGAATTTGAGAGAGAAAAACACTACATAACAAGATGGCACATGAGAAGTCATCATAAACAGCACAAAGATCACCAAACGCTGCACTTGAATGCACCATGAGATAGAATACACCTCACAACTCTACAGATAATATTCTATGTAGCTGGCTTGACTATTCTTCGAGTCATCAACAACAACAATTAATCTTACCAATAGAATCCAGTTCTTCTCTCTTTCTCAGTGCCCACAGATCATGGGCATTTTCAGACAATCTCTCTGCCATAGTCTGAAATACACATTATAAAAAAGTGAGTGAGTGAGTGAGAGAGTGAGTGAGAGAGTGAGAGAGTGAGAGAGAAAAGTAAGTTCAAGCAAATTACTTTGTCACCTACTCTTCCTTCATGTGACACCTAGACATTACATAGAGCTTACAATTATCTTGCCATAAATCTGTATTTTTACAAGTTCTCACTTTCATCAAGACAATCAATACTGATCATCTGACTCTCTTGTAATCTTCCCTTTTAATGTTTATCTGGGTCTACCTTTTTCTTTTACCTGCTGTTTCCCATCTGAGGGGTTGCTTTGTAATTCTTTGCTTCTCATTATGTGACTGACATATGCTCATTTTGTTTTCTGACTATTGATGAAAATTACTTAATTTAATTCCTTTCAGTAACATTTAACATATCTGAATCACACATGTCCCTGTTTTGTCTTGTCATATCTTGTGTGCCACTAAGTATCATGGGAAGCTGAAGTCTTTTTTTCTTTTGCTAACTGTGTTGCCGCGGACAGTGCAGTCTTGGTGTTCTAGTATTTCTCTGAAGTCATCTATCCATCTTTGTCTTCCCCTGTTTCTAATTTCAGACGATCTATTGAAAGCTGTTGATGGAATGCAATCTGGTTCAATTCTTATCAATAACCAAAATATCGGAGGATGTCCGACAAAATGTAAAGTGCCGCAGTAACCAGACAAATAAGAGGTAAATATGAAGTATATAATTATTCAGTAACCTTTATTACATACTTCGTATTTACCTCAATTCTTATCAGGTGGCCAAACCATTTGATATTTTGAGTGTCTATGTATTCTTTAAATGATATCGTTTTCATCATTTTTCTTATAGTGTCATTGTTTATTATATCTCCTTTTGTTACCCCCAGTGCTGTTCTCATGCATTTCATTTCGCATACTGTTTTTATTGTAGCTTCTCTGTCAGAGTCCAGGTCTGGCATTGGTAGCACAGTATCGACATAAACACTATGTTTCTAACATTCTTTTGGAGAGCATGTTAATATTGTGATGTTTTAGCAGTGATGATAATGAAACTTTACAGTAACATATTTGAAGCCCACATGTCCCTGTAACTTATATTATCTTCCTTTGTTCCCTGAAAAATATGCTTGTACTACTGCTGCTTCTGATACTGTAGCACTTGAAAAAACATTAGGTTGATCAGCTTTACACTGAACAGACTATCAGACTATTGGGTATGAGTATGACAAAATACAGATAACACTATACAAGACAGTTTCAACCATAAGGTCTTTTTTTAAAAATACAAGACAGTGGACAAACAGTACAAATACAGGCATAAATACAAAGTGTTAGGAGACAACCTAAAATACTAAAGATATATGGGCTGGTGCAACAAATTGTGATGTGGGGTAAAAAACAGAAGTATGTAAGGAGCGTTGCAGTAATTAACACAAACACACTAACGGCATCAACAAAAGCTCACTAAAAAATAAGTAAAAACAACGGTAACATCACAAATGCATTATTTTGCAGACATTTTACAGCAGAGACATCTAAGGTAACAATAACATATCTAAACAAAACCAAGTACTGTTGTAGAGATCCGCATAAAGAAAAAATCATATGGGGAAAGAGAATGAAATAAAACAACTATGCCTGAAAACACAACAAAGGCCCCACTACCCAAATCTAAATAGATGAATGATCTGAATTAAGACCAAATGGCTTAAGCGTACCAACTGCAATATATAGTGATTTTCAAGGGTGTATCTAGCTCTATCATCAGAGTTGCAAGATTATACTGCGGTGACCTGAATGTCACGGCTACCACAATGATCATCATAGTGAAATGTATAATGACATGAATAGGCAATATTTGGTTAATGACATGAAAATAATGGCAAATATTGTCACTTAGTTGTTTGTCAGTTTCACTTATATATTTAATGTCACAGAATTTACAAACGATAACGTAAATGACATTGCGGAATTTACATGTAAAGACATTGTTGATAGTGAAAGGGGGTTTAGGAAATGTCAAGGAGCCAATTTATACTACATATACAAAACATCTGCAACACTGGAGTCCGCAATGAACTGTGTGAAAATGATCCTAAACATTCACCCTGAGATAACCGTGGACTACAATATTGTTACAATTTTTATTACGCATATTGGCAATCAGAGGAAAGTCTTGGAAAACAGCATGAGTTTGATTTGCAGACTGGAGAAGGGAATAATGTTTGAACAAGATTCTATGGACAGTAGAGTTATGGGGATGAAGAGTGAGGACTAACTCTATCAAGAATCTATGTATTGCTGTTTCAAATGTCCCATGAAAAGAAAGGCAAGCATAACTAGGCCTTTCTTAGTACCCATGGCAACAAGTACTTGTTCCTTTGTTTGCATGTTATTTTTCCTTTACAATATTTTTAATTTAGTATTTTACTATTTATTAGTTTATTAGTAACAGCAGACACTAGTACATTAACCTTAGTGTTATCCATCCCAGTGACTATGGCCCAGAGCTAGGTTGCTATGAATAACTCTAACATGAAAGGATTCTTAACAGGGAAGCTGAAGTTAAAAACTCCAACTCTGCATATCACAGAAAGGTAGAGATATCATAAAACTTATAGAATTTACCATCTTTGAGTAGGATACTTCTCAAAAGTATTACCCACTGATAAGAGTTGACTACTTTTGGGAATGAAATGAAGCTCTGGAGAAACTTCCCCATTACACAAAAGGACACAAATACTCAATTTATCATTATTCCTTGGAAGTGAAACTAATAAAAACAAAGCAAAACATGTTCAATGATTCCATACACTATCTCGTTTTTGCAAAAAATAAAATTACAGCATTTTGGAAAAATTTCAACTGTTATAAATTTTCAAATCCTGCATTAGTTTAACAAATTATATTTGGTTAAGCTGCTGCAGAGACAAAATATTGAACAGCTTAACAAAAGTGTAGGAAGAAATAAATAATGGGATGATGTTTTTGATGTAATATTGGTGTGTTTTTATGCTTATTCTCAGCATTATATTTGGCAGCCTCTTCTCAGTCATTCAACCTACATGTCTAATACTAGCAAACTGTTTCTGTTGTTGTAGAAACATATTTTTATTTGGTGTTCTCTCTTATTTATTAGTTGTCTTCAATTTTTCTAAGTTAATAGGTCTATTTAAGATTATAGCAATGATGATAAAGCTGACAGAAAATCATGTGGAACTAGTAAAACTGGTTGCCTTTGCTGCAGAATGAGATCTGTTGTCAACCAGCAATCCACGAGAACTAATAATATGCATATGTTTTATCATCTGCTAGAGGGATACTAATGGTTCTGCCAGGAGTACAATGATGTCAATTCATAACCAATAAAAGAACAAAATATATACAGAATTTCTGTTAGTATTTAACTTACGAGGATCTCTCTAGTAAGAGTGATATTCCTGAGGTCATATGGTCTTGGACTGTATCCATGCTCATACTTGAGAAAAGTGAGGAAAAGAACAAAAATATGCTTACAATCAAATATACACACACAAAAATTATTTCAAATTAGGTGTGAAAATTATGATGAGAAAGAACAACTACTAGAATAACTAAATTGAATTAGTTTTCCAGCCGAAGATGAATGTGTCGGGCCATTAGTGCAAATAAAACGGCGACACAGTGCATTTCCATTCTCTGGACTACATCCTGCTGGAAATTTAGTAGGACACTGGTCCTGCTACAAGAGAGATCTAGTGAATTTTGAGAATTAATGCTGAAGAAGAAGAATTAGATCTTATTCTTCTGCATTCGTTCTTAAACTCCTGCAGATTAACAAGATTTAGTCCCTGACAGTATGGCTAGAACGCCGGTCTCAGATCCCTGAGGTCCCGGGTTCAATGCACGGTTGGGACAAGGATTTTTGTCTTCTGGAGGTGGAATAAATAATTCTTCATGTACATGTCGCTGTGACAGCTATGGCAAAGCGGCCTTTATTTCCACAGCCAAAACACCTCCCTGCACTCCTTAACAGGAAAACACACAGTAATGAAAGTTTTGTCCAAATAATGGAATGCGTTGCGTTATGTCATGGTTTACAGCTTGACTGTGAAACCTGTGCCATTTGGCCTGACATATCTGACATCAGCATAACTTCTGGGTCACGTGATCCTTCTAGGGTTGGGGCAGACAATTCCACTCCCAAAACCTCCTTAGTTGTTTCTTATGGCGTGCATGACAGGTAAGTGTCACTATTCTTTGCAAGCTTTTCGAGCCATGGCAAAACACTGGAAAATTGAATTAGCTTTATCTTAGTATTATGAATTAAATGATGTCAACAAAGAGTCCACATTTTTCAATGTACATCTCCCTTACCTTTAGAGCCCTGAATTAAAAATTAAGAAACATCCCCTTGGGCCTGAAATCTTTTTTGGAAAATGTGCGTGATTGATGGTGGGTGTTTTGAAAACGTCATAACTTTTTTGTTTTAAAAGATATCAAAATAATTTTTGCATATCTAAATAAAGAAGTGAATAGTGAATATAATCATGTTTTTGTTGTTGTTGTATGTGTGATATGACAGTTGTGAGCAAGTTGTGAAGTTGAAAATTCAGGGAAAAATCGCAAAACGCCATTTTCAAAATCGCATATATATCTTCTTGACAACCCTAATACATGAGCAATGTGTGGCAACATTGTTAAAATCTTCATAAATACCTATACTTATTGTATATGTATTGTTTTAGATCCAAACTAATATAATATGAACTAAAAAAACTAATAAAACATGAAGAAATCGCATATAATGTCCGTCCGGTAAACACTAGGTCTGTGCCGACACGCAACGTTATTATTGTCAATGCACACATGTGGCACCCGATACATATTATTTT